>OW799207.2:12908987-13316382 GCA_941918905.2 Xestia sexstrigata | reverse complement strand
CGAATCAATGGGACAAGATGCTCAGTGAACTCGAGCCCACCCACCTAGCTTTCTGGCAACTGCAACGGAAGTTACGTGCCTCCGAAGAGGCTTCGATGCCTCCTCTCACTCGTCCGGACAAGAGCCTCGCGTTCGAAGACTCTGAAAAGGCCGAATGCCTAGCCGACAGTTTAGAATCTCAGTGCACTCCCAGCACGCAACCGGTAGATAGTCAACACCTCAACATGGTAAACGCGGAAGTCGAACGTAGGGCTTCCCTTCCCCCCTCTGAAGACCTCGATGATCCTATACCTGTAGTCCCCCAGACGAAGTGTACGACATCATTAAAGGGCTTAAACCGCGTAAAGCACCCGGCTCCGACGGAATCACTAACAAGGTGCTCAAACTTCTCCCCGGTCAGTTAATAGTCTTATTGGCAGCCATCTTCAATGGCGCACTAAGTAACAACTTCTTCCCCCAAGTATGGAAAGAGGCCATGACTGTTATCGGAATCCCCAAACCCGGTAAACCCAAGACGGACCCCGCGAGCTACCGTCCTATCAGTCTCCTGAAAGCACTCGGAAAAATCTATGAGAGACTTATTTATAAGCGTCCCAAAGATTTCGCCGAAGCTAGGAGCCTCATTACCAATGAACAGTTCGGCTTCAGGACCGAACACTCTTGTATTCAACAAACCCATCGCATCGTCGAACACCTGAGCGCTGGTTTCCAGCGTTCGTCGATGACGAGCGCGTTGTTCTTCGACATAGCGAAAGCTTTTGACAAAGTCTGGCACAACGGCTTATTATATAAGCTGTATCAACTGGTAGTGCCGGACCGTCTCGTGCTCATCTTGCGAGACTTTTTGTCGAATCGCACGTTCCGATACCGCATAGGAAAATCGCTATCCGCTCCTCACCCTATTCGCGCCTGAGTCCCCCAGGGCTCCGTCATCTCCCCGCTCGCGTTCACGTTGATCACTAGTGACATTCCCAAGAGCAAAAAGACTCAATTAGCCCTGTTCGCGGACGACACGGCCATCTATTACACCGGTCGCTGTAAAAACGCAATCGCCAAAACCCTCCAAACCTCAGCCGACGTTTTAGGCGCTTGGTTTAGGAAATGGAGAATCGAGGTTAACCCCGATAAGAGTCAGGCCGTTCTATTTTCGAGATCGCGTACTACTGTCACTTCCCCTAATCCGATCACTATGTACGGCAAGCCTATCCCCTGGGAGAAGCAAGCCAAATACTTAGGAGTCATCCTCGACAACCATCTGACCTTCGGGCCACATATAAAAGCAGCTCGCGACCGAGCTGCTTTCGCGATGGGTAGACTCCATTACTTACTAACGGAAAAGAGCAAATTGTCTCTCAGGTGCAAATTGCGTCTCTATTCCGCCGTGATCCGTCCCATCATGACTTACGCTTGTATCGTGTACGCTCACGCCAAGCCTAGATGTCTCCATAGGATGCAGGTCCTTCAGAACCGGTTCTTACGTAAAGTCACGGGAGCCCCCTATTACGTCCGTAATGACCGTTTACATTTAGATCTTAAAATCCCCACGTTAGCTCAGTTTATGAAGCGCCTCTCCAAGCGCTTCTTCGATTCTGCCATCAAACACCGTAACCCCCTGATCACAGCGGCCGCCCGTTACGAACCCTCGCGAATTAGTCAGATCCGCCGCCAAGGCATACTTTAGTCGATCCCGATGACGCTATTACCCTCCTCCAGGAGAGCAGGAAGGAAACTAGCACGCTTAGAAAGCATAGACGCAAACCGCCGTCATTCCGTCCTCGCCGTCGAGGCCCGTCGCGACGCCCCGATACGAACCCTCCCCGTCCCTTGCTCGTGCCAGCCCGCGTTGCTGAGCCTGTAGTCCAAAATCAGTCCCTAATTAATGACACCACTCAGATCCAGCCTGTCCCCTTGCTGTCCTCTCCCAGCGACGCCCTAAGCCGAGGCTCGTACCCCGCAGGGGGTGCCCTTAGCGTGTAGTCGTTTAGTTTGTAAGTTTTTATGCCCTGGCTGGAGGCCTTACACTTAAGGCACCCACAGGATTGTCCGGTTAAGCAGACGACAACCTCTCTAGGTTGAACTGCGAGATGCCATTTCGAAAAAAAAAAAAAAAAAACGGGAGCAGGCAGTCTGATTTTGGCTACACAACGAAGCGAATCGAAGTGAACTAGAAGTGCGATATCTAAGCGAATAGTGATGACCAGTAGTGTATTTGTGATTGAGTTATAAGTGGTTCTCTATTGTATTACCAAACTTTTTTATTCATAATTTAAAGTGCTATTACTTTTTTTGTCCTAGTCATCATTTGTCCGAATGATAATTTACCCGAACTTAATATCACATGCCATAAAATTGAAATACCTAAATACAATATGCATTAAACCCGTTTGTCATAAATATTACAATCAATAATATACTGGTGGTATACTCGTATATAGGACCAGGACCAGATCATTGTTCATTGTTACTTGTGCTGATAGTCTGGCTGAACCCATCACTATCTTATTCAGGCGTTCTCTGTCTGAAGGTAAAGTTCCAGGGATTTGGAAGTCTGCTTTCGTCACTCCCGTCTTTAAAAAGGGCGGTAAAGCAAATATAGAAAACTACCGTCCGATTTCCAAAATCTGCCTATTTTCCAAAGTTCTTCAACGTATTGTTTACACTGATGTCTACGCGGCTTTTAAGACTGTTCTTGGTGATGAACAGCACGGTTTTGTTAGGAGTCGCTCGACCACGTCCAACTTACTTCTGTCACAGGAATTTATTACGAACGGCATGGCACAGCGTCAAGTTGACGTAATTTATACCGACTATAGCAAATGCTCCGACCGTATTGATCATCGCATGCTACTAAAAAAGCTGTTTCTCGCCGGAATTCACGGAGACTTGTACCGATGGTTCTCATACTATATAGAGAACAGAACACAGCCTGTCGTGCTTCAAGGGTACACTTCTGGTTGGAGTTCTGTCCCTTCAGGAGTGCTTCAAGGTTCCATTCTGGGTCCATTGTTATTCATATTGTTCATTACAGATATCAAGCAGTGCTTTCATCATTCGTATATTCTTCTCTATGCTGATGACATGAAAATTCACAAAGTTGTAAGAGACATGTCTGATGCATATCAATTGCAAGACGACCTGCACAGATTTGAGATATATTGCAAACGTAACAAACTCCAATTAAATGTCTCTAAATGTTTCGTCCTAACATTCTCACGACGTACGTCTTTGATCAACTTTAATTACACTATCAACAATGAATTAATTAGCAGGCTAAATAGCATAACAGACTTGGGGGTGATCGTGGACAACAAGCTTCTGTTAGTTCAACATGTGAATAGCATAGTTACAAAGGCATCAAAAGCTCTGGGATTTATACTACGCACCACGACCTGTTTTCGATCTCATAAACCGGTTAAAATTTTATATTGTTCTTTTGTACGTAGCCATTTAGAATACGCATCTCAGGTTTGGAACCCGCAGTATGGGATCTATAAGGCCCGTATTGAAGGCGTCCAAAGAAAATTTCTACGTTACCTAGATTATAGAGCACAGCAATACTAGGTTGACTATAAGCACTGCTGTAACACTTCCTAGGTAGGTACCACTACCTTCCTCTGGAGATGAGGCGTCATATTGGAGACATGACTCTGCTTATGGGTGTCGCAAATGACCATATTGATTGTCCTGAACTTGTTGCAAATATAGGATTACGCACGAACCTAATGGGATTACGTCAGCGACCAATATTAAGTGTACCTTTCACAACGACCAATTATGTGAAAAATGATTTTTCAATAAGGAGTGCACGTGATTTCAATAAACTTTCTAGGGACCATGATATCGACTTGTTCTGCACTAGTGTGGCGTCCTTGCGACGGCAAATGGCACACAACTTTTTCGATGATTAAGTAGCTTCTCTCACATGTAATGAATTGTCATCTGTACTTTTCTTTTTTCTCGTTATATGTATTTTCTTTTTATCTACGTGTGGAGGCTTGTAATTAGCGATTTGGAAAAACTACACTTGTTTATAATTTTTTGCTTCTTTTTAGCCTTCTGTAAAATTAAATAAATATACAAAAGACTTAAAACCGTTTTCAATAATAGTTAATAATCCTAAATTTAAAAAAAATATTTAAAGTTTTGATCTTAATAATATTTTAAAACAAACCGGTATTTTCCCAGACGTTCCCAATAAATTCCCGTTCCGTCCCGTTCCCGTTCCCGTAATTGTGTCTGTAATAACGGGTATTAGTATTATTTAGCTTTTGCTATGCTATGAACTTGCTCTTATGAAATTTGTAAAAATTAAAAAGTAGAACCATCATATCGCAGAAAGTTCAGTTAGAATCTTCTTTTGGCATACATTTCATATCGGTAGTCACTAAAAGGCAGAAAATCAATCAATCAAACCGCTGACGGTTTGATTATGATTGATCATTATAAAACAGTTGAGTATGAACATAATTATGTGGATTTTCTTTTTCCCTGTAATAAGTATGCAAACATGCAAACAAACATACACCATGCATTCAGCAAGCATGCAGAAAGCATGCAACAAGCTTGCAGCAACCATGCAGCATGCAAGCGAGCAAGCATGCAGCATGCAAGCGAGCGAGCAACATGCAGCAGGCATGGTTTCTGTCACGGCTCCGGCGCTGCGGGGCTCCGGCGGTCCCACGCGAGCTTATCGTCGCAGATGTGTTTAACGCTCACCACCGCAGCATCGGCTTGCTGGCCGGCCAGCCTCAGCAGCGGTGGCGAGTGTTACAACAACCTGCTCCTCAACTCGCGGGCCGTCTCGCCCCTCCGCGCCTACGCGATTTTAAATTACACTCTAGGGGTAGGGCAGACAAGACTGCGTTGGGTTGGATTTACAGCGATTCGTTTCTGTCACTAAAACCTAATTTTTAGCAAATGTTTTAGGACCAAAAATTTTATTACAGGTACTTATATGAACATTCGGAATAATACACAATATATAATAAACTACTTATGACATTTGACTTTATGGCATGTAAAATTAGAAGATTCAATGGGGAAGGCTGGTCAAAACTGATTGTAGATGGCGCGTCCATAGCTTAGACCCAATCTGACCAATGAGGTCAATCTCTTTTGAAATATAAAATGACATTGACAGATTTTCAACCAATGACGATGTTTGGTTCATGCGCTGCTAGCGCCATTAGTTCCACCAGTTGCCCACCCCATTGTTATAGTATTCGATATTATGACAGAACAGTTTTAGAAATAAAGATAATTATGTAAAACAAAATTCCGGGATTTGGAACATTATGGTTACTGAAGTTTATAGCAAACGTTTTATGGATAATGGTTTTCGGACAAAAAAATTTAGGAGAAAGGGAGTACCGTTATAGTAAGTGTTTTGTAATAATTAAATAAAGTTAGTAAGTAAAGTAAGTTATTTGTTGTTTAATCGGTAGTAATTAATTTATCCCATACCCAGCAGCAATGGGGAATGCTGGTCAAAGCTGATTGTAGATGGCGCGTCCATAGCTTAGACCCAATCTGTCCAATGAGGTCAATCTATTTTGAAATATAAAATGACAGTGACAGATTTTCAACCAATGACGATGTTTGGTTTATGCGCTGCTAGCCCCATTAGTTCCACCAGTTGCCCACCCCGTAGGTACGATCAATGATATTCTAATGAATGAATGAATTCTAGTTTTTTTTTTTGTTTGGAAGAAAATTACTTCGCGGTGGTTCCCGTTTTTAATTTGGTGAAGATCTGATGGTGATCTTCGGAGATATATGCAATAGAACTCTTCAACTCTCATCTTCTTCGATGATTCTTTCTTCTTCAATTATAAACATCAAATCGGTCGTGATTGCTGCAATCGCTTGGATGTTTGTTGTTTTCACAAAATCATAACATAACATCACGCCTGTACGCTCTGAAATAAAATAAAAGAACTAAAAATATTTTTGTCATGAATTATTATGAAACTATGATTTTAATTTTCTTTTTTTCCACGCTTTGCTTTCGCCAGGTTGAAGGAGAAGCAAAGGTACGAAGCCGCTAAACAGCCTAACATAAAAAATAGTTTTTTTTAAAATATTTTTTCTTGGCACACAAATAAATGTCAATTTGTTTAGAAAAGTAAATATTAGTTTTAAATAATCATGTTTATCTATGATATTGTTACGAGCTGGGTATGGGATAAATTAATAACTACCGAAGAAACAACAAATAACTATAATAATCACAAAACACTTAAAACTTAATCACAAGTACACTACTGATCACTATTCGCTTAGATATCGCACTTCTAGTTCACTTTGATTCGCTTCGTTGTGTAGCCAAAATCAGACTGACTGCTCCCGCAAACACGTCGACTATTTACATGGCGATCGAACGTTCGAGAAATATCCATGACTTTCTAGAATCATCTAGAGCTAGACAATTCCATAGTGGGTCATTGTCCTTCGAGAAACTTCCACAACTTGTACTAAGGAAAGAAGTAGGTACTTTATGCCCTCGGCGTACGGTCGAAATTACAATGACAATTCCTGATGTTCTTTTGTAGGTAGTTTGCGAATTTGTACCTACATAATCGGGACTCGTTTTACCTACCTACTAGTAGGTACCTTCTACCGTAACTGTAGGTAAGTACGGGTACGACGTAACACTGCCCCTTCCTTAGACATGCTCGTCTCGAGCATCATTAGCCCCGTAGTATCGCGCCAATCAGTCTACATGGAAAATCTTAGGCGCACCTCGTGGACCCCTCCGTATTCGGTAGGTGACATCGTTGATCCTAGTCACGATTCGGTATGGTCCATCCCATTTTGTTTGCAATTTCGGAGACTTCCCCTTGCTCCGTACTGGGTTATGCAACCACACCAGTGAACTTTCGTCGAAACCCCTACTATTTGCCTTCCGGTCATAACGGGTCTTCATCTTCTCAGACATCTGTTGGCCGGATTGTCTGATATGCTCATAAACATCATTCAACTTGTTACGCAAGTCAATCGCATAATCTGTTACACTACGTGGAGCATCAGGAGGAGTTCCAGTGATTGAATCAGCACCGCAATCGCAGCAGGCAACCGTAATTCCCTTCCAAAGTTCGCGAAGGCTGGCGTCACAGTCGTACTTTCGTGGGACTGCGCTGCGGTAGGACAGAAGAAACGGCTGTATGTGCTTGTCCCAATCCCTTTGTCTGCTTTCCACGACTTTTGCCAGATATCTCTCTAACGTTTGGTTGAATCGTTCCACCATTCCATCAGATTGTGGGTGGTAAGAGGTGGTTCTGGTTTTGTGGGTACCCATCAATCGACAAGTCTCTTGAAATACTTGCGATTCAAAATTCCTTCCTTGAACGATATGTATTTCTAAGGGTACTCCTAAACGACAGAAGACTTCTGTAGTATATGTGGGTAGGTTCCTATATTATGTTATGCACTTGAAGGTACTATATGAATAAATCAGTGTTCAACCGACATTCGTGTGTTTCACTATATGGTGACAGCGGTCTTTAATAATATTTGTTATTAGTGGTCTATTTCTACTTAATTTGATTAAAATCGACTTTTATTCGTGTAGGAAGTGATATATAATAACTGAGAAATATGGAACACGCGCGTCCTCCAGCCGAACTGGTTTTAGAAGGCGGTCCCGCCACGCGGTCTGATGCGTGGCGCAGGTGGAAAAAGTTGTTTAACGTATTTTTAAAAGCCTCTGGAGTGAGCAAGGAGCCCAAGGAAGTACAGGCTTCTCTGTTGGTGAACCTCGTTGGACCAGCGGGTTACGAGATTTTCACTACTTTCACCTATAGTGAGGGCGAAAGTGAAGATGACATCGGCTCACTGTTGAAAAAGTTTGATGATCACTTCGGCACAAAACCGAATATTACTGTGTCGCGGTACAAGTTCTTCACACGTAGCCAGGAAGAAGGAGAAAATATAGATCAGTATGTGACGGCATTACGTGTGCTGAGTCAGTCTTGCGAATTCGGCGACCTTCATGATAGTCTGATCCGAGATAAAATCGTGTGCGGGATAACAAGCAACAAAGTAAGAGATCGTCTACTGCGCACAGATGAGTTGACTCTGGCAAGGGCGATACAAATCTGTCAGGCGGCAGAAATGTCGCAAGAGGAAAGTCGATGCATCGACGGCGCCTCAGAAGAGATGCAGGTGAACGCGCTCGCGCTCTGTGCTGTACTGTGTGTGCCTGTGCCTGTTCTGCCTGTGCCTGTTTATGTTTTTTTTTTTTTTTTTTTTTTTTTTTTTTTTTTTCGGTTGAACACTGATTTATTCATATAGTACCTTCAAGTGCATAACATAATATAGGAACCTACCCACATATACTACAACTTCCTGAACTAATTTATCTGCGACCGTTGTAGCTTCTTGGTTAGGAATAGCAAAGACTTCTGGCCACTTTGTGAAGTAATCCATGACCACCAGGAAGTACTTGTTTCCGCTCTCACTTTCTGGAAATGGTCCCGCAACGTCTAGTGCTATCCGTTCCCAAGGGGCTCCAACGTTGTACACTTTTAATGCACCTCTGCTGCGTGTGTACCAGTTGTGCGGCCGTGAAAGGGCCCTCCCTTTCATGGCCGCACAACTGGTACATTTGCGACACCAGTCCTCCACATCATCTCGACAGTGGATCCAGTAAAAGCGTTCTCGAATTTTCAGTAGAGTCCTTTTCACCCCCATAATTATGTCCTCCTGAACATCCATCATGGTAGAGCCGTAGAACATCCAGTACCTTAGCTTTAGGGACAACCATTTGTAGATGACAGCTGTCCCCTCGAGTGTTTTCCCATCTACGGCACAAGACTCCATTCGGGATCACCAAGCCATTGTGCCCAATAACTCTTCGTGATGGAACTTATTGCAGCCACATCTCTCCACTTGGGTTTAGGAGCACCAGCTTTGATCCACTCGAAGATCGGTTTGATGTCCGAGTCATTTTGCTGAGCCTGCTGTAGGGTTTCTTTCCATTCATCGCTGAGATCCGTTCTAAGCATCCTCACGGGCACTACTTCCTTAGTCTC
This sequence comes from Xestia sexstrigata, assembly GCA_941918905.2. Lineage (NCBI taxonomy): Eukaryota > Metazoa > Arthropoda > Insecta > Lepidoptera > Noctuidae > Xestia > Xestia sexstrigata. Next base: position 13,307,350 of record OW799207.2, on the reverse strand, counting down.
TTTTTTTTTCGGATGGGAAATCATCAAGTGACTTCTCCCGCTCTGGGCGGCTCTTGCCTGGCACAGTGCTTACAGTCTTCAGGACAAGGTCTTCTTGACAAGGCGTCTGCGTTACCGTGGGTTCTCCCACAGCGATGTTCAGTTACGAAATCAAACTCTTGCAGTAGTTCAATCCATCTCGCCACTTGCCCCTCTGGATTCTTGAACTGTAATAGCCACTTCAATGCAGCATGGTCAGTTCGTAATTAGAATTTACGTCCCAACAAATATTTACTGAAGTGCTGCAATGTCTTTACTACGGCGAGTAGCTCCCGTCTTGTAACGCAGTAATTTCTTTCTGGTTTGCATAAAGACTTGCTGAAGTAATCAATCACAACCTCTTGGTTTCCTTTCCGTTGAGACAGCACGCCACCAATTCCAGTATTACTTGCATCTGTGTCAACTATGAAGTCATTGTCAGTGTCAGGATATCCCAAAATAGGCGTATTGCACAGACGTTTCTTTAGTTCCTGAAATGCGACGTCGCAGTTCTCGTCCCAACAGAATTGCCGCTTTTCCTCAGTGAGTTTGTGCAAAGGTTTTGCAATGTCGGCGAAATTCTTGACAAACCTTCTATAGTAGGAGCACAAACCCAGAAATGCTCTGACCTGTGTCTTGTCTTTCGGAACTGGCCAATCCTTGACGGCGACTACTTTTTCTGGGTCTGTTTGAACACCTTCCCCCGAAACTATGTGTCCTAAAAAGTTTACTTCTTGTCTGAAAAACGAGCACTTTTTGGGACTTAACTTGAGATTTGCTGTTTGGATTTTCGACAGCACTTGGTTGAGGTTTTTAAGGTGATCTTCAAATGTACGGCCCACGATGATTATGTCGTCTAGATAGACAAGACATGCGTCTCCAATCAATCCGCGAGTACTTGCTCCATCAGCCTTTCAAACGTCGCAGGAGCATTGCACAAACCGGGCATAACTTTAAACTGCTACAACCCTTTTCCTGTTGAAAATGCAGTTTTCTCCTTGTCCTTGGGGTCTATTTCTACTAGCCAGTAGCCACTTTTCAGGTCAAGTGTGGTAAACCACTTCATACCAGTCAGCGTATCCAGTGTGCTGTGAGCTGTCCTTTTTCGTGACATCGTTCAGTCGTCAGTAGTCCACACAGAAGCGCATGCTGCCGTCCTTTTTCTTTACCAGGACCACAGGAGATCACCATGGACTGGATGAAGGCTCTATAACACCGTCCATCACCATTCCCTCAATTATGGTTTCCACAACTTTTTCACGTGCAACTGGCAGTCTTGGTCGCTGACGGATTGGTAACTCGTTAACTGTATTAATCTTGTGTTGAACTAGTCCAGTTCTCCCTATGTCAGCATCATTTGAAGAGAAAGTGTCGGCGTACTGAAGTAACATCTTCTTAGCCTTGTCCATTTCTCCTTTAGTTAAACCGCAGTTTTCCAAAAGCGTTGACACGTCAAACTTCGGACTACGAATTTTATTTCCGGTAGGCAGATTTTGCAATTGACGCATCCAAGCTACTTCCTCGCAAGTGCCGATCAAGGTGCCCTTCTTAATCACTTGCTCCTTGTCACTTGGATTCAGTATACGTACTGCCGACACTTTGGTGGCCTTGACCAGAGTCCGTGCCATCTTCCATGAAAAGTCATTGTTCACCCTTTCTATCAGAACACTTCGATCTTTTTGTCCAGAATTCCGTGGTAGACTAAATGGCACAATCGTTTCTGATCTGCGAGGAAGAACAATCTCCTTCAAGCAGTATACTATCCCTGATGGTGCACTTTCCATGAAGACTTCCTCTGAACCACATTTCAATACTCCTTGATCAACGTCGATTTCACAACGATATTTCCGCAAAAAATCCAAGCCCAAGATGCAATCGTCCACTATGTCGGCCACGATGCTGAGCACACCTATAAGTGACGAATTCACCGCAAAGCCGTTGAAATAGAAACTAATCAATGTAAATGATTTAGTGAATAAGTCGTTGGTGTGTCAATAAATAAATAAATAAATTAAAAATTAAAAAAGAGTCTCTCTAGACAGTTTTTTTAATTTAGCAGACTTTTTTTGTAGGTCTTACGAGATTATTATTATTGTTAGAGTAAGGTGATTTAGGTGCAATTTTTTTTTGTATTTGCTTTATTGAACTCTTGGCATCAAAATAATTTAATTATTACATACTTACGATGCATAGTTTTTATGAAACAACCCGTTTATTAAGAGATAAAAACAGAATTTTGATGAAATTGTGACCTCTGAATTAAGAAAATGAAAGATAATTAGAAAAAAGTAATCAGCGCATTTTGAAGACGAGAATGTTGAGCTCATTATGCGCTGAACAGATTTGTAAATTAATTCTTTATTGCCATAAACTAAGCGCACAAACACAACTCGAAATGATGTTGGGCACGAAAGACCTGTATTTAACGCTTGATTTACCTAACATAATCCACTTAAATGAACTTAAAACAAATAACTAGCTATTACTTATATTATGGTTACTTATGTGCAATAATAATATTTTGTGTTATTTCATCCGTTTGTTTAAAAAAAATATACTTTGTTGCGCAAATAATTCGCAGCGAGTGAATTTTGCAAGACTGCAGCCTTAACGCCTCAATTCCTCAAGGAAGCGTCATAGGATGCCTCTTATTTTTAATATATATTAATGACCTACCTAAGACCATAGATTTGCGGCGATATATACATATTGGTTTCATGCAAAGACAATGTGAATATAGAAGAAGCTCTCAATTCCATACTTAATAAAAACATGCAACTGGATGAGTGAACATAACCTCGAGATAAACTACTCCAAAACCAAATTAATAACTTTCCAGCCTTACCAAAAAACTCCTCTATCCTTGAGATTTTGTTTTTAACGACTTAAAATTAGATACTGTTAACGAATTTACCTTACTCGGACTAGTTAAAGACACTCACATAAACTGGAAATCACGTATAGAGAAAACTCACTCGAGAATTTTTAAATTCTCTAACGCCTTTCGTGAAATAAAAAAGATCACCAATCTACAAACAGCTCTCTCCACCCATTATGCTTATGCCTATGCATGGCTTAGCTATGGTGTCACTCTTTGGGGAAACAGCACATGTGCACAAACGCTTTTCACCCTACAAAAGAAATTGGTCAGAATCCTAGTAAACATTGAGCAAACAGATAGTTGCAAGCCTTTCTTTCGAACACACAATATTTTAACCCTTTCCTGTATTTACATTTTAGAACCATGCAAATTTGTGCGGAAACAAAGAATTTTATTCAAAACGAGAAGACATCCTGACACGCTATCTACTCAGACACCGATCTAGACTAAACTTACCAAGTTCTCGTTTAAAAATACACTCAAAAAGTCCCTACGTAATGTCCATTACAATATATAATAAACTACCCGCATCAATAAAAAAGAAGAAAAAATTAACACATTTAAAAAAAAAAACATTTTTTGCTATTTAAAAGCTACTACTTGGTAAATAAATATCTAGGTGATAGACTTATAAAGTCTTAAGCATAACTAGTCCTAAGAATTTCGAGACTTAAAATTTTGTTTGATTTATTAACTCTAAAATCTCTCAATTGATACCTGTATTTTATACTATCGATTTATTTATTTAATGCTATTAATTAATATTTTATAATTATATTAAGAATAATTAATAATTGCGCTTATCTTATAATAATTTTATACTATTAATTAATATTTATGGTAATATAATAATAGTAATTATACATTACACATAACTAATAATAATTTTATACTATTAATTAATTTATCTCAGAAAGTACTTAGGAAAGAATTATGTTATTTGTTGAGAATTTAATAAATGCTTCCTCTCTCCTAACTCACTTATTTTGCTGTGCCCGACGATCTCCATGTGATCTACTTATAAGTTATAGTTATAAGTTTTTTACCACCTAAGTACCTACATGTGGAATGCAATAAAGCATTGAGTATTGAGTAACTCTTGCGACAGCAGCCTTAAAACAAGATCCACGTGTTCCGCGATTTGGTGGAGTTTTAAATATTGATCTAAAATTAATATCAAACTTTAAATTCAAAACAGAAATCTCATTCCTCTTGCAACATCTTATTTATGCGAAGCCAGATTTCAAATGTATTATTTTGTGTCGTCAACACTATTATAAACACTCTTTTTCGACTAGCTAGGGTCGCCGAGGCAAAATATTAATCCTGTAAGTGCGCCGCGAACTGAAACAGTTTGGGAGCCCCTGGTCTAGTGGGTATAAGTCTCATACTAATTCAACACAAAGAATATAGGATTATAACCGCGTATTCTGACCTTTCTAAACCCGTTAATCTTGTATGTATGATACGCTGCAAATGGGCATGGTAGTCCGTGTAATTTCTTTCCGTGGCTGAGGCCCAACTCTACGTTTCTATCCGTCTCTCTCACTCGCACTCATCTGCAGACGTGCGCGAGAGAGAGCCGGATAGATCCGAATATACGGACGAACCGTTAGAGAGTAGGGCCCCGATACATTCATAGGACGGTGTAGTGAGCAGACTCCTTACTCCCGACTTATTCATGAAATATTCATTCAATCGAGTTACATGAACTTGCGAGGATTGTATTGATGATTTGATGATTATAATTCTGTAACTATATTCGTCTTACAACTGCGAATAATATTTTAATCAACATACAACCTAGCACTGGCCTATAAATTTCAAAAAACGTAAGAAAATTTGAATTTCGCGGGCTACCCTGGAGCATCCACCCAATGGGTTAAAATCATATCGTAAGAACATTCACGTTTGGGATCGCGGTAATATACACGTAAAACAGAATCAGAACGCTAAATAAATTTAATTTAATTTTTTTAATATATTGTCCTGTAAAGTATTTTGTATGTACATACATAAATAAAAGGCATGTATAATATTTTTAACTTTTTTAATAGGGATAACTTATATAATATGCAAGGGATAGTCCCAAGGATTCCTCTTTAGTGATAAAAGGATAAAACCATTCACAAATGGAGAATCACAATTTATCACCTGCTCAATAAATACAGTCAACAGTAAGCATAATCTTAAACAATTTATCTGTAAATGATATTTAGTCATTTTACAACTCTGGATATTAACTGACAAAGTTTCAAAACTAAAAAGTACGTCTACGAGAGTCGAACGACACCGGCCACGAGCGCCCGCGCCGGCCCTCGCCGCGCCGCGACGCGTCAACGTCTTCCGCACTACAACACATATGTACACGCGCACGACTCCGCTGTCACTGCGCCGCCGCACTACCACACATATGTACACGGGCACGACACCGCGGTCACTGCGCCGCCGCGCTTCCACATATATGTACACAGGCACGACACCACAGTCACTGCGCCGCCGCGCTTCCACACATATGTACACGGGCACGCCACCACAGTCACTGCGCCGCCGCGCTTCCTCACATATGTACACGCGCGCGACGCCGCGGTCACTGCGCCGTCGCGCTTCCACACATATGTACACCTGCGCGACGCCCCAGTCACTGCGCCGCCGGCTGGCGAGGGCGGCGGCGGCGCGGCTAGGAGGACGAGCCCGCGCCGAACATGTTGGAGCTGAAGGCGCTGGGCGGCGCGGGGCCCGCCACGGCCGCGCCCGCGCCCACGCTGCTGGCGCCGCCCGCGCCGCGCGACTTGGGCATGGGCGGCTGCAGGTACTCGTGCCGCGCCAGTCCGAACACGTCAATGCGCTCCTCCTTGCGGTACGCCAGGCACGCGCGGATGAAGCTCTGAAAATAAAAAAAAAAGTCTCAAATACTGCACGGTTGCAAATTTATCAGTAAAACTACGTTTCTATTCTTTATGAAATCCAGTCGTAAAACACTTGAAGAAATCAATTCCAATATAATACTCCAAGACATGACATTTTTATTATGATGGGGATATTAATGGAATGATAATGCTCACATAGAAGTTAAAGTGTATCACAACGTGTTTCACATACCTTAGCCTCGTTGCTGACCGTAGGCTTGTTGGCAAACTGCACCTCGGTCGCCTTCAGTATCGTGTTCTCCTCCAGTATGGTGGCCTGGCTCTGGTTGTGTCCGAACGGCTTCTTGCCGTACAGGCATTGGTAGAAGATCACTCCCACGCTCCATACGTCCACCTTGCTACTGATCTTTGGTGGGTTTTTCCCGACAACGAAACACTCGGGTGGCAGGTACCTGGAAAATAATGGAGAATTTTGTAAGTTTATGGAATGAGTACATATATACATTTAAGTTATTTTCAGTTGGTTTATTTCTGACTCAGAGACCCGCGCATGTTTAATTGGAATCCGCCATCTTGGACAAGCCGCCATTGTGAATTTATAATGAAGTCACACTCCATGTTTGATTCGAATTGCGAATTTCGAATATTATTAATTATTTATGGTTAAAAGTCTGACAACCAGTCTTACCAAGGGGTATTGTATTACCCAGTACTAACTGGGTTGTGGAGGTCAGATAGGCAGTAGCGTCATCTAAAATACTGGTATTCAGCTGCATCCGGTTAGACTGGAAGCCAACCCCAATAAAATTTGGGAAAAGGCTAGGCAGATGATGATGATGATTAATTATTTATGGTTCAATACAATCCAACAATCATAATATTTAAGTTGAAACCTAGTGAACATTCATGACTTACCAATAAGTGCCTGCTCCCTGACTCGTCAAGTCCATTCCATGGTCGGGGTTGTAGTTCTCCTCATCCATGACCTTAGAGAGGCCGAAGTCAGTGATCTTGATCTCGCCGCACACATTACCCTCGGTGAGGAGGATGTTGCCCGGCTTCAGGTCGTAATGGATCACTGGCGGCTTGATCTCGTTCAGATACTTCAATGCTGACACGACTTGCATCACGATTGAGCGAGCCTCGCGCTCCGGAATAGTCTTGTGCTGAAATTATAAATAACACAATAAATCAATAAGTGTCTAACAAAGGAATATGAAGTCTGTGTGAAGCTATTATAATTAATACCCGGGTGTTCACAAAAGCGGCAGAAGGATCATAATATGTTATATCAAAAGGAAGGGTAGCAGACTCCATTTTGTTTTTTAAACTGCACTCTAGTTCAAATAGAAACAACATCAAACTGGTGTTCTGGTGACAACTTTTATTGATCTCAAAAGAGACCATTTTGACTGGTTTGTATACAATATAGCACTACAGTAGGGCCAAATTAATAGATCACATTTGACATATGTCAGTTTAGTCTAGTACTGTCAGTAAAGTTACCTTCTTTTGTTATTACTACAATATATAAGTAATCGTAATTGAAAAAAGTTAATCAATTGTGCAGTTCTAACTTCGAAACAATAAATAATATTTTATGCCAGCCGTTACAAGGATATGTTGTTGTATTTAGATGAAGTGTCAAATGTGGTCTATTAAATTGGCTTTACTGTAGGTTTTTTTTTTTTTTACTTAAGTATCAGAAGAAATTCGAACGAACTACTTACCTGTTTGAGATAAAAATCGAGATCATGTCCATTACAGTACTCAAGAACTGTACAAAACGAGTTGCCGTCAATTTCAAATACGTCATATAGTTTAACAATGCGAGGGTGGTCTAACGCCTTGTGTATGTTGTACTCCCGCAGCGCATGTCTGTAACAAGCCACCAAACATCATGAGATTTGTAAAAAGTGGTAAAACTAATTGTTGTCCGATAAAAATAAACCAATGGTTGACTCATAGAGAATGCCTCCGCTTATGTACATGAAAATGTATTACAGCACAGGTGGTACCGCATTTAATAGTAACTAGTTATATTATGAGCATTGTGCTTGTTTTTTTACATGCAAGACAGTTTAATTTTGAGAAACATGAGCATTGTAAACACGTATTGATGATTTATGATGATTATCATTGATTTATGATGTTGTCTAAAATATTACCTTTCCTCAATTGTGAAAGACCTTGAGCAATAAAAACCTCTAATAAGCTATCTATGTAATAATTCAATGGGATGAATATCTATAGAAAAAGTTGTTGTAACATAGTATAGCTTTAATATTTGGGAACCAAAATATAATACAAGGGAACAATGACGTGTGCCATCATACACAGACTCACTTGATATAGTTGGCCTTCTTGTCTTCCTTCCAGTCTTTATTAAGTTGGTGCACCTTGCAGGCGGTATACCGTTGCTCTCGTAGGTCGAAAGCTTTGTGGACTTCACTGAAGCCTCCTTTGCCGAGCAACATTAGCAGCAGATACCTGATACAGAAATATTGTAGTTGAATATTAGCAAACACTTTTTTCTTGAACACTGGTCAAATGTAAGACAGTTGCTAGCAAGCATGACTAGAGTGGTGAGTGTGATGGTGATGGGATCGAAGTTTTTTCGGTTATTATATTTTTAATAGCAGCGTGTCCATCAACCATGCACATTGTCCAAACTCAGGGTAGTTTGGACAATGTGCATGGTTGATGGACACATAGATCAAAAGATCAAAATAAGGTTTACTTTACAAATCTGTCTACCTTTTTGGAGAAATAGACGTGATGATATTACAGTGATAAACACGCCTAATTGAATGAACAACAGTATTGCATGTGTGGTTAACAAAGTAACCTATACTCAGCTACATTACTTGTCAGCTATCAGCAAGCATCAGCAATGTCAGCTTGTCAGCTACCATAATAGTAAGCTATTTGTCTCCTTTTCATGCATTGTCGTCAGGAAGCGGAAGTAATTGGCTACATCATTTAAATCATAATTAATTGGTATATGTTCTCAATCATAAGTTTCAGCATGATTGCAAGATAAAATAATAAAATTTGGCAAGTTGCGTCTGGTCGCAAAATAAACGCATAATACAAAAAAACACATAATTCGTAAGAACATATAAATTAGATCAGGGTTACGTCCTTATCACGTTATCTACTTCCAAAACATTTTATCTTAATAAATTGTGAGTGAATATTTGCTTTTAGATTTCCTGGTGTTTAAAATATAGTGTTATAAGTGTGCACAAAACCACATGAACTACTAAATTGTTTTATTGCAGCTGACCAGGCATAAAACTGCTAGTAATCAGTTGACTAAACAAGTGTCCAGTTTTACAATCATTCTCTTTTTGGTATCATCACGAAATATTTAAGAGCTCATAAAATATGTTGTCAGTTAGCAAGGTGCCAGATGGGTGAACTACACAAAGCGCATCAGATTAAGAAGTATGCAATGAGTATCTCTGTAACTTTATTGTGGAAATAATGTTCTTTTTCTATTATAATTAAAAGTAAAACTCACCGATCTGAGAGCACAGGATGTTGTGAGAAGCGGCTCTGATCCTCATTGTGTATCCGCTTCAGTTCTCTAATGTGAAGATTTCTTTCTCTCTCTAACTTTTCCATCTCTAGCTGCAAATCTGCATCTTCCTTTTTAAGTGCACTCTGTCTCAACTGAAACAAAATAACAAGAATTTAGTACTTTGATATTGTCGACATAAAAAAAAACTGAAGTCAGCCTTGACATTTTGTTTATAAGCTGGTTCTGTTTAAAGCCATATTATCATTAAAAGTGCTTTCACTATGCAACAACATTCAAGATACATGATTTATCAGCTTCCGCATCAAATTACTATTTCATTTTTAGTTGTGTTTGATAATCTAGCAATGTGGCATAAGTTTCATGTACCATCAACAACTAAGTTGAAATGAACTGCGAAGCATGGGTTGTTCTGAGGGCCGAAAAAGGTTGCTTTAGCAGAATCATACAACAGCACATGCTTCCCAGTTCATACTGCTCTCTTCTGATGGCCAGAAGATCAGGAGGCTCAGGTAAGGGTCATGGATGCAGAAGTGGACACATAGTGGCTAGATAATGATGAATGGTAAGAGATTCCCACCTGTACGCATTATACAATACAATGGTAAGAGATGGATCTCTTGCAGTATGGCTTCAGAAAAGTGCGAAACTGGCGATGCCATCACATAACAACATGGTGTTTGACAAAGATAAAGATTTCAACAAGTAAAGTATAAGAAACAGATATATCACATTTTAGTGTGAATGTTTCGTCAGTAGCTGGGTTGAGGAAGTCAAATACACAGGCACTCGTTTCATGTAAAGTACTGGTAAATAGTTGCATCTGGTTAGTCAGGAAACCAATCTCAACATAGTTGGGAAAGGCTAGGCATTTACGTTCGTACTGTCTAACGGCCATTTTCAATAACTTACTAACAGGTAACGGAAGGTTGCTATCTCTGTCTGTTTGACATTTAGCTTACGGCCCATTATAAACAAAACGTCACAGAAAAGATTTCTTTGATTTTTCTATGAATCAAGTAACAGGTAGATGACACGATAATGATATTTCAAGCTTACTTTGTTTATAGAAACACCGATAGCTAGGAGACTTACGCATATTAAGTAACAGTTATATGTAAGTAACGTTATTGAACAAGCTACCTTTAGTATTTCATCAGCTTCATAATACTCCTGATAGGTCATGCTGGGCAGCGGGTCGGGCTTGAGGAAGGTGGGTGCGTCGGTGCCGTTGTGCAGCGGTGAGGGCTGCGGGGTGCTGGGGGCCGCGCTCGACGTGCGCTTGCCGCGCCCGCCGCCGCCCTCGTTGTTCACTGGCCTCTTTTTGAATAACAACTTTTTCTGACGATCTATTTCTTCTTTTTCTGCCGTTATTTCTTCTTGCCGCCTGGTGGAATGTAGAAACGTCATGTTAGTACAGCTTAAATATTTGTAATGGGTAGCAACTGGTATACCAGGATGAAAAAGAGTCACCAGACAATGAATAGACCTTCCTGCCTTTTCAGAGAAGTGCAATTTAATTCTTAATAACAGTAGTTTAGAAAAAGATTATGTGTTGAGTAAAACTAAAATAAGGGAAAAACATTCGAAATATAAAATGAGTCAACAAACACACCTAGTTAATTCTTGAAATGCATATCCATCAGTCCAATTCTCTTGAAACGTGGCGCCGACGCGCTGCGTCACAAACTGACCAAGCCTCAGTCTGTTCTGCATGCACCGCTGCCGAGCCTCTTTCTTCTCAATTGTGCTTTTCTCATTTAACAATTTCTTTACAACTTCTATACATTTATTGATGTGTGATTTATGTTGCTCTATTACCTGAAACCACAATTTAAAACTTAATATACGAAATTCGTTGATTATAAAAATGTAAGTGCAAATTAATATAATAATAATACATATAATACATTAATATCTTCATAATACCTTGCTCTGTGCGCTCACTTGATGTTTCAATTCTTCATTAGATCTTGTTAATTCATCTATTTTATTATTTCTTAGTTCTAAGTCGGAAGATGCTTGAGTTTCTAACTCCTGTATCCTCTGACATGTCAGTTCTGTTTGAACCTATAGACAAATACATAAACAGTGAACTTAAAAATAATTAAAAGTGAAATGGTTACTATTTGATGTGGTGGTAGGTATGTTACCTGTTTAACAGTTGTGTGGGGTCGTTGCTGAGTCGCCGAACTTATAAAAGCGGCACCAGAAGGCAGTAACGACGAGGGTGACGGTGGGTACTGAACACAAAATTATTATTATTGCCTTCTTGCATAGACAAGTAAAAAGCACCCTATATTTTATTAACAAACAGATAAAACATCATCTTGCTAAGACTTCGGAAGTACCTTCTCAGTAGTCAGTTGATGATAAACCTACAAACTACGAGTTGTGCCTACAGAAACATAACAATTTAAAGTTAAGGAAAGCAAGTTGCTTGAATCTACATTTGAGTGACTCACATTGTGTGATCACTTATAAACATGATTATTAACTTTTGTGAATGTAATAATAACATCTTGGGTGCCATTTTGTATGAAGTTGTTACATGTGGCAGGTTGACTAAGATAGATACAACCTTTACCTAATATTCCTCTATACCATCCTTTTCAAGTACTTTGTGTGATATCTAAATACAAATTATAACTGGTATATTTATATTTTTATACACATAAGGGACATATTCTAGATAATGCTCAAACAAGAATTTCCATTTGTGTACAGATAGCATCTCTTGTCATTTTGTACTTTATTTGAGAATCTAATTTTAGGGCATCATTCTGTACATATTTATTCCTAACTATGCTGTTCCTTTGCTGGGTAAAGCATTCTCCCAAATCTAACCCTCTTAATCCACGTCAACTTTTACTCGGAGTTCTTTTTTTACGGATTTAAGACAAATTTCAAATCATTTACCATAGGATAATTGGCGCCCTGTGGTGACGGTGACTTGGCACCAGCATGCCGTACAGGACTTGATGAAGGGTGTTTTGAGAAGTATTCCCTAATGTTCTTGTCTTGTGAGTTGTGCCTCTGTTTGCCTCCACCGCCCCCACCGCCGCCGACACCTTCTTCTCCTGTAAATTATTACAATTCACTTAAGTTTTTATTCATGAAGTTAATATTAAATGGATACCTGTTTATGTATACTTCGTAGAGTCGCAGTAAAGCTGACAAATTCATGCTTCTCTAACATTCAAATAATATACCTTATAACGGCTTAAGTCAAATGCCCATGGACAGCATGAAAACTCTGACACCAGGTGGCCTACCATGACGTCTTAAAGCAGGATCGTTTTAATCTTCTTCCAGTGTGGGTAAGAGACGGAGCTATAGAGGACGTAAGATGTCATGGTAGGCCGCCTGGTTGGGCACTAACCACACGATAAAGAGGAAGCAGATGGCTTAAGTAATATTGCCTCCAGTTAATATACATAACACATTACAGGATAATGCTGTATCGTTTGTGGCTTTTGGAGTTGTGTTTAAATTATTACTAATAACTAAGCAACTTTAAAGTTTGCTATAACTAAAACAATTGAAATTAAACTGTATCATCTCAGCCAAAACACATCCACTGTTGGCTTAGCTCTCCTCTTAGTAGCCCCATCATTGAAGCAACGCATGGGGTGTTGATAAAAAATAATTAATTGAATATTCACCTTTCCGTTTCCTTTTCCTTTCTGGCATGGCTATGGTAGGCGTGGCACCACTTGGGGGCACCAGTGCTGTGCCAGGAGCAACAGTTGAGCCTCGCATAGCTGCAGACTTTTCCGGAGTTAAAGCATCAACTTCTTTATCACTATGGGATGACCCTGAAAGTAGTTATGTTTTGGATTACTTCATATTAGCATTACATATTGAGCATTTGAGTAGTAGAAGCCAATAATATAGGACCATTAACTGAGTTTTGCATTAAATGGTAAGTGATTGATCATACCAGACTGCCAGCAAGTGTTTGAAGTACAGCGCTATACTTGACTTTGTAATACATCCTCAAAGGACATTAAATAGTAAAGATATCCAATCTCTTTGTGAATGAGTTCCGGTAATATAACTTATTGTTGGGCTGGATTTAACACTGTCTGTTACACATTGGTGGTCACAAACCACTTGTCTAAATAATAGTCAGACTGAAACAATATTTCATGCATAAACACTTAAGATCAAACCAAATTATTAAGGCATTTTGAAAGCAAATCTTATATGTTTTACTGTTACTGTAAATATTTATGTGTATGTGTAAACTCTGAAGGCATTAGCTTCAGAAATAGCAATGTTTTCATAGATGAAATCTATGTTAACAGTAACTCATATTGATCAATGTTGTAAATAGTGTTATATAAATGTCACTAAGTTGACAATAACAAAGGGCTCATTTTACTGAGTGAGACATAATAAGTGTCAACAAGTAAACACTACAGCAGATCTATAAATTAACACGTCAATTAAATGAGCAGCTAAGTTAGTCTTAACTCACTTTTTGACAAGGAGCTCAGTAGGCCGACGTGGTTTATGTTAGCTCCACTTTTATAGTCATGCATTGTGGCACGCAATAGTCTCGGTTGTCAAGAAGAAATACGGCACTTTCACGGTTCCTATCCGGCATCATACACGTTTATGACGTCACAATCCTTCGTTTGATGACAGTTTTTTACACACAAGTGTCCGTCCCTCACGAGTTTGTAAGAAAAGGTTAACCTTTGACGGCAAGCCGGCGTGAAGTAAACACTGAACACTGATCACAAATCACAAACATTTATTGCACTTTTATCACTAAATCACCATTTACCTGTGCTCATATTGGAGTCCTGATTGTGTAGAGGTTGCCCCGTGTTGACAGTGGTTTGTGGTGCCATCTGAATTTGTGACCCAGCTGACATCTGTAAAGAAAGATGGCGTCTTTACATATGACTCGCCCAGTTTCATTCGATATTATTCTTGCTCTCACTCATTTCCGACAAAACGCTACCTAAACTTACAATTTACGTGTAAGGTAATGTATCCATATCAATTATTTTACTATTTCTCACTTCATCCAAATAACCTAACTAGTTTGACAAGTTGTAAACGAAATGCCAGTCGCGACAATCGGATACGCATCCGCGGGGAGCGCAAGGGGGGTGGAGAGTAGAGATCGTCACGAAGTTTGCTTCGAATGTAATAATAATAACGACGGGCGAGGCGCCATTTTACAAGGATGCAAGGCCAAAAGCATCCAGTGAAAAATATCTGCCTGCAGTTGTGCGTCCGTTTATAACCACAAAGTAAATTAATATTAAAAGTTTATGAACGAATATGTCTACTACCTCGGAGGAAAGAACGTTGTGCGTTCACTCGCATTTGCACTGCGCTAGCTACAGGTCAACAGCCCGCGATTGCGATCGTGTTGTTGTTGACTAATTGGAATTTTGCACAAAATAAATATTATATTGAGTGGCTACGATTTAAGTTAAAAGTAAGTACAGGTTATGGTAAGCTAAATTAAATACCTAATTCACTTGTAATTGAACTTTATGCAATGGAAACGAAATCTTGTTGACCGATTATTCCCGCAATGAGGTAGCGGCGCGCGGTGGCGGCCGCGGCGGCGGGTGGCGGGCGGCGTGCCACCGACCGAACGAGTAGGTACGTGATATCGGCGCTCGTGCCCCACAACAAACTGCTTACTGGACGTGTTACGTAGGCGTCTGTGCCGACTGCCGCGATGTACCAACGTATAAACACAGATAGGTCTACTATGTATCCACTTGAATGTGCGCACCTATAGTTACCTAGCTGTGTTATATTATTCAACCAAGCTCTAAGCGCGATAAACTTATGTGCCGTCGTAAAGCAGTGTTACGATAAGTATACCTATTATGTATGTAAAGCAAGTATTTTGTATGTTATCTTGATTAGTTAGTTGTACATTTAAAGCTATTTTTTGGAATTAATTACCAAAATTATTTTTTAAATACCTACTTAACGAACGCCAACGCACCCTGCTCACTAAAGTATTTTGGACCCGGTTCCCTAGTTAGTAGGTACGTAGGTATTATTATGTTCGATTTATTAAAAGAAATGCAAACCAGTAGAAGTGCAATTTGATCCCTTGTCTTGAATGTGTTCACAGCAGCTCAACTTATAGTTATTATTTTAATATAAGTTTGTCAAAATGAAAACAAAAAAAATCTTTCCCTTATCCTAGATGTTGATAATTACATACCATTGCGATTTGTTACGTACCAAGTGTGTCACTGCAAGGCATTTAAAAAAAGAACGTACTTTTTTTTCCAGTGACGTTTTGGTGGTCATGCCCAGTCCAAGGTGCCGAACTGTCGAAGGATTCTTAATTCAATTTTTAACTGCACGACTAAAAATCTAACTAAACAACTGCGCGACTTTCAATTAAAAATCTCAATAATGCGCGACATTTAGGTGCGAATCTAAGGGCTACCGCACACTTGAGACAGACTATTTCCCTACTAGTGCGAACGAGACAGACTATTTATCTCTCGCTCTCGCTCGCGCTAGTAGGGAAATAGGTTTGTCTCAAGACAGTTTTGTCTCAAGTGTGCGGTAGCCCTAACTGACGAATGCAATCCAGATGTAATAAGAAACTATTGATTTGACTGTGTGGCCCTCACTTGCGAACAGGGGTGAGTTGCGAGTATAAAAGTTAATAATTTATTATTAGTGATTCATTATGATTACCATTTGTTTTTGTTTTTGCAATGAACAAAACCCTCAAGACACAGGTACTTTGAATCCTTTTGAAGCTACTTTGCTGTTGCTTCAAGATTATTACAAGATAATTTTACTTTAAAGTTAAACCAAAATTTCCGAATTTGCCCCTACAAGCCTATAGGCTCATTAAAGATAACGTTTATAATTTTTATTTTGAGGTCAGAACCTATTTTCATCGCAAGGTTATTTCAATAATAATCAGGTACTTATGTTAAGATTTTAATTAAGTACCGCTCTTTCCAATAAAAAGATCGCACCTACCCCTACCTACACAAGTTTCGTTTTTCTGCTGCTTCTTTCTAGACACGCACGTGTGATTTCAGGTAGGTACCTATCTATTTTCGTACTTCATTCTCGAACCTGTTATTGATTTATCGTTATACGTACCTACCTTATAATTATGAATTTTATTACTCATTTTTAGTTTCAAAACATCTCAAAATTCCATACTAAATAACTTAACTGTCATTAACTATGAGTTATTTAAAAACTAAAATGTACTTACTTAAAGAGAAACGTCATATGAATAAGATCATACTTCATATCAATCAGTACAATGTCTAGCAGTAGCAATATAGAAGCTATGAATATGAATGCAATATTTACATTAGAAAGTAATAAGTGCCTGTGTACTAAACGATTCGTAATCTCATGCTATAACAAAACACAGATTCAAACAATGATGTTGAATGGGACAAAGCGTTTTGAAATCGCACAACGTGGCACTTTACCGGACCACAGGACGTTAAAAAACACCACCAAATGCTATAAGTATAATCAGGGTGTCAACATCACGACAGTGCAGTGGCATGGCAGTAGAGAGAGACACATAAAGTGTATTAGCATTATCGCGGTAACGTTGCCGCTCTGTATGTACTCCCTTCGGTGCCTCTTGCCCCTCCTCTCCCGTCAGCAGCGACCACCTCCTGTATTAAGCTAGCAACAAAAGTCGCCTGCGAACGGAACGCATTTCGATTAGATCAAAAAGATAAGGAAAATAAGGGACGACCACGTGACTTGGTTTCTAGTTAATAACACAGTTTCACCGATTGCTTTACTTGCAAGGCTATATGACGTCACGTCGCACAGATAATAAGCAAAATTGTTATTATAATCGAATAGGTACATAAAAATGGAGACAACAGTAAATTTAATTTATATTAAAACCTAAGTATTCGTTAACTTTCACGGTCAAGACGATAACGTTAAAACTATGATTTTCAACATATTAAAACAACCAACTCAATTAGCAAATCAAAGCATGATGCATGGTTTGCAGTTCTGCTTATTGTCGCGTCTATTTTTAGAATACTAACCAACCAATAGACGAATGGAAAGTTGGTGAGTTGGCAACCAGTATGTAGGGATAATAATTATGTACAAAGAGTTGATTTAAATACATGGCCTATGGCGATAATGATCTTCTGCATACAATGCATACAAGCTACCCGAGTTAAAAAAAATACAAGATTCAACGAAGACCTCGAAACAAAAAGTGCCACGGATTGTTCACGACGTAAATAACCCTCCTTCTGGCGCAGTCGGGTAAAAATATGGCGTCAACCTGCTGACAAATCACATTCATAGATAACAGAAGGCAAAGCCACGTCATACACAAGCCACTTTAGCTAATTCCTCGGTTTAATGTTGGTATAACATTTGTCCTTCACTGGATCAATAAATATTTTCATGACCTGCGTAACCTTTTCCTGGGCTTTTCCATAGCTTTGTTGGGGTCAGTTTGCAGTACAACCGAACGTTTGCAGCTGAATAACAGACATTTACATAAAATGACTATGAAGCTATAGCTATGCCTATCGGACCCCTACGCAACGGCTACACTACAACCTAGAAAAATTGGTTTTCAAGCTTTTGGGCTTCTGAGTAACTGAGTCATAACGACGACTGTCAACTTTCGTAATTAGTTTGCTCATACGTTTACTACAACACGAGGATTCAATAATAAAATAAGATCTGGTAAGCGCCAGCAAACAGGACCAAATCCCTTAGAGTAAGCAGCAAAGGGTCTAACGTCTTCTACTGAAATAAACTTCCAGTCAGATTTGCCTGTTTTCAATTTCTAATGAGGCATCACAGCATCATCATCATCCACAGTTCGACTTCACCCACTCACTGCAGCGTATTAGGCCTCTCTTTGACTGTGTACAAAGCTCCACGTGCTCGTAACGTAATCCTCATTCAGGATATTCCCGCGATGGCAACTATGTCGTCTGCCCATCTCGCAATGAGGCATAAAAAAATCACCTACGAGTTTTAGTGCTTTGATAAAGGGCGGAAATCCAAGCCCACCGAGGAATCGTTCGGAACTTCCACGTTTAGATTTTGAGAAGGAATTACGTCCCATTTCACTATAGAACTATGAAGTAGCCACTTTTTTTAACACAGCTTGTTTGAAATAAGTGATTCTGCGCATGGCGTTCAAATTAACAAAAATATTTCAACACGGTCCTTTGATTATATTTATAAAATCTCAACAAGTTTAGTCTTTTCTTAATTCTCACCACCAAAAACCACCTATCAGCTACAGTACTCATACTTCTTAGTACACTCAATTTATGTTCCTAGAGAAATTTCAATAAACGTGTTTTGGGGTGGTCCTTTATTCAGTTTGCTACGTCACGTAGGTACGTTGATAGTGTGCATTTACGCCGCACGAAAACTGCGTCTCCGATGTGAAAGACAATCAATACTCAGTCACATCTCTGTCCCGCATTCATTGTAGAAGCGCAGTTTTGCGGACCCCAAAATCCCCTCTTCCGGTGCGGGCGTTCAGCCGCGTGCTGTTTAACCCAATTTTCTAGTGCGAGGGGTGTGCAGGGCGCGAGGTGCGAGGGGGAAGGCGGCGCAACTTTCGGCCGCAAGTGTGCAACACAGACGAGGAGCCACGAGTTTCGAACCAGAGCCTGCAATATTGATTATTTCTAGTGCCGACAGCGCTGACACCCACACACATTTACTAAATTCACTCTACTGCGTATCTAACTATGGGGGCATGGGGCGTTGTATTTGAGTCGATGTTAGTTCAATTCTACATAAGCTAATTATAAGCTTAGAATTTAGCTAACATCGACTCAAATACAATTCTTCAAGCGTTATAAAACTACCAGCTGTTGCTCGCGATTACGACTGTGTCTTTAGTATTTTATACATATTTTCAAAATGGATGCTACAAATAATTATCCTAGTTGAAAAGAAGCCATGTCCTTATCAAGGTTTCAGTCTACACTTCCTATCCGTCAGATTTCACAACGACCTTGCAAACAACTTTAATTCTCAGAATATCATAATATAAGTAATTGGGTTTAAATCTTTTGCAGTACAGATTCTATTTGTTTTTAACAGTCGTTGAGACCAAATAGTTCTTGTGTACCCTTGGGACTTAAATCGAACAACTAAGCGGTTTATTCTAGAGTTCTCATCATCAAGATTCAGCAACAGGCTGTATCATCAACTCTTCAAGGTTATTTCGAATAAAATAAAACCATGATACGTGTCATGAGCAATGCAAATTATTACTGCCACCAGGCAGTAATAATTTGCATTGCTCAACAACAACAAGCAACATAATGCCCATATCTAAGACGATTCTCAACGTTTCTTTGATTTGTTTGGTGAATTTAAAACAACATGGATCGGCGGGCTGGAGCACACGCATCTTCTGTTCACAGTTTCACACGAGGCAGAAATATAGGAATATCGTGCAATTATCAAGCTGTATGGTATATTGTTGGCAGCAGAAGAGCTCTCAGGGGGCCACTGTGCCATGCATGACCTACTTAGAAATTTCTAAACATACCATACTACGGAGTCAGGTGGACCCGGGGTGGACCGCTGTACAACTTGAGTCAGATGGACCCCCATCTGACTCAAGTTGTACAGTTGTACAGTGCGACTGTGGAGCCACATCCATCACAAACGATATTATTTCATCTTTGTACTGCGTCATGTCTTGTGCTATTCCACTAGTACATTGAGGCACCTGTCTCAAAGCAACTGATACTGTCGGTGGGGCCGAGTTCCGATTTATCGATACTACCAAGACATATCAAAGAAAATGGGTATCTTTTGGCAATTTACAAACCTAGATATTTGTTGTAATAATAATTCTAGTCTACATTAAGGTGAATGATCCGACCAGCCCGCGAAATTCAAATTTTCTTACGTTTTTTGCAATTTGCAGGCCAGTGCTAGGTTGTATGTTGATTAAAATATTGTTCGCGATTGTAACACGTATGTAGTTACAGAATTATAATCATCAAAATCATCAATACAACTCTCCAAGTTCATAAAGGTCTAGCAATGACTTTGACCTTGAAAAAATCATTCCTCGACCTTTTTGAGCTTGGAGGGTTATATTGATTATTTTGATGATTATAATTCTGTAACTACATACGTCTTACAATCGCGAACAACATTTTAATCAACATACATCCTAGCACTGGCCCGCAAATTTCAAAAACGTAAGAAAATTTGAATTTCGCGGGCTACCCTGGAGCATCAGCCTTAAGGTGAATGCTCCAGGGTATCCCGCGAAATTCAAATCTTCTTACGTTTTTTGCAATTTGCATGCCAGTGTTACGTTGTAGGTTGATTAAAATATTATTTGCGGCTTTAAGACGTAAGTAGTTACAGAATTTTATTCATCAAAATCAAAGGTGCAGGAATAACTCTGACCTTGAAAAAGTCATTTTTCCACCTTTATGAACTTGGAGGGTTGTATTGATGATTTTGATAAACAAAATTCTGCAAAGTTAAGTACGTCTAACAGCCGCGAATAATATTTTAATCAAGATACAACGTAACACTGGCCCGCAAATTGCAAAAAAAGTAAGAAAATTTGAATTTCGCGGGCTGGTTGGGGACTTCTGGGCGTAACACTCCACCGACAGCTGTTTTGCTCTTCCACTCACCAATATCAACTGTCAAGTTATTATTAACTCCCTCTTCCTAATATCATTCCATAAACACATCTCATATTTATCTCTTTTTTAAATCATACATTAAAAGATATTTTTTTAGGGTTTCAAACCTCATTAAATAACGCTTCCTTCCGTCTGTTCATCTACGACAGATGTTGGACACGCGAACGGCATGATGACGTAGGAATTTGCTTAGCACGAAGTTATTTGTGTTTCGATGACACGCACATATTTCGGTAATCGATGAATATCATTATTTCATAGAATAAGTCGTGGGCGTCTATATTCAGTGGCAGGCCACCTTTTAAGAGGTTCATAAATATTTTTGGCAAATTGATGGAGTTTTATTTAAGTAATGTTTCTGGCCGAATATGTGTGGATCGTCGCTCTCGCGGCTCATAAAATTATTCTTCTCCGGACAATAAAATTTACACAGTGTGTAGTGATTGACTCCACAGAACGTATGTTATAGAATATAAATTATTTTGGTTATATTTTATTCAAAAAGTTAAGTAAGTGATGAAATGCGAAAAATAGAGAAGTATGGAAGAAGAAGACATGCTGCGCCGACCACAAATGAATTGGGATAAGGGGAAGAGAATGATGATGATTTTATTCGAAAAGTTCTCTAATCCTCATATTTTGGAACAAATTGAAACGAAAAAAATCCCTTCGGCAAGCCGCAGGAGAAGGTAGATTTCGAAGAAGGTTCCACCCAGATTTATTCTGGAAATTCAGAGCCACAGCTGTGCTGGCCAATTTTTTGCTTGTTTTTTTTTGTTTTTGTCACAAGTACTTACCTCCTTTAAGAATACGTCAGTTGCCAAAAGACTTGGTCGTCATGGCAACGAATTTGTTGATGTTTGACAATTAAACGTCTTAATGGTTATCATACATTTTAAAATCCTTCCATAAGAGTTTAGCATGGGAACACCCCCTTAATTTTTCAGTTATTTTTTTTATTTCGAAAACTATAAGTTTTATCGCTAAACTTTAAAAGTAAAAATTGTAGAATAAACAATTTGCTTTCAAAAAAACTCTGAATTTTATTCTGAATGATAAAAATGTTAAACGGAAAAAATGGGCAAAAAACTGATTTTCGTAAAACCTCGCCGCCCGCCGGTCGAATTCCGCCCACTCACGAACTTAACCTAAGTTTTGACCCTTTCGATTTTTGGGCCAAGTTTGAAAGCAAACGGTGCATAATTGCGACCTGTAGAGTGTGGCTAAATTTTGCTTGGCGCCCCACATACATACGTATGTATACATATATATATATATATATATATAATATATAAACTTTTTAACCAGCGGTTGATTTGGGCTCTAGGGGTCATAACTAGCCCCCCTATGGTGAAATTTAAAGACCAATAGGTAGATTTTTTCTGACGAAATCTACCTAATATGTCTTATTTTTTTTTGTTTTATTTATTAGTTAGTAGATCTTATAATAAAAAATATAAAAAAAAAAACATTTATTTGACACTTTAAAAATACATGTTACAAGCTAGTCACAATAAGAAAGTACACGAGTGTATTTCCACAAATCTGATTCTAAACCCCAAACTAGGCCTGGACCTGTATTTTAGGGGTCAGCGTTCAGCCATGGATTCTCTAAACAGGATTGAGAGTGTCGCTACAAAGTTGACAGCCAAGGTTATTGCCGTTTGGTAACACATATTACTTAGTAAAAAATAACTAAAGGAATTACAATTATGATTATATGTTATAAAATTAAAAGCAAAGTTAAAAATAAAAATACTTTTTTAAAGGGTTACTTGTGAAAGTGTGTGAGTAGATGAGTGTTTGTGTGTAAGTGTGCATGTGGTGGAAGTGTGTTGTGTGTGCATAGGTGAGTGAGTGAGTGTATGGTTTGGTTCGCACCTTTGAATGTGTAAGGACGGGAAAGAGTAAGAATGGATGACAGTGTGTTTAGATTTTGGATTAGATTATATTATTTATGTGAATAGACTTTCAGTCTCCTGATAGTCCATCTTTAGGAGCCAGTCTGCTACTTTCTTTTTCATTTTCTGCCGACACATTTGACTAATGTTTAACTTTTTGTTTGCGAGATTATACAGTTTGCTTAAGCTATTAAACTGATGTTTGGCAAATGAGGTTCGGCAGGGTATATGGAGGAGGATGATTCAATAATATAAAACCAAATTCAAAAAAGCTAATTAAGGCCATTTTTAGGTCTTAAAGAGTTAAAAGCACCATTCCACAACATGGAGATTTTACTCTTGTGATTATCTCTACCCTAACAAAGGTTAGGTGTATGGAGAACATTTGTATGGTCACAATAATAATAAGTGGAATAAAATAAGCAGAGTAAAGCGTATCACATCACACTAACAGTTACAACGGCAATGCCATTCATCTTCTTGACAATTATTTACGTTTTTAAGCATACGAACTTTTCAAACAATGTAGGTATGAAGCAATGAATTAGGAATTTCATTCAAATCCTCTTTGGATTAGATTGAAAGTGTGTCACGTTTGGGTGCGTCACCTTTTTTTTTTTTTTTTTCTTTCGGATGGCTAATCATCAAATGACTTCTCCCGCTCTGGGCGGAGCAGGAGGGAGTGTCAGACTTTTACTGACTAAAACCCATCCATGTTCCTTCATCGCCCTTTGTGTTCCGGGGCCACGGTATCTCTTTCGAACAGTCCCGCAACCCCGGCAGGCATCGGTCCTTGCGGACCCCTTCCTTTTTGCTGACTCTCTTTGAGGCGCGCGTGGGACACGAACGCGCCGTCGACACGGCCTGTCGTCCTGAGACGGACGGACGGCGAGCAAGCCCATAGCCCACCGTCCACAGGCCCGCGAGGGTGCCAGTTACCTCAAGTAGAATATCACCGCCTTTCTGCTCGTCCCTATTATTAGAGTTCTCAGAAAAATCTCGAAGAATTTGACTAAGATGTCGGCTTTCATTTATCCGCATTGCTCTATATGTCATTTAGGTATTTCTTTCTTCATTCAAAGCATTGGAACTTACGAGGGCTTAATGCCACAAGACATTCAACCTTTGAAGACAACTGTAAACAATTGATAATTAAAATGGCTGTTCCACTGAGTGTTCTGAGTATTTAGTGGTTCGCTGGAGTCAGGTAGGGAGCTGGGCCAGCGCCGCCCGGCGCGCGGCGCGCGGCGCGGCGTGGCACGACGCGCGGCGCACTGGGTCAGGCGAAGCAATACGGGCGGACCTTGCAATGTCGCGGCGTGACGCTCAGCTGATGGGCCGCCCGCCGCGCCGCCCCGCCGCGCGTTCATTGCCTCCGTGGCAGCGGACGAGAGCGGCCGCCTCTATGCCACACTCGCATTTCACTGTTTACTATTCCCTCATTACTTACGACGATGATTATTAATTCGAAATTATTAGGAAACGAATTGAACATTGTTTCATGTGCAAAAATTGTGAATATATTTATGAGTATTTAGTTGCAAATGTGTGTGCGTCGTGAATATAAATTTAGTTAATACTGGAGTGCGGTGACGACCGGTGCGAAAGGTCGGCCTGTGTAAAAATAACTGCGGAACCGGGCGGCTAAGCGGTGGAATGAGGTTTGACGGCACATTGTAGCCGAGGCGGGGCGAGGCCTTGTGCGCCATGTTATAATTTCCCTTCGCGTCGAATGTGCAAACCAACTGACTGAACACTGCGCTGTGCCTACTTCTCTTTCTCTCAGTGCGGAATAAGCATGCTTGTTGTACGAGACAAGCCGCAAGTCGGGCCCACCACTGCTTGCCAATCTGCCTCAACCTCAGCGCTCGTGAATACTCGCGGTTACATTGGCCACCTTACCATTTTATAACGTATTGTGTTAGCTAGTGAACTGTTGAACACATTTGATACTGTGGACTGGTTGGTATGGACTAAATCGCATAAGTAGTAACATTATTTGTAAGATATTATATTGAAATCTTGAATCTGGAAATGCGATGTATGTTATGCATTTTTTGAATCGTTAATGTTGATTTCATAGAAAAGATTTAAAAACGATATTCTTATAGGGATGGAAGTGCAATGCTTTTATGTGGTGATTTAATAGGTACCTATGAAATTATAAATCACCATCTTATTACCCATGATAACAAAACTACGAAAAAAATATCATATTAGAATTAATAATCAAAGCATGGACTAGTGTTCCAATTAACAATAAGACTTTGCTATCAAGAACAAAAATGAAACCAGACAAAACTAGTTTATTGAAAAATAAAATCATCCACGGCAAAAACAAAATCACACGCACACACTGACATGTGGAACGAGATATCGATAAACAGGTAGGTAGCTAGCTAGCTAGGTACCCACAGTAGGTACCTATTCCCATTAGGCAGAAAGAGTGGTGCGAAAACCGCGATTTCATTTCAAGCGTTCAGTGATAGAGAGGTGCGGGGTGGCGGAGCGGGGCGGGGAGCGCGGCGCGCTGCGTGTCGGTGACCCCGCGGCCCCGACTTGCCTATACTTCGAGGCCGGCCATACTTCCCTGCTCGCTTTATCAAGTTTATCGTATTTCCACTTTTAGGATACCTACCAAGTCTTCACACTACATATAGCAACACGTCTTCGGTAAAAAATAAATGTCGAGGAAAGAATATGGGGCGCGTTATTCTGTCATGGAATGGCATAGAAACAAAAATACCACATGCAACGATGGCTATTTACGTAACAATTGATTCCTCAATTTCTTTCTTTACTGAACATTGTTTAGTTAGCACTTAGCACGCTGTTATGTCATTGACAATAGCCGACTATTAGCTGACTCGTCAGCTCGGGCTCTATAAGTAATGTTATGATTTGCAACTTAATGGAGTTCAATCGGAAAATAGAAAAGTTATGAACTCGGATAAATAATAATGCAGAAATTGCTTGTTCTCAAGGGTTGAGTCCAGTCTAATAATAAGGTTCATAATGGTCGGTTTAGGAAAAGGAAAAGTTTCCCTTAAAGTAGCTCACGGCTAGGTACCTACTTAACTTTTTTGAACACAGTTACAGACCGCCGAATAAAAGGAGGAAGTTAAAAGCCGTATACTTACCTACTTAAATAAAGTTTGATATTCATAATTTTAATACTAACATTAAAGCGTATATTTCGTTCAGTAAGTAAGTGAGAACAATTAGGTCCATGTGTAACCGTGACAAACGAATGAAAACCTGCTGCCTGCGATGCATTGTACCGCCTACCGTGACAGGCGAGTGGAAACTAGCTGCCTACGGTGATACGGTGCGCTCTATACATGCGATACGAAAATGGTCTCGCTGTTATTTTGTAAGGCTGCTATTTATAGTGTGTTTACACTACACACTGTTGTATGTACGAACTGAGCGCGCCACGATACTTAAATGTTCTCAGCCACATACTTGAAGGAATGCAAGTTGAACGCAGTTAAACGTCACATAGTCTACTACTTATGAAACGCAACCAATTCAAAGTATAATTCAAAGCATTACCAAGAGAACTGAGTAAATGACATCGTTTTACGTGCACACTCGCTAGGCACCAAACACCAACTCATAAAAAATCAATATCCACTGTTTGTCGACGAAAGCCTGATCGATATCAAGGTAACCGACTTCCTAAATGTAGCATGAAACGTAATAGACCTTCTATTAATAATGTATGCCATCATGCAATGGTTGAGCGAACGAGCGTTAAAACAACCGTCCCACATTATCGCGAATCGCGATTGTAGGAAGCTAAAAGTTTGCGTAGGCTAATTAATACGATGCCGATGCCGGCTAATGCAAATATCTACAATATTATCCATAAAACAACTCACCGTTTTGTATTCGGGCGTCCGCCGAGTTTCTACTAGGATCTCCCTTGTGCTGACCTGTAAACACGCGATCAATGCGCTCAATGTAAACCAGCCTATTAGAAAACGTCTCCCCACTATTATAGCTGTTTGCCTTTTACAATAGTTACCTATACCTACGTCGTAATGCATTAAATTATATTGCGAATTAAACTTCAATTTTTAATCGTCTCTGAACGTAGCTGCATACAAATCGATAAGCTTATCACAAATTCATGATATAGCCTGCTAGGCGACATAGAAAGATACAACAGTTACTATATATATAATACTGTCAAGACAATCGACGTATTCATGCAACAAATTTTGCTTGATTTTGTGTGGTTGTGCTCTAATTGCTCACAGGTAGCAAAATGTTTTTTAGGTCGATAAGTCACAACCGTACACTTGCCGAGAAACTATTTATGTCCGCCGCCATTTTGTCGTTGAATGACGAAATGGTACATTCAGTGACAACCGAGCGAGACTGCCACCATCAACATCAGACAACGATTATGAAAATTTATTACAAACTGATATCATATCGAATGACTTCAGATCGGACTATGATATTTTTTTATACGAGCTACATCGTAGTTTAATTAACGAATATTTTCCTAAGAAGGTAAATCTAGTGATTACTCACTCAGAATCTTTCCGGTGAGCAACAAAGAGAACGTGATCAATAACACAGATCATTTGAATAACAAATATAACAAAACAACGAACAAAACTGATGCCCTAGCTCGGCCAAATGACGCGTCATTAGGACGGAACAGGGGATCGAAGTGTGAGCGGGGAACGGACGGAGACGAGACACATAATAGAATTACATATCTACAACATCACTTGGTCGGCCGAGACGGCGATGTGTGCACATACGTGATGTTGCCGGCGACCGGCGAACAGAAAGCGGGGCGGGCGGCGGCGGCTGCGGGGCAGGTGGGCATGCCTACTGGAGCTGCCACATTATCAGAGATCACGTGATCGACTCGTTGCATGTCAACATCTACTCGCCCGCCGACTGGTGCCGCACTGATATAAATATCTATGTATGGCTGTACATAACTGTCGGCATTAAACAGCTCCCCCTCTTTAACAACGTAGTGAGGTGCCCTAAGCAACTTGAATTTTATAACTTAAAATACTATTCGCACGTATACCACTAATCTGACCTATTCTATAGCTACCAGGGTATTAATTCAGCTTTATGGCCACGAGGCACACTTGGCTGATAAAATCGACATTGTCTTCTATCATGATGATGTTTGGGTAACGGAACGTGAGAACTTTCATCCGTAGCCCATAAAGCCAGTTGATGTAATTTTATTGTAACGGTTGATTGTGATACCGTACACCAAAATTTCGTCTCACTAACGTAAATTGTGTCTTGCATGATGTTAACAGTATCGTATTACCATGAAGCCTTCTAAAAACTTGAGTGTCGAAGTTTAGAGAAGGATGATAAATGTGAAGGGGTTTCTTCCTTCGTTACTTTACCTAAATACCCAGTACGCCCTGGAGTATTGAACCAAGCAAGTAGTCAGCAACAGTGTGGCGTTACTTATACCTTATACCGAACTATAAACGAACTAACTGAACCTAACCTGAGCGCAGGAAATGTGAGAACAAAAGAATCGTTTCGAAAACAACATTGCATTCACTTCTGATTTAACAAAGACATTCCTATACAATTCGCTGATGGAATTTATTCAGATGTTCACTACAGTAATAAGAAGCACTTAATTAGCGACTAATAACTTAGGAGCTTAGATTTAAACGCCATCGTGTGGTCGAATGTGTTCATTACATTACATCACTTTATAATCATGACTTTGTTTAGCTCAATTCATCTAACTATGATTTCAATAGGAATTTTATTAGCTGGTAAAGCCTCTATATAAAATTTAAAACCGGCGATACCAATGGAAGCATTAAAACACATCGTCAGATTCTTGGACCCAACAAAACTCGTTTGTACAGAAACTAAGAATAGAATTCAATGAACCACTTGACTAAACAATCCTATTCTTCTATTATTAGATCGTAAACCCAAATAAGTTACCTAGAATATCCGCATCTATTCAATATCTAAGGTTTACGTACGTCTACTCGAGGAGGACATCACTCGGCCATATAATTCATTCGTCCCAAGCCAATTTGAAATCAAGATTACTGTATGAATGTAAGTATTTGTCATCAATTCATCATTAATTTTATGTTTGGATGACATAACGAGGTCTTCGGTATTTTTTTGTGAAAAAATAACAACTTGATAGATGAGATATCTCATCTCATCGCACAGATATTTGAAAACATAATTGGTCATAAGATTGCTTATAATTACTTTGACTTGGTTTTATTTTACCACTACTCTATGCTATCGTGAATAAAGTTTAATAGTTGACACATTACCTGAGAAATACGAGCCTCGCACTGAAGCGGAAACGATATGGGTGAAGCGACACCCTATGTCTAAATAATGTAATACCTATAGTAAAGCAGAAGTAGAAACTGACCTTGGCGCCTAGGAAGCGCGCTTCCAGCAGCTCCTGCTTGCGAGGATCCAGCGCCGCTTGGAAGTGCTCCATCTTGACGCCAGCACCTGTTGAAGATGGTGCATGTTACAACTCATGTATTTATATCATACAGGCGTTGTATTCAATGCCATGACTCAGGACAGGATCATGAAGAAGGCGTGGTTGATCAGGACCCTATTTGAAAATGGCGCGAAGTAGTTTATTTTTCAATCAGTATTTTTGCAACATCGCAAAAAGTAATCCTCGTAATGCCACTCATGGCATAACTGTAATTGGTTTCCAAAGAAGTGTTAAGTGAAGCCTGTGATTCTTTATCCTATAATTTCGTAAAATATTTTTGGTGAAGGTAAAGTACTGCTTAGGGAATTAGAAAAGGCCACAAGCCACAACGTGCTGTGTGCTTTAAACTGCCCAGAAGTCGTCACATTCAAAGCTAAATACTTTGGTATTCTCCGAAACATATCAGCAACATGACATGCCTGCTACCCTTTATTCATGGAATTGGGGTGGATCGATATCTGGGGGCACGGGAGTGCCCCTGCCAAGACGAGCCAAGCGAAGCGCAAGGGCACTACCTACCTTTTCTCGAAGCGCTTCGTCGTTTTTTACCCGACTGTGCCAGGAGGGTTATTTGCACCCTTATAACTTGGGTTTGGATTATACCAGATAAACAAAATTCTCGGGATATGTTGTCAATAGCGGACTTATTAAACATATAAAGTTTAGATTTTACAGTTTTCTAAAAAACCCTGATTTCGTCACTTTTTACTGATTGATTCAAAATTCTTAGTCCTTCCTAATGTCCTAGATCCGGAGTCCTATTATTAGAACACAAACAACAAAAAAAACTAGGGGATGGAAGTTTGTATGAGACTTCCGCAATTTTGACTCTAGAGGTCTGAAAATAGTTGAGCTAGAGCTCTGAAAATTGATATAGAGACTCCTGGCACCTCTGATGTGCAAGAAATACACCCCAAAAAAATAAAATATAATTGTCACAAGCAACTTACAAAAAGAAATGAAATCCCACCAAAAACATTTTCATGTAAAATGTTGCCAAGACGAGACCTGTCCTGGCCGACTACACTTGTCAGATGAGATGATTATATGGCCGCATCGAAAGGAAGACTACTTTGAAAACGAGCTGACGAACCGCAGGACATTTTACAATTGGATTTGATATGAGAAGTATCATAAATAGCTTCGTTTTTGGAAAGCCAACGATCAGATATACTAGAGTTCACACCCTCTAAAGGTGAACAGTTTTAGAGACGCTGACATCCTGTCGCGTACCTATACTTCCCAGGGGATCCAACTAAAGATTCACCTGGGACCGCTACTTCCGATCTTCGGAGCTGTGTTCGTGCCTGTCCTGGCGCTTGTCTCGCAGAGCTGCCCTGAGAACACAGAACACACTGGTGCTTTCCTGCAGAGCTGCCCTGGTGCGTGACTCTGAGAACAGCACGACGCCCTTCCAGCAGAATTTGTCTGAAGCCTAATCCTTGGAGCTTTCCTGATAACCGTCCTACAGAGCTACCCTAACGCCTGTTCCTGTCTCTTCTAAAGTGCTGATCTGATTTGACACCAACTAAGTGCGTGATCTATAAAACTACCTCCATAGGTAGGTCTTTTTATAATTAGCTGTATTTTTTATCTCATTTGTAAATTAATATCTTTCCTTATTAAATTTGAAATGTACAAATCTGCTTATATCCCTTTAATTTGATAGGATCAAGTAGATTTGTTACAGACCATGACTCACACTGTCAAAAAGTTATCAGATCTCATGTAGAGCCAAGCTTCTAACTCTACACTTTTTGACAGTGCTAGTTACATGGTCTCGTTTTGGCAACATTTTACATGAAAATGTTTTTGGTGGGATGATTTATTCCCGTACACGCAAAATTCGTGCTTTATCGCGGAAAACAGCCCGGGACACCCAACCATTGCGAATTTGACGAAGGCTCTGGAATATGACATGACAGACTGAGATGAAGTTTCAACGGAGGTGTGTTAAGATTAAGAGGTTAAAAATTCAAACAAATATAATACTTTGATTGAATCTAAATTGGTGATAGAACATGGGGATTTCTCTGATTATCTGTTACAGCTTGAAGGAATAAAAGGAGTTGTGCTCTCCATTGTTTCTAAGTTTTACAATAACTGTAAAATCAAACAACGTGTTAGTACTGTTACCGAGCATTTGTATTGCCATTTCTTTCATCTATCTGCAGTACACTGTTGATCAGTTCAATAATGAATGGAAATGCACTATTGAGACTTACTATTCAGACGATGTATGTTGCGAATTTGATCCAATACTAATCTTGGTTCGTATAATGTGTGGCTCAATCAATGTTATGAAAGTGCGTTGTAACTTCGGATTCAAAAGCTTACTTTTATGTTATCTTTCTCTATTGAAGCGCCATAAGGCCCATAACTGTTATGTCTCCTACATAAGCTGATAAACATTTATCTCGGCACGATCAGACGGGGCAGTGATTTGTAGGTAGGTACTTAAAATGACGTTATGTTATGTGGTCTACATTCTGACCAATTTAGATAATGGCTAAGGACCCATGAAAGTGGTTATATTATCGCCACATCCTTTACACAAGAAAGAATACTAGACTATTATGCATTATAATACAAAACTCACGCCCTTTACCCACGGGGATAGGCAGAAACTAGAGAACGCCACCTACTACGATCCTATCAAAGTCATTTCGCAAATGATGCTTTCAATTCGTTTAAATTAAGTATTTAAAACGTAACAAAAAATCAGAAAAAAAAATCGTGTTTAATAAATATGTACAAACAGGTTTAAGTTGAGGTTCTCTGCTTAAAAATTGATCTTTTTGTTAAAGAATAGGTAAGGTGGGGTAGAGGTCGGGGGGACAGGGTTTTGGCGCAGTATCTGGGGCAGACAGTCGAGTTGCGAGAAGTTAGGTACAGTTATTTATATATAGATACGTATGTATGTTCAATGTACATATCGATCGCCTCCCCGGGCCACTCGCCACTATGATCTCACCTCCATCCTTTGCGACTCCCTTCCTCCCCCACACCCCACCCCCCACCGCATAACCCCAGAGGCCTTTAACGAATGTCGTAGCAAACTGAAACGTGTGACTGATTCATTACCATGAAAAGAGAAGAAAAACCTTTTTGTTTAATAGGAGTGTTCGTTATTAACAATCTTAGCAACAGATCAACCTAATTAACCTTGATTATAACCTAAATGAGGATTTTGGAAAATATTGGGTACGCCGTTAAAAGGTTATAAATGCGACGTGTTTCATACAGACAAACACAAAGCTCATAAACCCACACATCCTGTGTGACCTAACGGTATTCCTGCACCCATTTGAATTACTCGCCTTTTATGAACAAGTGGTTATACCTACCTATAACGTTTTATTACTTTGTGAAGTAACCAGCAGCTGTTTAATGGTAATTAACAAGTACAAAACCAAAAAAAAATACTGGTAATGTAGAATTAATTATCATACAGATATTTAACTTTTTTCAAGGTCAAAGTTATTCGCTGTTTCTTTGTAATCATGAGCATAATATTATTATCATGTTTGGAGTGTCATGTAAATATATTCATAATATGAGTGTAAAGTCACCAAGTCACACCAACATGAGAAGACCTTGAAGGTTGAAAACGAAAATAACAATACTATCTACAGCTTGAAGAATTTAAGTTGTTTAACTAGTTTTTATTCTGATACTTTCATGTTACCAAACAATATGTCTGTCCTTTTCTAAGTTTATTGGACAGAAAAAGATGGAGCAAGCCCATAGTACAGCAGTAAGTTTCGGCACAATTATCACTTTCTCATTTTGGTATATGTAGGTATACCTACACTGTACAGGGTCAAAAAAACATAAATTAGTCAGCGAAACTCGACAGACGTGATAACTAGCAATTATCAGTTGATAGCAATAGGCTCTTCCCTTACTACATGGGACATAACTGGCGAAAGCTGTGGGTGTACTAATAGGTACATCTCTACTAGGGTTGCCACCTTTATTTTGAACAAATATAGTATTTTTCCCAAAAAAGCTGCAAAAATTTAGTCATCATCATCATCATCATCAGCCTATTAATGTTCCCACTGCTGGGACACAGGCCTCCTCTCTATGAGAGGGAATGGGCTATAATCCACCACGCGGGCCCAGTGCGGATTGGTAAAATTTAGTACTTTTGGGAATTTCAGGAAAAAAAAGTACGCATTTATTTTTAAACATTATTTATTTTTCCATATTTATTTGTTATTGCTCTTCGCTTTGGTCATCCATCAATGATCTAAATGCATTTAAAATAATTATAAACATCTGAACAGTTTAGATTCATATTAAAATAAATTAAAAAATTATTTTTAATTAAATTAATAATTATTTCTTTCTCTTTCCACTTTACTTTCTTATTCATGACGGAAAAAAATATTTCCGTAAAAGCGGAAGTTGCAGGAATGAGAGAAGAAAGCAACTGATTTAAAATATATTTGTCAAATTTGTATCTGTAAGTACTTTTCGATAAAAACATCTCTTTTTCCCTTATTTTTGAAATAATTTATTTTACAATAATAATTTCTGAATACAAATTATTAACATTTGACAGTTGACATTTTGTTGCCGCGAATGCGTTTCGTTCTGAAGTTCCCCGTGCAGCGTTGCGGGTACGTTCCACCAGACTTCCAGTCACAGTTAATTTAAAAAAGCCCGACAGTTGAATTAGGTATAAAAATATAGTATTTTTCGTATTATATTTTTTTTTTCTATAACTTATAGTACAATTGACTGAAATATAGTACGATACTATAATTATTATAGTACGGGTGGCAACCCGTAATCTCTACCCAACCCTTCTGGGATTACAGGCTGATGTTATGTTATGTTTGTAATATAAACAAGATAAAAAAAATGATTTGATGGTTTTTTGGGATCAAATCTATTAGTTTTAATAGCTTCAACTTGCGTAGAATAAAATTCACAAAAGGGATAGTTTTGTCATCGGGCTGGAATTCTGGACAGATAAGATTTGACTAGTATTTTTGTTAGCAATCATCGAGATCGTTAGGCTATTTGATTTATGTGTAAGTTTTAAAATTTATTAATAAAAAAACATTTTAAAAATCACACCATAATAGGCATGACGACAGTATCAAAAAATTGCAAATCTATTTAGTCCGTCAGTTAGAGTATTAGAAATTAATGGACACGATTTTTTGTTTTTGTAAATCAATGAATTTTGACAAAGATAAAACGCATCAAAACTCGGGAGTGGGGGCTCGTGACGTCAGAACTAGCTAAAAATTATACCTAGGCGTGACGTATTGAGAATTTTAAAAGCGTCGTATCTACGTCAATTTTGGATTACGTAACAAAAGAAAAAATACGTGTCAAATATTTTTTGATAATCTAACTGACGGACTAATTAGTTTTTTTTTGTCGTCTCGCCTATTATATAGGCATGACGACATTGACGACAGTATCAAAAAATTGCAAATCTATTTAGTCCGTCAGTTAGAGTATTGGAAATTAATGGACACGTATTTTTTGTTTTTGTAAATCAATGAATATTGACATAGATAAAACGCATCAAAACTCGGAGGTGGGGCTCGTGACGTCAGAACTAGCTTAAAATTATACCAAGGCGTGACGTATTGAGAATTTTAAAACCGCCATATCTTCGTCAATTCTGGTTTACGTAACAAAATAAAAAACACGGGACAAATATTTTTTGATAATTTAACTGACGGACTAATTAGTATTTTGTTTTTGTCGTCTCACCTATTGTGTAATATTTACCTTTTACCAAACACCCTGTATACAAAAACGTCATAATACAAAAATGTTCAATCCTTCAGTGAGGTATACTTTTAAAGAGTCACTATTTGTATTATTTAGTTATCATAAAGTTATAAAGGTGATTACATTAGGCTAGGGCACACCATAACGCCATCGCCAAAGGGAGGGTATGGAACGTAAAATTAGTCACAGGCACTGAGAAATTTTGATGTCAGCTTTGTGCCACCAGTTGTTGGAATGAGATATGTACTATCGAGGACACTCCCGCCTGACCACCACTCAGCTAATTTTTGCTTGCACTCGCAACATAGAAACACGCTCTCTAGCCCCGCCTCGTTGACTTTGTATAGAAATAATGAATGAAAAGATACCGAATCGGCTGAGCGCACTGACGAGGACGACGCACGCCAAACGAGTTATTGTTATTTTGCGCGCCAAAGTTGACGCTTTCCTAATAGGCCCAAACTTTAAGGGGGCGTGGCTCGGCGCCTCCGCATGATTTAAGCGAAAAAAAAATTAAACTGGTCAGGCGGAAAAGACCACGATAGTACCTATTGATTATTTTTTTATAGGGGTAAAGTGCGATATCCATTATTTTTAGTTTAAAGTGAGTTTTCGAAGCTTTTCGAGAAGTTATTATCATTCAAGTCATCATCATAGACAAAGCAAAAAAAAAACCTATCATAGAAGATATAACAGATAAGATACCCAAGTAAAATTACTTCATAAAATTTATATGGGACCACGCGAGCTTCCTCTACCAAATGAAAAAGGAATCTCGGACCAGTAATCACAGAAAAAGCGGTGTACACTCATACCAAACCACCAGCCCAAACCCTTTGACCTAGAAAACGGAAATTTTGCGCAGTGGTTCCCTTTATAATGTAGACAAGGAATAAGGAAGGACTTTTCGAAATTCAACCCCTTAGGGAGTTAAATAGGGGATGAAAGTTTGTATGATAGTCCGTCAGTTTTAAAGTTAGGAACTTAAAAT
This sequence comes from Xestia sexstrigata, assembly GCA_941918905.2. Lineage (NCBI taxonomy): Eukaryota > Metazoa > Arthropoda > Insecta > Lepidoptera > Noctuidae > Xestia > Xestia sexstrigata. Next base: position 13,271,208 of record OW799207.2, on the reverse strand, counting down.
TTTGAGTTTAGGCTGACGATTGATAATTAATTTAAACGTGTCTCAGCGTTTTTGATAATTCCAACCCAAAGGGTTAAAAAAGGGGATAAAGTTGTGTATGGGAAGTCCTTAATTTTCGAAGTAAAAATCACAAAATTTATTATCTAGGCGTATGGTTGGAAGTTAACGCAACGATGTTAGAATTTCAATCCTTAAGGGGGTGAAAAGGGGGATGAAATTTTTTTTTTAAGTTAAAGTCACTAATGTCATGAAAAATTACGTTATCTATCACGTAAAATTATCGTCCGTAAAGCGACTTTACAGATAGTTCGTTTTTTTTTAATGCCAAAGGGTAGCGTTTCAGAGCTTTGTTGAGACGGGCGGCGCGGGCGGCGCGGGCGGCGCGGCGGCGAAGGTGTCGTAAGAATTAGACAATCTTTTGACCTTGGAAAATCCCACGGGAACGTATTACCAAGACATAAAGTATCTTATGTCCTAACTTAAGTCAGGCTCGAAATCCGCCGTTAAAGCGAGAAAAGGTAACAGACGGACAGAGCCAGGGCCGTCATTATCCATTTGGGGTCCCTGGGCATTTGAGAATAATGGGGCCCTTGTTCTAGACTGCAAGAGCGAGAGAGGCGAGCTCGAATTTTTTTGCACCCCGCCTCGGATAGGTTAGGTTTTCTTGTGACAGTTCATACAAAAATAAATTTAATTTTAAATAAAATGCAGAAACTCATTTCCTATGCGATGGATGTACGAATATGGTTTCGGTGATGTGGCCACCGCGGCTAGCGCGGACATGCCCAAATCTGAATGCTGTATTTCGGAAATAATGCGTGTAATGTTGGCTTCCTACTGCTCCATTGTTTCTAATTTCGTCAATGGTTCAAAAACGATGAAGGTTAGAACTTATAGTCAACTGGATGTTAAAAACTTTTATCTGTGTTTTGTTTCAATTTAAAGTTCTATTGACTTATGCCAAAAAACTAGATGCAAAAGCGATCGGAGCGAGCTCGAAAATGTTAGTATCCTGTGGTCCTGCCTGGGATAGGTAAAATTTCTTTTGACAACCTTTAGCTTGGACAGTTACAGGAACTTGGGCGCCCCCTTAGATCGTGGGGCCCTGGACACGTGCCCAGGGGAAAAGATGGCCCTGGACAGAGCTTCTCGCATTTGTAATAATTATTAGTAAGTATGGATTCTGTTCATCGATCTAGCTTAGATGTTATAAGTACCTCCTTTCAAAAGGTAAACTAGCAAAAAGAGAAAATTAAGTGTTCCCTAACTAATTCGTTTCGTACTAAGTTAACAGTCGATATAGCACTAAAATGTTTGAATGTATACAGGGTGAATGAAAATACAACAAAAATGTCACCTGCTTTTCCTAAGAGATGTTACATTACTACGTAAGTACTTTCAAACTTCGTAACCCTCAATATGTTTTTCTACTCGGAGCTAAAAGTGGTGCTTCAATTTTGCTTTATAAGGTCAATGTTATCATAGCATAATTGAAACCTTCTGCTGAGATTACGAAGATTCAATCGAGTAATAATTATTTTATTAGCTTTCAATTATAGCATTCGCCTAACTTACTATAATTTAGCATGAAAGTAATAAAGCATGTTTTACAAGAAATCAAATATGTCTTGTAAAAACATGCTATTTTTGTAACAAGCTCTATTTATTTTTTATCTACTAGGTACCGATACGACCTACGTGCTTATTCTACAGGTGCCAACTACGACTATGAAATTTATGCCGTTCTAACAACGTAGATACGTTCAGGTTTTGTAGTGATATAGGTACAATATCTACATACGGCGTCGATATTGGCTAAAAATACCTCACTTATCGTTTATCGACGTATCAAAGGAATATAATATGTAGATTCGTTATTTTTTATGAATCAACCCATATCAAAATTCAATATTATTTTACTGCATGCAACAATTTACTGATAACAACAATAACGTGGAAAAACATGCTAGATGATCAGATATTTTGAGCATAAAATAGAAAATTAGAGAGTGTCAAATGTACTAGAATTCAGAGACGCTACAGCTGATCGCTTATTTATGTCAACAGCAGAGCCAGTCAATAACTGAATTTGTTCAAATAAGTGCTTTGCATCGATTCTTTTTTTTTTACTTAATAATATTTATGAGAGAATAAAGATCATCTGAGGTGTAAACAACAGTTCCAATTGTTTCTATTCTAGTAGGTTGTTATGGTGTCCCACATCTTGAATTGAACGTAGTTCTCTCACATAACCTGCCCCAACGAACGCAAGGACATCTGAGTATAAACACTCAAAGCCAACACTGAGTAGGTAATTCAGTTAATCCTTCATAATACAAGGATTGCGACTGGTAGAGGCGTAAGTAAAAAGTAGTATAGTTAGAATGTTTGGGAGGAGGAAAGACGTAGGCACGTAGGCCACGCTGTGTAGGCATGGTGTGATGGTGTGTTGTGAATCACGAGGGTAAGCCGTAAGCGCAGACGACTCGCGGCCGTCAGAGCAAGCAGACACCCACCCTTGCAGCGGGAGTTGCGACGGCCACGCTCGCTCGGTCGATCGCTCATCGCGAACGACTCTTTGAAATGCATCTTCCAACACCGCTCCGAACTCTATCCACATTCACGTGTATCATCGGCACGCCAATACACAATCCACTCACTGTCACCGAACACGTCACGATACCGATGAAATCCAAACCGCGGCCGGCCACTCTTCACCCACCGCGATACGCACTCGGAACGTGCCGCATTTTCAATTTCAACACATGGACGACGAGCACCAAACGTTTGTAGGCACGGAGCAATGCGACAGTCGGCCTCGGGCGCGGACTGGCGCGCGATGCGAACGGCCGTCGCCGCCGCCTCCGCCGCGAGACCGGACCTCGCGTCTCGGGGGCGAGGATGCGGGAATCGGCTTCGGCGCAATACCCGTCACGAAAATAATAGGAACAGCGAGTGCACCTCAGAGGCGCGACGCGACGCGGTCGGTGCGAGCGAGACGCGGATAAACACCAGACTGTTTACTTACGGTGTTCGAGCGCGGGGCTGCGTGGCGGGGCGAGGGGCGGTCGCCTGCAATCCGCACGCTGCAATTACTGCTTTGTACTACACTATTTCATCCTAACTTAAACGAGATCAAATACAACTCGTTCAAATGATGCCTACTTACATAAATCCGTAGGAATTCACAACAAAAGCAAGAGCTCACAATAAACTAGAAGAAACACCACTGTTTACAGGTCAAGTCCCCATGGCTCTTAAACAGGCCCCGACGTACACATACTTGTAGGTAGTCGACCTAGTAACTGCTTCACCACCCTTACTTTGAATGTCACTTGCCCGTCTTACAGCGACAAGGTCTATTTGTCTATGTAACATTTAGCTAATTTCAACCTTACAGTGAAGTTTTAATTTGGTGGAAATGGTAGTCAAAAAAACTTATAAAACGTTTACGAGGTCGGGGAATTAAAGCAATCTTCCAACTCAGCAGTTTTTTTCGTCAAGGGTCAAGGCAAAACACATTATTATTAAGATGTTATCAGCAGACAGTTTCTCACATAAATTAAGCTGAACTGAAACGTTCGTTTCAAGTTCAGAGAGTGTGCCACATTTCTTTCTAGGATACTAGCGGATGTCACGCGGTTTCACCCGCGTACCTAGTTCCCGTTCTCGGGGTCCCCGATAAAATAATGTAGCTATCCATTCATCATCAGCCTATAATATTCCCACTGCTGGGACACGGCCTCCTCTCTATGAGAGGGAATGGGCTATAATCCACCACGCGGGCCCAGTGCGGATTGGTAGATGTCACATGTCTTCGAATATTTGGTTCTAGGACATGACGGTTTCCTCACGATATTTTCCTTCACCGTTTTGAGAGCAGTGGTGATGAAATAAATTACGGAAAGTAATGCGCCTGTCTGGGTTCGAACCCACGACTTACTGTTCGTGAGTCGGGGCCGCCACCACTGGGCCACCGCTGCTCCATCCATTGCTAAAAGAATTTTTCAAATCGGTCCAGTAGTTTAGAAGTGTATTCGTTACATTCAAAAATATAAAAATACAAATCTTTCCTCTATAAAGGTAAATTAGTAGGTATAGAAGTATTAGATTACAACATTACAAGAAATTTTGTAGCTTTTGAGCGACGACGGCTCTTCTATGGATAAAAACGTCTGCTCGTCGTTTCCAATAATTACAACCAGTATGATAAAGCATAATGATTTGATGACTGCTGAAAATTTCAAAATAAATACCACATACTTCATTGTATTTCCATCATAATCATAACAACAATAGATTTCGAATAAATAAGTGTAGGTAGGTAGGTAAATTGTCTTAAGTCGTTAAGATAACACATTAAACTGTTTTAAATGAAAATACCTAAGCGTGTGTGTTCACTAATTCACTTTCATTACAAACGTACCTACTTCATTTGCTGCTCTTATCACTTAGGTACCTAGTACCTAGTATCAACTATCCAATATTCATGCTTGCTTACGCATGCGTTCTTCATTTATAATTATTGTAAGTCATATTTAATTTGCCCTCAACTACACTACACTTTTTACTATTTTCATGCCCACATTATGCGCGAACTATGGATAGTTCGGCGCAGAAGGAAGACCATTTACCTAGGTACCTACTGGAATGCACAAGAATACCTAATTCTTGTGTATTCCAGTAGGTACCTAGGTAAATGGTCTTCCTTCTGTTGTACAACACAAGTAACGTTGAAATGATTGATTGTAAACGATGGTAAGTACGTACAACGTAGAAGCAATGATTTCATTTGGCCAGTGCGTGTGTACTGTAAAGTAGAGCAAGAGCTTGACTTGACGATCAATCGAGCAGCTATGCTGGGTGTGCATCGAGCGGTGGTGACTGCATTCCGACGCCCCTGCCCGCACACCGCCCCCTCCCTCCCCCCGAACACCCGCCCGCGTCCTTCCGGCGCTCGTCACGTGACGCGCCGATTAGCCGCTGAGTGCGCCACAAACACCGAAATAGAGTGAGCACAAACAATCTCGTATCTTGTTCAACTCTACTTAACGTAGCTAACTCCGCACGCCTCTTTCCAAGTGTAGTCCTCCTCATAAATCTGATTTGTAACGCCTACGCCTTTCAGAATCAGAAGATTTTCGTAAATAACTTCACCCACCTGCAGAATTATACTAGAAGCTTGTAAGAACAATACTTAAACACTCAAAAGAGTTTGCGAGTACTGGAAAATTAGTTGCATTACTGTATTGCGCTGCGCGGCGTAATCGTATTTAACAACAAGAAAAAGACGACAGGATCAATACAAGCTGCAAAATGTACACGTGATCGCGCCACTATACATATAAATCCCTCCTACAACGGGCGCCCCCCTAAACACCCAGTTCTCCCTTCCGCCTATCCGGCACTAAATATTTTTCCTTCAGAGTCCCAATATTACAAACGTTACTAGATTTGAGAGAAGCTAGGAGAATACATGACTAAAGCCTACCGGAAGTATAAAAAAATATACCTACTTTGCAAATAAATGTGTAAAATAGCAGTAAAGGTGATAATGAAATAATATTGAATCAAATCAAAGAGTCTACAAGTTGACAAGCGCTGCGTGAAACCAGTTCCCGTGGGCGAAAGGCGACGCGTACGGAGCCCATTACCGCGCCGCGCAACCCGACCCGCCCCGAATAACACGGTTGCCATTTGCCCGGCTTACATCAACTCCAGACCAGACAGAAGCCCGACCAATACTTTGTAAAGAAACGTATTATATTTTTGTAATTTCTAGACAAATATTTTGTCAATCGGATAGGTAATTACTGAGGCATATAATTCCTGCAGTAAGTGCATTTTAAGTGCCATCAAACACCTGTCCACATTTTCGTGAACATTTTTATTGCCAAGGTGGCCGAGGCTAATAAATCAAAACGATCGCAAAACTTTATTGGCCTGCGTCACTATTATGAACTGTGTACTACTTATAGAGAAATCGCTTTATTTACGTTATTTTATTTAAAGGTTCCAGTGAGCGTTGAGTTGGGGTCGCGCTTACACAAAGGGCTGATTGCCAACAGCTATCGGTCATGCGATCGATATTTTGTGTTCATGGCCATGTTTTGACATAAACGTTGGGTCCCAGAGTTGTATAATTGTATTGTTCTTTATTTACGAATTCAGGACATCTCTAAATCGCATTCGTCTTGGTATTTTGACTTATTTTTTAACGTGATAACGTCTTATAAATCGATGAACACCGGCTGCACGCACGAAAAAGTGTCACACCGATCCGATCCGGCGATCAACGCCCAGACCTAACCCTTGGACCTAGAAAACTGAAATTTTGCACAGAAATTCCCTTTATAATATAGACAAGGAATAAGGAAGGATTTTTCGAAATTCAACCCCTCTTAACGACGCTTTTACATTTTTCTACAAATAACAGTGTTTTTAAGGTACCGTTTCATCTTCTCTTTTTATCTTCACATATTATTATGTGATTGCTTATAAGCAATCACATAGGTATGTGAAGATTTCATGGTCTTAATTTAAAGATAATAATTATATTCATCTCCAGATCTCCATCTGAAAAATTGTATGTCGTCATATAAAATTTTCGCACAAAACGTTTTTCCCATCACAATAATCGCAGAAAATTGTAAAAAATAGGGTCAGAATAGGTACAATTTTACGTTAATTTACAGCATATTTTATATTAAAAATTATAATAACTTGCTGCATATATAGTCCTTTATAGGTGCAGCTAATTTTTTTGTATCAAAATCAACATATTTTTTTCCAATTATTAGGTAAAACAAAAACATTTGCCAATTTCTTCATACATTTTGAACTCGCGGACAGTGTGACCAGATTCAGTATTGTAATACTTTTTCAGTGTACATTCAGTCAAAAAAGTATCGGGAATGGATGATTTGTTTATGTTTCCAAATATTTTTTTGTTTTTTTTTTGTTGTTGTTAGATTAGCACAACTGTTTTCCATTTTGGCGCGGAGTTTGAGTTACATCTGTTAATTAGATTAAATACAGTACTGATTTTAGTTATATCATATCTAGTGTGTATTGCGAATTTCTTAATGGACAAAAATATCGGACAAAAAGTTTGTCTTAAATTTTGCATCGCCAATGGAATTTCGAGTTCGGAGTCTCTGAAAATGTTACAGAAGGCTTACAGTGAATCGACTTTATCAAAAACACGCGCTTATGAGTGGTACAAAGCGTTCAAAAGCAGTCAAGGTGTGATGGAAGATTTGCCTCGTTCTGGTAGGCCATCAACGTCTGCAACTGAAGTTAACATCGCAAAAGTGAAGGAAATAGTGACTGACAATCTTGCCGGATGGTCAAACGGTAAATAAAAAATATTATTCGGACGTTATGCAGCGTTTAAGAGAGCAAATTAGATAAAAGAGCCAGATTTGTGGAAAGAAAATTCTTGGATTTTGCACCACGATAATGCGCCTTCGCACAGTTGTGAACGATTTTTTGACCAAAACTCAACAAATACCATCGAGCAACCACCTTATTTACCAGATATGGCTCCAGCCGACTTCTTTATTTTGCTAAACTCAAATTACCACTTCGTGGCACCCGTTTTCATTCAGTAGAAGACATAAAGGAGAATTCGCGGCGAGAACTGAACTCAATTCTGGAATAAGCATTTAAAAAATATTTTTATGATTGGATTATTAGTTGGCGTAAGTGTGTCGGTTCTGAAGGAGCATACTTTGAAGGTGATAAAATAAATTTGGATAAATAACTAATATTTTGTGTTTTATTGATCTTTTCCCGGTACTTTCTTGACAGAGTAGTATTTCATCGATTTTTCCGAACATCAGTATATTTTCAGGTATATTGCTGGCAGTCAGTATTTTTGGGTATATTTTGGTTGAAGTTATCGCAACACCGTAGTGAGTGATCGTCTTTGCGACAATGTTTGCGGAATTCCCCGAAACGCGAACATTGGGGACTTTCCCGGATTCAGTTTATACTTATCCAGCACTGGCTCACCCATCTCGTGTGAACAATTTCGGGTGGAAGTTGGGAAAATTTCTAACAGTGATGGCATGTTGAAATACAAAAATATAACAGCTCTATTTCTATGCAAAATAAACGTCGTGACTAGCCAGCCCGCCTATATTAGGACTCTTGTAAGCCGACGCAAACCGAGTTATTCATAAAGGAAGTAATAGAAAATGCGTGCGCGTGAGTGAGATGGGAAAATATCGTAATCGCTAATTGTATTTCGTATAGAATCGGAAACCGTTCCAATGCTTGATGACATTATTTTGTTTTGTAGGGAGCATAATAAGCCGAAGATTATCGAGTTACGACAGGGGCAGAAAAAGAAAGTATGTATGAGAGAACGAGATAGAATTAGTAATGGTCGATAATTGTCGAATGTCGATTTGGTTATTGGTACAAAATATAGTATTTATTTTGTTGACTTATAATATAAAGGATAAAATCACTATTAGTTTTTTTATTATACTTCCTCTGCATTTTATTCATTAAATTAAATTTAATTTAAAATGAAAATCCAAGATGGCGCCGACGAAATATTCGGTTTTTTCTTCATGGGTGTCGTTTTCGTGGTTTTTGGGGTCGCTGATAATGAAAATGACATCAAAATGAACATCCAAGATGGCGCTGACGAAAATTTTTGGTTTTTTCTTCATGGTATCGTTTTCGTACTTTTTGGGGTCGCTGATAATGAAAATGGGGTCAAAATGAAAATCCAAGATGGCGCCGACGAAAATTTTCGGTTGTATCTTCGTGGGTGTCATTTTCGTGGTTTATGGGGTCGCTGATAATGAAAATGAGGTCAAAATAAACAGAAAAAAAAACGAAAAAATAAAATAAAAAAATCTACCTACTTATTCTCATTTTTTTCCTCGGCTTCCCCTGACTCAATTTTCACCCTTCGCCACTGTAAAACAGACATAGGTGCGACGATAGAGATCCTGGGTGATTAGTATTACGTTATATTGCATTTAGGTGTATATTGGTATTGATCGTTTTGTATTAATTGTTTTGTTTGGTATTGATTGAACATTTATCTTATCAGCAGTATGTAGGTACCCATCTTTCGAATTCACACGCTAGTGTTAATAAGAATTCAAATGTTAAGTACGACCTTATCCAGGAATATGCGACCAAGTCTTGTTTCTCGCTTCGTGAATTATAATATTGGTCAGCAATAAAAAGTCATCATGTCAACAGAACGCAGTGATTACAACGCGCGTAAAACTTTCTATTAGCAAGCCAAGATCAGTTGTAGTCTCTTTGAAATCCAGACCACTTTATACTTAGCTAAATGAAAAAGTGGTGTATTCAGTCGAAAAGAATTGGTGGCGGCATCGATGCGCCGCGCAGTATTTGCAACGGATGCAGCAAAATGAACAGTTCGTTGACCTCAAGCGGACCGGGTTTCACTCGTATAGCAGCGCCCAGTTCAGTGACCCTATTATGAGTTACCACTTTATCATCATGCTTATGTTCTAGGAGGTTTCAGAAAAAAATTAAGTGACTGTAGCCGAAGTTCAAGCCTTTGAAATCTCGGGAACGGAGAGACCGAAAAAGTTTGGCACGCGTGTCTTTGCAGCATTTGTTCAAATATTCTAATGTTTTAACTTTCACTACCATCAAGCAAGGAGCAAAAGCAATCACGGATCAAGCTTGTTATTCGGTTTTTCTTCTGTGTATTAACTAATATACACCAACGTTATTCATTCATATTCTCAAACAACGAACAGCTAGGTAAATGCCGTACATGAGGCAATGATGCTCATACATAACAAATTCTAGCGAGTGTTGGTCGCAGTCGGCACAAGTCCAGTCCGTCCTTTTCATACGTTACGTTACGTACGGTGTTGGCGTGAGCGAGTTAACAACATGAGATTTAAATTAGAATGGATTGAATAGGTTCGTTCGGCTGGTGCAACTCGGCGCCACATTCACGGCGCGAATTAATCGTAAACGCGCAAAGGTAAACGTGGCAACAACGCAGACGCCATTCGGTAATTTCAAGCTAGCCACAATTACGACAAACAAACGGCTCGCTCGAGTTCATTGAATACACTTGCTTTTATAATTGAGAAATGTCACATTGAAGATAGACTTTAAATTGAATCGGCAACAAGCTTCTCGAATAACAGATATATATCTTAAAATTTCAGCATAATACAGACTGAGTACTGTATGTCATACTTAAGTTTATTTTTAGGAGTCGTTTAGAGATTCAAGACAGTTCTTAAAATGAAAACGTGAGATTTGGACACATTGAAAGTGTCGGTAGGTAGGTACTCGGTAATCAGTTGGAGTGAAATGAATAGAATTAAGTTTCGCGTAATTCGCGTCTACCTAGTTCGTCTCGTCACAACTCACAATCCGTCAAGGTCAACGAATCGCGCATGTGCGGTGGCTAGTGGCTACTGTGGTGTTGTTAAAGATTTTTTTTTAACGCTTCTCTAGAATAATCTTAAATCTGCTTAGTTTGATTTGTAAATAAATCATAACGATCAAATGCTGCGAAATTGGTTACTGTATATTGTGTGATCAGATTATAGTATCTGTCGGTTTCGTGAATAATTAATATTTATTAGACAAAATCAATTGACAACCTTTAAATTGGGTAAACATGGGAAATGGCGTCAAATTTGTTTAATTTACAAACTGCGTCATTAGTTTTAGCATCAATACGTGCAGTAGGAGTGGGTGTCGGCTCCGGCATCGATCCACGTCTTATATACACCTTTTTACATACTTCCTCGCGTCCTATGTGGGGATTCAACCGCGATGCGTCAACTGATGCAAGGCACATGCACCTCGCGCCGCACCTCCCTTCTCATCTCCCCTCGGCCAAGTAACTAGCTGCTAACGCTACACAGACAGATCTCACAAGAGACACATCGCTACACTTGATACTTATTGATTCCAATCGTTTTGTAGCTTTCAACCTTGAAAGATGACCTTTAATGTATGTAGAGAAACGCTCATGTGTATTTGCACACGTGCAATGATGCAGTATTATTATAAATACTTAATGAATACTGTATTGTTGTGATAAAAACGAGTTATGAGTACCAACCAGTGGTCGCTTATTATTTCATGCAAGTTTAATTACGAAAGCAATTAATTTTACGGCAGTAGATAAGATCGATTCACATTTCGCGACGACTACTAAGAAACGGGATTTAGGTACCTATATTACCTATGCTACTAACCTGTGCCTATGCACACTTAACTTACAGTACACATAAGTACGTGGTTCCTTAGTTCTAGAGGTGAATGACACCTTCCTTACATACGATCGCATTTGGCATCGCATTAGGCCCTCTTTAGCTGGCTAGTTTGGAGCACAGATGAGGTACTTAAGATTGGCTGAATATTTGCAGGACTGGGCGGGGCACATGACTGCGATAGTAGAATGTTAGCCATGCATGAATGCCTTTTGTAATTGCGTTGGTAAGGTACAAAATCAATTGGAGACACAAATACAACTCCTCCATCCAAGCCAAGGTGCGGGCAGCGATCCAAAAAATGGGGGGTTACTTCTGTGATAAAAAATATTCATAGAGGTGAGAGGTAACATTGAATCTCCGGCTGCGGCGAGCCGTATCAGTATTATTATCTGTGCCGTATCTGTAAAAGGCGCGGTGGCGTATTTGTCGGGCAGACTGAAATGACCTCGAGTCCTTATTGATCTGGTGACTGCTCGTTCGTGACGTCACCGTCACGTGACCCCTTGTACCGACTTTACACTCAAATATCTATTTAAATTCAACACTAATGAAAAGCATACTGTATAGGTAGGTAGGTACCTACATGCGCATACTTCGCACTATATCTATCTATATCTGCCGATCGTTAATGAATTTAATCAAATCATTCCCCAAAAATCACGTTTGTTATTATAATCAGATCTTGACTAGTACAATGGAATATTTTAATAAAAATCGACTCACTTGGGTGCAACACCTTTTCCGTCATGCCTGCGGATCTAACGAGCACTCCTTCGAATCCTGCAAAAAAAGATAAAAGACAAATGTATTTTACTGCTTTCTGGTCATTTATACGAAGTAAAAGAGAAAAACACAGATAATATTATAATAACTTAATTATTTCATGGCAATAGTTGTCACGACCTGACATCTGGATAGGTCAGTGTGGATAGTATAACTACGGTCTATTACTTGTATTCAGTAGGTACCTATTGTATACTTGTTTGCTATCGTCAATGTTGTAAAAAGATGCGTCACAGTCGCATAACCATGTGTTGTTAAATTCCATTTTATTTTTATATTCCTCAAATGCGACAGCTACATTTTAGCGGCTAGTAAGCAAATGGACTTTGGAGGGACTGAGGGAGCGGTGTTTTGTCCGTTGCATTCCATGTTATCGTATTGAACCTACCGTTTACTTTACGAATGAACAATTCGACCAAATCGCACCTCTCTGTCTTACTAATCCGTAAGGTAAGGCGTATAAAAGGATCTTAGAGAGCCGCGAATATAATGCCGCCCCCAGGGAATAACGGAATAGCACAGGTATGGAACACGAGCGACCTGGGGAGCGTGTGCACACTTCACTAAAAAAACACTAAGAACTCATTCGTAATGCTTTGAAGGTCATCACACACGTAGACTTCCAAATCCAGAGACAAAGTGATTTTGAATAACGCTGTTACTCCTTGGATTTGTTGAAATATTAGGAGCATGAATAATGTGAATGCTAATTAATGCTATTGTGAATATATAACATATAGGTAGGTATGACCTAAACCAACTTGTTTCATATGACGATTTAATTGTAGGTACTTAATACGTACCTAACCAGTTACAACAAGGAGATAAGATAACAGTAACAGTCTGGAAATGTGTTTTCAATGTTTCCTAAAAAAAAAATAGTATAATTAAATGTCTATTTGTCTTGTCATCCCTTAAAATGAACACGTATCGTTTCGTCCTTCGTACAATAGTATGACGTGACCGCGCTATTTGATTGTGGTTGCGCGGCACTTATTTTCTTACTACGATGTTCGGTCTGTTTTATGGTTTTGGAAGTTTTAAATGACGTAAGTACTTACTTGTTTTTGTGGCTTACGTAATCAATCAGCGATAAGAAATGCGAATACCAGTGGAATAAAAAGGTACTGAATGAAACAACTAGACTGGTCTTCAATTTAGGTGAATTGGATAGACGTTTTTATGGAAATGTTGCATCTGCAGTATAATCATAAATTATGTCATAACTAATAATGGGACCTTGCTAAATACTAAAAATATAAAAACAAACATTCTTTTCTAAATGACTTGTGTTGATTCTGAAACTTTGATAAAATCAGATCCATTTATTTAACATGATGCTCTCCTGCTAGGGAGTAAGCCTATTGCCATCAACCAGGCACAAATTGTGTATCAAGGCAACTACTGAAAAGTTACTTAGGGAAAATACACTGCCTAGCAACACTATGATGCCCAAATTGGGAATCAAACCTAGGACCTCATCATGCTCAGCAGTAGTGCTTGTGACCACTAGACCAATAAGGCAGTCCTCCATATCTCATACAATTATTATTTTCAAGTTCATAAACAAAACTCATTTAATCTGACTCACTACTTAAAAACAGGTTTCTCAGGTATTCATTGCCTTTACCTAGACTGTCCAATCCGTTTCGAAGAGCTGAATCAAATAAAGCTGTTGTCATTGGTTATAAGATCAACCAATTGTATCACTTAACATGGTTAAGAGACAATAGCTTCAATTGATTGAAACCTAGCCTTTCAGGAAAATACGAGTCTATTAGCTTATTCAGCGATGATTAATTAAATAATTTGATGTAGGTTCCCAATTTTGTTTCACCTAGACAAAATTATATGAAAAATAATAATAGTGTGAGAAAAGATCTACAAAACAGTTTTCTACTATACCCTTGCCACAATTACGAGCACTTGATCTACCTAATGTTTTCATAATTATGTGGGGGTCCACTCCCACTCTAACCCGAAGTGGCTGAAAGCCAGTGTAGTCAACAGACCGCCTATATGTAACCCAGTTACTGGGGCAGCACAATAGCTTGGTAAGCTACACCCTAATTACTGTGTAAAATAGTGATTAGTGATTAACGTATTATAATTTACTAGTGGACATCACATGGTTTCACCCGCATAGCTTCCGGTCTCGTGTGGGTATGGAGTTACAATATAGCCTAAGTTACTCACTGATAATGTAGCTATCCATCACGCACAATGGTCCACTTCAAGGACTAAGTGCAGAAACCTAAACCCCATGACAGATTATAGCTATCCATTGCTAAAAAAATTTAAAATTGGTCAAGTAGTTTTAGAGTTAAATCGTAACAAACAAACAAAAACTCAAAACTTTCCTCTTTATAATATTAGTATAGATAAGGACAAAAAAGAACTATATTTACAATGCTGTAAACTGTGGCAAATAGATTGATAAGCAATAAACCCTCAACTACCTATCTGACTAAATTGACTATTAAAATCGGAAGACACAACAACGTCTACATGGAAACGGCATAATAATTTGCCTTCTAGAATACCAACCAAGGCTTTAATAATGTTTGAAGTATTAGTATTTTATTATTTTGACTAGTTTTGATTGAATCAGGTACAGGTTCCATAATAGGCATATGCTTTTGTGAATTTCAGTAATGTTTTGGAGACTAAATATTGAGTTGATTGATTATAATTGTCATCTCAAATGAAGTGTCTTGTCGCAAATGGATGACACTTCATTATTTAAGTGTTATTTGGTTTAAAATGAAATTTATATGATGTACATATTTTTTAAAATATACAATAACTTCCTCATTATTTCTTTCTTTTATAGCTTTTAGCAATGTTCTTGCCCTTTGATAACAACAAACTCAAAATACCTAGTGATTAATTCGATCAATCTTACATTGAGGATCATGAACTTAGTATGCCAAGACAAAAGCTCCTGTGAATTTAGTATTTAGACACATTGAGGTACAAAGCATTCCAATTCAGAATTCCCAATCCTACTGTGAAATTACGCGTATTTACACATGCAATCGGTACTATTTCACTAAGTAAAATCATATTTCTAACCTTTGATGCGAAGCAATATCCAACCATGATATAATAACAGTAAAAAGTTCACATAAAAATCCAGTCGCTATTTATTTATTGTGATCACTATCACGCGACACTAAAGTTTTAACAAAACCAAAAGTTTCACAGCACCAAGTATGAAAATGGCGACTAATTTAAACAGAATTTAAAATGACAAACGTAACAGTTTATTCACAGATATAGAGTAAATAGTATCACTTCAGTTCAGAGATTTAAAACACTCATTCACAAACTGAATTCATTACAGTTTTATTATTACTTTGTGTTTGTGGATAAAAATAAACTTTGTAGTTATGGCTAAAATATGTGTATTTTTTCTTCAAATTCGCAACCATAATGTTATAACCATCTTTTTTAATTTGCACCTGTTTTACTTTTGGAGGCAAAAGTGTCTTTGTACAGCCTAGCATTGTCTTTTGGTGTTTGTGTTGCATCTCTTTTTAATCGACCATGCGACAGTGGTGTTACCACAGAATTCCCATGATATTTCGCAATAAATTAATAAAACGAATGTTTCGTTTTATTATTATATTTAGTCTTCTTAATCAATGAATTCAACCGATTAATTCAATTAAATCAATTCTAATAATGTTATATTAATGGCGCTAGCATAGTTGGTACCCAAACATCGTCATTGGTCAGATTGAGACCCAACTATGGTGGCGCCATCTGAGATTTACTTTGCCTTGTTCTCCCCATTGAAAGGGGTTTTTATTGATCGAAGGGTTTTCTTCTCATCTTATCTATAGTAAGTTAGTGAAATACATAGACTAGAATTAAGCTCAGACCAAGGGGTGAATCGAATCGAAAATCCGCATACACCAATTAATGCTAATAGCCACTAATGCTAATGCCCACTGGTACGAGTACTACAGGCAGTGTCGGTAAAGAGGGATTTTCTTTTTGGCTCTTCCCTGTCGCTGGATAGATGGCGCTGAACTTAGTACGTTAATGCAAGGAACGGAACTTACAAAAACTGATTTTAACAAAGCGCGAGAAAAGGAAAAGGTTAAATTCGGAAGGTTAAGCAAATGAAAGTGTCAGTCAACGAGCGTATGTGACGTGACGCAATGTTTTTTTTCCCAAGCGTTTTGCAGCAACTATCGTAGTCAGTTCAACGCCATCTATAGAATTCTTGGAAACTAAGTTTTTTTTTAATACCTCAAAAAGAAAACCGCTCATTGTAACGTGATTCATATTATTAGCTAATGATGATGGTCTTTACGGTGAATACCCCGACCAGCCCGCGAAATTCAAATTTTCTTACGTTTTTTGCAATGTGCAGGCTAGTGCTAGGTTGTATGTTGTTGTATGTATTGATCATTTTGATGATTATAATTCTATAACTACATACGTCTTACAATCGCGAACAATATTTTAATCAACATACAACCTAGCACTGGCCTGCAAATTGCAAAAAACGTAAGAAAATTTGAAAGCCCGCGAAATTAAAACTTTCTTACGTTTTTTACAATTTTTCAAGGTCAAAGACATTCCTCGACATTTATGAACTTGGAGGGTTGTATTAATGATTTTGATTATTATAATTCTGTAACTACATACGTCTTATAGTCGCAAATGATATTTTCATCAACATACAACTTAGCACTGGCCTGCAAATTGCAAAAAACGTAAGAAAATTTGAATTTCGCGGGCTACCCTGGAGCATCCACCTTAAGGCTATTCGCCAAAAAGTATTAATGCGGCATGCATACTAATATTACGTTGAAATCTTAGAACTGTCCGCCATCGCTACTACTTCTGTTTGAGCATGCGCATTTGTTTCCGAGTCATGGATGTTTTTATATAAATTAAGTATGTATTTACAAACAAAAAGTATCTATGTAGTATATCAACTATCTGGCGTCCACGACACAAGCTTTGTTGCTTAGTGTGGCACTGGATGGCGCTGTGTGTAATGTCCAGCGATATTTATTTATTTATTTTATTTATTTGATCTGAAAAACGTCAAATTTTAAGACGCTCGTTGGCCGCAATGGAGTCGCGCAAAGATTGTTTAACATTTCAGTTAAGACATAAATTAGTATACAAAACAAAATGTGACGCAAGCAATGATATTATAATAAACAGATATGTTCTGAGCGCGCAATCATGAAGACTCGAAAACGTTTTGTCTTTATTCTGCGTCACTGAGTGAATGTGAGCTGGCTTTGCCCCGCGGGACACTTTTTTCGGTGATTTTGTAGGTGTATAACATATCTGTTTATTAGAATATTATTGGACGCAAGTAAGATTATGAAAAACAGGCAAAGAACTAGTACGTACGCACGTCGTACGTACGTTGCGGGCGACTAAAGTCACTACATGTGTACCTAGCATTAGTTACACCGTAAGACCATAATTATTATCATAGACGTGTTAATTTAGACTGGTCACATCTTACATGAATACATTTTCATAGTTAAACACACAATAAAAATACGTCAAAACGGAATGTCATGGATGGATGTCAAATCAAAGAGGTGCAGAGGAAATCGAGCAAATACGTAATGTAAAACGCAAGAATTAAAACAAAATTAAGTGCTAAGCTTTATTCATATTGAAATGTGAAATAGAATTATCATGTCGGTCATAAACGAACCAGTGCTTAACATCATTGTGGTGGGCTTCCACCACAAGAAAGGGTGCCAAGTAAGTAGGCGTCATTACTTTCAATAATCGATAATATATTTTTCAAAAAAGAGAACTTATGTGGAGTTTTTGTTAGGGTAGTGGTGTAACAAGAAGTCTCGTCTTACTGCCTGTGTTTTCATAAACATGAATGTCTAAACTGTCGAACTGGAAATAATTGTAGTGTATGTCGTGTGGTCTGCTGAGTACATAAATAAATATACAGATTTGGTTTGGTAGAGAGTATTCAATTCATAAGAATATTATCTACTTGTAGGTGGAACATTGCTATCCAGAATTAGTACCTGGCCACCCATCAGAATTACCAGCTGCTTGGCGACATTTGCCCGCCTTGGCTCTACCAGATGGCTCCCACAACTACTTGTCTGACACTATATTCTTCAATTTGCCTGGACTCACAGAACCAGCTCACACTGTGTATGGTGTGTCATGTTTCAGACAAATTCCTGTGGAGGTAAGAATATTTTTTAGTAACAAAGAAATATAATTATACTCTTTCACTAAGATAGTTCTAAATATTGCATTCTTGTTTTATTTTTGTAAATTGTATCAATATTAATTCTGCAATATTTATTCATGAAATGAACTTCATGCTCATTAATTCCAGCAAAACATTACATACATTAATTAAAAGGCATGAAACTTTATGCTATTGCTTTGAGAATGTTGAGGTTATTCTTTGTTTGAATAACATATATTTAATTGGAATATTGAACACAAGTAGGTCCCAACTGATAGTACAATGTTTTTATAAAGGAGAACAGAAGGAAATTTAATTTTTCTTTTTATACAGCAAGTGGTACAAAAGACTGAGGACATGACTCGTAGCTCAGTACAGAAGAGTGTGTGTGTCGTGTGCAGAGCCCCACTGTTTGGCAGACTAGCCGTTAAATTGGAGTTGGTTGTAAGAGCCTGGTTCTTACAAGGAGATTTCTCACAAACAAAACTGCTAGAAGATGCATACATTCATTTAAATAGCTGTCCGGTGCAGATGGATCAAATTGTTGAAGGTATTTTGAATAAGGCAATCTCCATATGGAGTAACTAGGACTTCAATACCTTGACAAATTCTATAGGATAATTAGGTATAGCACTTCTCAGTAAACCATTGTCAGTTCATGAACTGAGGTTTCCCTTCAAGGCTGACACAATAAAAGTTCTTTGAATTACTATTCAATTGCTATAGTTGTGCTGTGCATGACTAATGATATAGCAACATGCTAGCAGTATGAATCAGCCTATTTTACTTTTTGCTTTACTTACTGTTATTGTCTACTGCCAGGTTATAGTGATCAGATAAAGTAATATTGATAAAGAGTCTTACAAAAATACATACTGTAAATGAGTAATGTAATTGAACTAAATTTACAGATAGTTTTTACCTTGGATATTTGTTTATTTCTGATAAAGTGTATGTTCTATTGATATAATTGATTTTCAGGTTTATCAGTCCAGAGATTAGTGGAAAACTGGAGGCATAAAGCCTTGTTGTTGTTCAAATTGATGTTGTTGCGGCGTAAAGTTCTTATCTATGGTGCACCAGCTGGACCCCTGTCAACCTCTCTGTTGACTTTGGTGTCATTACTACCACACTGTTTAGAAACTGGCCTTTTGCGCGCAGCAAATGTTGTGTAAGTTGTTAATGGAATTCCTAATTACATGAAAATTTTGAGCTGAATTGTGATTCAGCTCAAGCTTTTCAACTAGGGCTTGAATTACTGTTTTCTTCTAGCCAGATACTTTAGCAACATATTTTCATTTAATGAAAATAAAATACTACCTAAATCTCTACTAAATATTAGTACTTCATTCAATTCATTCTGTTCTGATGTATTTCATTCAAGGTCTGCTATAATCATATATTTGTGTTTTACTGTTTCAGGCTTTCCCGACCATTATCTCCAATTCCCGCTTCAGTCATTGATAACAAATTACAATTGGAGCCAGATTGTACTGCCGAAATCGCACAAGAACCCTTAGGTCATTTACACAATGGTTCACTTCAGATTGAAGAACTATCCCCTAAAGAGACTGGAAACCTTTTAGAGGAAAAAGATCGCGTCAGCCGACAAAGTTTTGATGAGACCTTACTTGGTGATGTGGTTGATAGGACAGATCTGTCAGGAGCTAGAGAAAAGTGCCACAGTATTGGAGAGAAATATAAGCCACAGAAAAGTGTTACAGAAGCACAACAGAGCCCTACTATGGCCAGAGACATGAGTGTTGATGGCTTGCACAATCTCACTGGGCAAATAGATCAAACTGAATGTGGGTTTCCTCTGCCATTGTTTGAGGAAGGCTATCTCTGTTTACCTTACTTGTCTTTGCAGTATCTCGATCTTTTATCTGACCCCGCTGTCCAAGGGTTTGTAGTTGGTGCATCTAATGTCCTCTTCAAACAGAAAAGGCAACTGTTTGATGTTTTGGTCGAGTTGAATGAAATGAGGATAGAGACGTCTGATATGATGCTTCGAAGGCAATTAGCTCTCGGTACGGAGGATCTTCGGTTTGCTGATCACGTCGTGCGCCATGGTCTGACGCAAGGCGATGCGTGGATAAGAGAACAGTTCGCGAGTTACTTAATTTATCTGCTAAGGACATCTTTGCTACCAGGTAATTATTGCTTATTTTTTAATGAATTAAAACCTAAGATATTTGTGAATGCTCACTAATAAAAACATTGGGCTGTTTCTTTACAGAAGGCAGTCGAGAGATAGATTCCTACAATTCTCAATTTATGATTGCTTTTAAGTCAACTCCTGCATATCAACAGTGGTTGCAATCTACAAATAATGGAGAAATAGAATCTTTTATAAATCTCATGCCCATGCACCCGTTTTCTGGACAGCTATCTGTGGCTGATATGAAGTTAAAGTTTGCTCAGTAAGTTTAATGTTTTAACGGTAATTGCTATTGTATAGTATTGCATATAATTATCTCTACGGTACAACTGTGAATGATTGTGCAGCACGATGTCTACGACGGAGGGCGGCAGAAAGATGACAGCTGCCGTGGCGAGCACGGGGCGCGCTGTGGCGACCACGTCACGAGCGGTCGGCGGCGCGCTGTCGCAGGCGCGCGGGGCGCTGTCGGGCTGGTGGACCGCGCTCACTGCGCCCGCACCCGGCGGGCCCGACATGGCCGACGAGCCACACGTGTCGGACGACGCTCTCGGCTCCGACGCAGAAGACGCCGCAGAAGAACTCGACCGGGACAACAGGACGCAGCTGCGCCCCGTCACCCCGGAACCGCCAGACAAGTCCATCGATGACAACACCATCAGTCTCAATAAAATACAGGTCATATAGTCTTCACTATAGATTTAGAATCTTGTTAATAATGTCATTGAATCTTTCTAGTTGGCTCTATAGAACTTTTTTACGGTGGGTCAGAGGATGATAGTAATCATAATATTTAAATGATTACCATTTGTGTAAATAAAAAAAATGTTCTACATATTAGCAACTAATTATTATCACACTTCATTTGAAATACTAATAGTTTTTGTGATAATGGTTCTATGTATACATGAGTGGTGGTCTGGAGGGATACCAGAGAGTACATAGTCATTCTTACAGTAGATTTGCAATGATGATAGCCTACATCGAACTAAACACTGGAACACCTTGCAATATTATTGCTTCCTTATGGTATACCATGCAAAATGTAAATATCTAATCTGTTATTTTTGGTCTGTTGTATTGTTTTAATTTATTGGTGCTCTTATTTAATCTCGAACATTCCTACTTAATTTGTATTAGATATTAGGTATTAATAAAGTATTCTTCAGCAAAAAGCTGCTCACTAAGGGTCAATTCACACCGAGACGCGACGCTGCGCGCACATTTTAATAGCGCGACTCAAAATATAACTTTATTTACTACACGAAAAGATACACATTTCATTGCGATAAGTCTCGCGGCGCAGCGCGAAATCACTTCCAGTACCGTCGCGTCGCGTCTCAGTGTGAACTGACCCTAAAGATATTTCCCATAGTTTGGTGATTCAAACTTTATTATTACACAGACCAGTGTTTTATTTCATTTTATAATGTGCATATATTTATCGAGGCTATTTCTGAGATTATTTTGTTTGTTACATTTATTTGCGCTTCCGTTTATCTGTAAGTTTAAATAATATGTGTATTATTGTGTATATTTATTATGTTGGCAACTGTAGATACTAGCTGAAGCTGGATTATATACCTAGTTTGTGATCTCTTTAACACATCCGTTTACATAGACTACATTATTAATAAATAATTGATATTAAAAATAAGCATGTTGTATTCAATTCATTTTTGAACTTACTAAATATGAGAAAATGCTCTCTATGTTGTAGTAAACCAATTTTGTAACTTGATAAATTATGAAAATAAAAGGGAGCAACCATTCTTAAGAATGTCAATTTTTATGATGATTACTTGCCAATATCTGATATTTTAAACAAATAAAGTAATAAAAATGTGTTCTTTTTTGTTCTGTGAAAGTAGATGTGAAAGGTAAAATAACTTGAATAGCGAATCTTTGTTTTATTTAACATTCTGCAGACGTGGTTAACAGAAAAACAAGGTGTCGTATACTAAGAAAATTACAACTACAAATTGTTCATTAGGAACAAATAATTGATACACTTACGGTTATATTATCACAAAAGTGGGTCAATAATTACATAAATGCAGTATAATTCTGTCAAATTAAATATTGTCTTAATTTTGTAAAGGTAAAAGGTACTCATCGTCATTAAGTACAGGTACTATTTAGGTGATAATTCGTCTAAATTTGTTTTCCATCTAGCTACGATTAAATTAAGTCGAGAACAATAAAAAAAATAGCTTCCTACTGGAAATAAAGGCTCGGCTGTCCTCGACTAAACAATATCAAACCCTAACCGTCATCGACACCGAACCGCACCGCGCCGGGCGGCCGCAACGTCGGCTGAGCGACGGTCTGCGGACAAAAGTAAAGGTATCGCTCCGCGTCCGCGCTCACACCGCCGAGTCGGGCTCGTCCCACGGCCACGGCGGGCCCGCGTCCAGCGCGTCCTGCCGCCACAGTGCGCGTGCACTGTCCACTGTGCCGTGCGCCAGCAGCCGCATGTTGTAGGGCTCCACCATGTTGCCCAGCGACGACACGCTCTCCGCGCGCCCCAGCCGCGCCGCGCGCACTCCGCCCTTGTCTCCCGGCAGCAGGTCGAACGCGGCGCCCGTGTCGCGCGGCGACTCCAGCTCCGTCACGTCGGAGCGCGGCGACATGTCCGCGCCCGCCATCGTCGACGCGTCCGACGGCGGGCCGGGCGAGCCCGACGGCGGGCCGGGCGAGCCCAGCGGCGCGCCGGGTGCGGCCTGTACCGGCGCGCCCACCGGCGACACGAGCGGCGCGGACTCGTCGTCGCTGGGCTCGTCGCGCGCCGGGCTGCGCTCTCGCGACCCGCCGCCGCGCGCCATGATCTTGTCTCTGAGGCGCGTGAGTCTCTCGGCGGAGCTGACCTTGCGCAGGATGTCGGCGGTGCGGCGCAGGCCGCGCAGCTTGAGGTCGACGATGGGCGAGCCGGTGCACTTGGTGTCGTCCACGGAGAGCGAGCGCGCCTGCAGGCCGTCGGGCTCGTCCTCGGGCGCGACCAGCAGCGAGGAGGGGCGCGAGCGGGGCGCGGGCGCGGCCCGTCGGTCGTCCTGCACGCGCGTGGTGTGTCGCGGGCGCGCGCTGAACGTGATCTGGCTGTCGTCGTCCGAGTCCTCCTCGTTCTCCACGTTGAAGGTGACGGCGGGCGGGTCGCCGGGCGGGCGGCGCCGGAAGCTGCCGCCGCTCTTGAGGATGGAGGGGTCGCGGCGCAGGGCCCGCGGCGAGCCGGCGGGTGTGGCGCTGCGGGAGCTCGACAGACACAGCTGTAGCGTACTCTCCTCATCTGAAATAGACGCTCTGATGTATTAAGCCGGAGAAGACAAAAGTTTAAACAGAAACCAGGCTCAGGAGAAGGGCACGGGATGGGAGGCTCGGCGCGGGTCGCTGGGAGTACCTGCTCAGTGCTCGCCGGGCGGACCGGTCAGATCCGACTCCAGTCGCTCGCGGAGGTGCCTAAAAGAAAAGTAGCGAAGGGCCAAAATCAAACTACCATCTGTAACTATTGTATATTTATTAGTCCGTAAATACTGGAATCGTTTGCCTAATCGAAGGAATGATACAACAGGTCTATAGTAGTACAGTAACTCTAAGGACCGCTTGTGACCCAATTTTAATATCACAATTGAAACATTCTACAATGACAAATAATATTAGAATGTTAGGGAATCCTATCTCTACTCAGTAATTGTCTAAAGACTCCTACACTAAAGATAATTATGTTATAAATGACAACAATTATCTTAAAAATATGTGGATAGGTACAATTTAAGATTTCAGATTTATACGATCATTTAAGTACAATAACAGTATTAGGATAAGTGAATCTTTGGAACCTCAAATTGTATAACATAAGTTAACCACCAATAGGGAACATTTTTAATTGTAAACATTAAAAAATAAACTGGATTTCTATGTACTTAAAAAAAGAGCATAATATTGATGGCACACGATATGTTCAATTCTAACATATTTTAAAATCAAACAATTAATAATTCTGGTCACTTGATTCTAAAATATGCGTGCACTTAAACGTATGGAATATATTACAATGAATAAAGTACAAAAAGGCACAGCCTACATTACTAGCATAAAATGGCAACATGTATTGGAATGCAGTATTAAATAATAGCCACTAACAATATTGGCTTTTATGTACCGTAAATATACTATTTGTCCAAATTGTACAACTAGCTAGTAATGGAATTGTTATGTAATATCAGTCGTCGAGTACATAACTAGAGCATTACCTTTTCTATAAGTAGTTTATTGGAGAAATATATTGCAATCTTGTACATTAATTGTACTTGTATAAAACAAAAGAAAACTTGCTAAGGAAGCCATAAAACATAAATTTGAATAGCTGGCAAATAGTACATTTTATAATATGGTGCTAAAAGTTAATACAATTAGCAAATTACGAGCAAATAAATTATTATTTAAATAAAACACATTAAAAATTAAACTAACCTTTACTAATACAAATACTTTTTAAATAGAAAAAATGCATCATTTTAGCTTGTAAGTACTTACAACTGGAAATAATTTACATTGTTTGAGTGGGCTGCATATTTCTTATTCGATTATGAATAACTCAGTCTATTTCTAAAATCACAAAGTAAAATGTCTTTTCTATGTTTCATGTGCATAAACAGTATGATATATTACCAGTTTTACAGTATCAAAGCAAACCATGCTTAAAATATAGTGTGGCAGCCGTGAATTTTGCAAAGCAATTCTCTAGGCTTAAATATTTTTCTAGTACAGTAAGTAGATTGTTTTTAAAATTAAGATTGCATATAAATAATTATCATTATTTTGGCACGTATTTAAATGCCTCTGAAGCAAGTATGCTTTGGAAAATAAATAAGCACTCATCCAACACAACTTAAAATCTTAAATGAATGCAGCATAATTATTATTCCTCCCATACGTGACGCTTGTCTGCGATCTATCGATCTCATCCGAAGTGATCAGATAAGAATCTGGTTTATATCAAGCATACCCAGTATGTAGGTTTACATGAATACATCATCGGTGACGTTGAGCACGACGTGGTCGCGGCGCAGCTCGGGCTCGTCGTCGGGAAGGGGAGGGGCGGGGGGCGGGTACTCGCGGATGGTGCGGAGGGGCTCACCTGGGTGGGAGGGGGGCTCCGACTGCAGCACGTCCTCCAGCGCCTCTTCGTTTAGTGTCTGTAGCGCGCCGCAGATCATCTGCTCCTCCAGTGTTACCTGCACCCAATTATAGTTTTAATAACATCACTTCGACCAATACTAATTGTTAATTAACATCGACCCAGATTAGAATCCGATAAGGTGGTAATAACTTATTGTGACCTTTAATTTTTAGGTCAACCGCACTTTAAAATATCGTCGAATGAATTTGAATAGTGCACAAGCACAAGAGATGTCAAATACTAGAAGTTGGAAAACTATTGTAATATTTATTTCTAACAACAATTCAAACTCGTACAACTAAACCAGTACTCGTATGTGCATACCCTATTCTCATGAATTACAAATTTGTATCCACTGTGCGGTTGACCTCATGATATCCCTAAAATGAAACCACGAAAATGGGACCCCTAATACGGCAATATTAGAACCAGCTTCATTCAGAAGCCAGATCAAAATAAGCTAACAAATTGTGTAACTCTTGCCAAATGATTTGATTGGCTGCTGTGATTTCAGCCAGTCAATCACAGTATTTAAAATGAGGTTTGAATTTTTTGTCCGGATTTTTTTCAGCCATTTCGTTTTTTTTTTCAAAGTAGCGGCCACGCGTAGGACCTATATTAATTGATAGCTGGTATCAATACAAACAAGTTTTGTTGTGTTTGAGGCAAAATGTTCTAAAGTGTCACGTTTCCGAGATATGAGCTATCAAAGTTAAAGTCCATTACATTAACTGATGGCATCTTCAGCATAACTTTGATTTGATAAACTTTGATTTTTTTTTCCGCATAATACGTGTATCAATCGAAAGCTGGCATCAATACAAACAAGTTTTTCTGATACAAATACTTCTAAAGCGTCACATTTCCGAGATTTAAGCTATCAAAGTTGCGCTGCTAGCGATCACAACGCCATATATTTCGAAAACTTGATACTTTAGAACATTTTGTCTCAGACAAAACTTGTTTGTATTGATGCCAGCTATCGATTGATACACGTTTTATGCGTGTCTGATCAAATCAAAGTCAAAAAAAGAGAAAGATCAAGATCAATCAAATCAAATACGACCCGAATGGCGCAGCGGTAGTGAGGCTACCTTACGTTCTTAGGGTCCCGGGTTCGAATCCCGGTAGGAGCAAATGTTTGGGTAATGAGCATGGACATTTTGTTTCTGGGTCATGGATAGTATGTATTTACAAACAAAAAGTATCTATGTAGTATATCACTATCTGGTGTCCACGATACAAGCCTCGTTGCTTAGTGTGGCACTAGATGGCGCTGTGTGTAATGTCCAGCGATATTTATTTATTTAGTTTTGCTGAAGATGCCATCAGTGAAACTTTGATAGCTCATATCTCGGAAACGTGACACTTTAGAACATTTGGTCTCATACAAAACTTGTTTGGTATCAATATACCAGCTATCGATTAATATAGGTCTTACGCGTGGCCGCTACTTTGAAAAAAAAAATCAATATGGCGGAAAAAAATCCGGTCACGCTTCATACAAAAATATTCCAAGCCCCTTTGTTTAATTGGTATGGATTCACTTAAATTAATTTTGATATTATAGATCCAATGAGATATCCAGCAGAACAACATTTAACCCTTTCTAATGATTCCCTTTGTTTCGCGATCAGTGAAAATGTTAAATAATGAACGCAAAAAGACCCTGAACGAAGCCGTAAGGTACTTGCTCTCACCGTCATTGCGATTTTATTTTGTTCTAGAGTTCTAGACTCCATCATCTGCCTAGCCTTTTCCCAACTATGCTGGGGTCGGCTTCCAGTCTAACCGGATGCAGCTGAATACCAGTGTTTTACATGGATCAGTCGATCCATACCCACTAACTGGGTTGTGGAGGTCAGATAGGCAGTCGCCTATCTGACCTCCACAACCCAGTTAGTGGGTAATACGATACCCCTTGGTAAGACTGGTTGTCAGACTGATTGGGCCACCGACTACCTGTAACGACTGTCAAATATCTTCAATTGACAGCCGGGACCAACTGCTTAACGTGCTTTTCGAGGCACGGAGGAAACTCGGTATGTAATAGGTCACCCATCCACAGACCAACCTAGGCAAGCACGGGTTAACCTAAAGATCGACCCGAGCGGCTGTTATTATTTAGCCACGAGCTCCTAGAGTTCTGGAGTTCTAGACTATACCGGGGAATCTTCTAGTTACGGAGATATTCTAAGTTAAAGTTCCAAATTTATAACCAGTTTTTTTTTGTGTTATAATCTCCATGTCCCTGAACTATTCAATGCATCCATCAGCACAATGTTTTGAGTGCGTTATATTGAATCCTACCGAATAGAGTGACTTTGCACCAAAAAAAAAAAGTTGTGTCCCAGGTAAAATTGTTGCATAGAGTCACTCTGTGTATGCTAGATTTGACGGCTTCGCGAAAGGTCCGCTTACACCTTTCAAAAATAATCTGGGCAGTTAATACTATAATTAATAACAGTGTACAACGTACTAAATACGCATCTTTAAAAATAACGATCACATCTAAAAAAAACTGAAGTAACAAACAACATTAATAACAACATTTTAACTAGTACATTCCCATTCACCATCTAAAATATTAGTTAAATAAACTGAGTGCTTGGACGTAGGAACCATTACCATACTGGGTAATACACAATGTAATAGTGCAGTCAGTGGCCTGTATTACCTAACCCCTCTTTTAAGAAGAGGAGTAGAATATCTAATGCAGGAATGCAGGGTGCTGACTGAACAAATCATTTGAAACCCCATGTATAGGTATTTCTCTTCACTTCTCTTATTTGGTAAACAAATATGGTGTTTATTAAGATGTTGACATCATTTCAGAAATTAATTCAAAGCAGTTTTTGTTTTAATTCATACCGTCCGTCTCAGAAGTATTATATTATCTGTGGTCTCAGTAATTTTATCTCTGATAGCAGCAACTAAACTGTAGCCTTATAACAACAGCAGTAAATATCACTTTGATTTTGACAGTGATGTAACATAAGCATAATCAGCCTATAACCTTCCCACTGCTGGGACACAGGCCTCCTCTCTATGAGAGGGAATGGGCTATAATCCACCACGCGGGCCCAGTATGGGTTGGTAATCTCACATGTATTCAAATGATGTAGCATCAGATGTGAAATACGTGTGAAAGGACTGTAAATACTGTGTTTGTTTACAAAATAAGACAAGTAAGAAAAACATATAAAACAAATACTAGGGTATATGACTTCTCCCAATGATCGTGCTCTACATGATTTCTACATGACGTGTCTATGTTACTCTAAAATAATCACCTGATATTCCGCGTATGGCTGTAAAACATACTATTTATTAATAACTTTCTAACTTGGGAACAATGCTCGTATTTTTAGAGAGTGTTTGCCAACGGCAACGTCGCCAATGGCTGTCAATTATTTTGCTATTTTCAAAATATTACCAAATAAAAAAATACACGACATACAGTCGAACATAGAACCTCCTCCTTTTTTGAAGTCGGTTAAAAATATGGGTCAGTGAATTAATATCGAAAACTTAATATTCTGTATATTTAGTAAGCACTTGAAATCTTATAGACGCCATTTTTTATTACACCGACAACTGTTGTTGCAACACATAATCGGGTGTTATTTTTATTTTTTGTAAATGACCAAGACAATGTATATTTGACAGTATTTGCAACGTTTGCTGATTTTAGATTACAGCCTCAGTCAGAAAAACAATATTAGCATAGAAGTTATCTTGTTTGTAGTCGATTGTTGAGAATTTTCTTATAATTTTTTAAATAAAGGAAGCTTATCTACAGTTAATATTTACCTATTTCTGTGTTTTTTATCTTTACAGAACTAACAAGATAATGTTTCGCTTAGTATTGGTATCTTTGCCGCAAATTAGGACCTGAGCTATGTAAATAGTGAGTATGTTTACCTGTTTTTCAACATTCGAAGGTCGGCTGCGTTGAGTTTCTAACGGATGTCTTGGTGGTTTGGCGGATTCTCTTTCTTCAGAGTCAGTCGATTTTGATTTAGATTCTGACAATACTGTGAAAAGAGAATTTATTATGGATGATTTATAAATATCAAACTACAACAGACTAACTACTTCGTTGGTGTAGTGGTTGCAAGACTGCAGAGCATTATTAGGTTTTTTCTATCAGGACTTTCTCAGAAACAGCCACGGAATCTGGATTCGTGCCCAGGTGACGCAATAGGATCGCTTTAAGACCCATGTAATAGATTACATGGGACTTAAACATAACTGGCGAATGGTGGGTGTACTTGTTAGGTACACCAATGCCTAATACTTCGGGGATTACAAGGCGTGAAGTGATGTAACATGAGATTTTACATCATATTGCAAATGGTATACATAGTCGTTTCAACGTTAATTACCTGCAACGGCTGGTACTGTTGACGGCATGTTCGCTTCTAGTTCGCGGAGATTAACGATGAGCAGCTTGAACAGTTCCCAGTCACCAAACGGTAATCCCAAAACCTGTAGGAAAACAAAGAATGTAAATAAATGTTGCAAAGTTATTGCTGCCATGGGTGGAACCTGGATGACACTAAAAGTAGTCCAGGAAATTAATTGATCAGTAGATTGACATCATCATTCTCTTGCTCCGGTCGCTTGTCATATACAGTCATTTTGACTTTTTGGGTGAACAAAAATCATGGAACTCGCGTGACCGTCACGTACGCTTTTCGTAGCACTCGTAGCCGATCCGCTACGGCTCAGCACCACATAGGCGTGCGCGGGGCACAACCCGTAGCAGTGCTACGACTGGGGCGGGGCCTGAGGGGGGAGGGGGAAGGGAGGGTAAAAAATAGAAAATGAACACAAATAAAAAAAAAATGCTACAGCTCGACGATACAATTCAGAAGTTAGTTAGTTTTCACTTCTATTGGCAGTCCCCAAAGACTGCCCCGCATGTTTTTTTTATTTACTTTCGATCAGAGGCGATGCCGTTATGGTGGTTATGAATATGCGTAGCACCAAAGAGTATAATAATAATAAGGGAGAAGAGAGCCCTCTTGTGCCATTTTGAAGCTTCCGATTTGAAGCGCCATCTTGATTTCTTAACGAAAACTAAGGCTCTATAGGTAGATAAGAAAGTATGTATACCTTCTTATGTATAGGTCAATATTTGTTTACCTAGAGGTGATCATGTTACGCATGGTCAACCTTAATAGATCGCTGCATCGGCATACCTGCATATACATTGCACACGGCACCTACGGGCACGAAACGCAAGCTCAGCATAACGTGACCAATTGACGTCAATCGAACCTTTCCATAGAAACATAAAAACGTGGAGCGGCACTTTTGGATCTGACATCGACCAATTGACACTTTAGTATAATTAGTCGTAATTTCAATACTTTGTAATACAGTAATAAATTAGTTTATTAAAATAAATTTGCATTTTTTTGGATCCTCCGGTTGCACCCATCGTAATTGGCGCAGTCGGTAGGATAGTCCAGTAAATTCAGTGAATCGATCACCGACAACGGGCTATTCGAACCTACGGGTGTGCGGCTACGGAGGAGTATCCGAATATCGATACAACAGAGAGATGCAGATTTGGTAAGTACCTAGATCTACTAGAGTTGCTCGCCTTCCTATATTTTAGTATCCTTTGTGTAAATTCCTTTTTTTTTCCTGTGTTTCCTTTGTGTTAATTTCCTCAAGTGTTCCTATTAAACTTTCAAAATTTTTCACCCACGTATATCACGGACTCCTAAGTCGAGTATTTCTAATAGGAACTCGCAAATCGATGCGAATAGGAATTTAGATACTATATTAGAAGATAGTGAAAGTGTAGAATCTTACTTAATTATAGAGAATAATTTAACTAACAAAATGAGTACCGATTTGGTAGATCAAGTTTACAAGGCCTTACGCCTCGTTCCCGAATTCGACGGGAACCCGAACGTGCTCACGCGGTTTGTACGTTTATGTGACCAACTCGTCGCGCAATTTGTTAAGGCAGAGCCAGGTTACGAACTAAGTAATTTATCCTTGTTGAACGGCATACTTAATAAAGTTACCGGAAATGCCGCCCGCACAATAAATTCAAACGGCATTCCCGAAACCTGGCAGGGTATTAGAAACGCCCTGATTAATAACTTCTCGGACCAGCGGGACGAGACCGCCTTATACAATGATTTGGCCCTGTTAACGCAAAAGAATTTATCACCACCGGAATTTTACGAAAAGTGCCAAACTTTATTTAGTACAATTATGACGTATGTGACCTTGCATGAGTCCATATCTACTACCATCGAGGCCAAACGGACTCTATATAAAAAATTAACCCTACAGGCATTCGTTCGTGGCCTAAGAGAACCTTTAGGCTCGCGTATTAGGTGCATGCGACCCGACACCATCGAAAAGGCTCTCGAGTTTGTACACGAGGAAATTAACACCATGTACTTACAGCAGCGTAATGACCATTTGCCGGAGCGGAGACCTGTGCAGTCTACGTCTTCATTTAATCCCAGTACGTATCAGATTAAGCCATTTAATTTGCATACTCCACAGCCAGTCACTTTTCCAGCGCCGTTTAATCAGCCCGGTCCCTCCAAAAGTTTTTATCAGCCACAACCGCCAAGGCCAATGCAAGCTTGGAGACCCCAAGTGCCTTTCAATCGCGGTCCCACGCGAACCCAACAAATGTTAAGCGCACCCCCGCCTAACCATAGGCCCCAGAGCAACGTGTTCCGATTGCCTCAACAAAGGCCTAGTTACACGCCCATTAATAATGGCCCTAAGCCCATGAGTGGTGTAAGCCACTTTGTTCCTAAACCTATGCCGAGACCTTCGACAGGACATGACTGGACTCAACAAGGGAATCCACCTCCCAGTAACTACTTTAAGACTCGTGAGATGAATGTTAACGAAGTAGACTTTTACGACTATTATGAATACCCCGACTATGCCTATAATGACTATTACGACCAGTTCTACCCTGTACCTTACAATTACGAACCTGTGTACGAGCCACTAGCTCATAGTGATTATGTTCCTGTGCACGTAGAGGAACATCAGAATGTGCCTGAAGGAACATCTGCCCAAGGAACGTCTGCTGAAGGCCAGGATTTTCATACAGCCCCGAAATCAGACAAACCAAAATAGAGATTAACTTACAAACCCAGAGACAACTTCCATTCATTCAGATTGCTAATCCACCCATTAAACTATTAGTAGATACCGGTGCGAACCTATCTTTTATTAGCCCGAACGTTGTAGAAAGATTTTATCATCATATCCACTGTAATTATGAGCCTTTCGAAGTCACTAACATCCACGCGACAACTCGTAATAATTATTCCATTACTATACCGTGCTTCCCGGAATTTAAAGAAACCTGTGACATTACCCTATACATTTACAAGTTCCACAATTATTTTGACGGCTTAATAGGCTTAGACTTACTAGAAAAGTTAGAGTCTAATATAGATTTAAAGAATAAGGTTCTTGTTACACGTAATTCATCTAATCCCTTGCGAATGTATGATTCACGTAATTGTAATCTTTACGAGGACATAGTACCCGCTAATTCATCCAAATTAGCTAGAGTCCCCATGAATCTTCATGATGGTGACGTAATAATATCAGAGCAGACTATTTCCAATTGCACTATTCGCGACTGTGTTACTTCTGTTAAAAATAACCGTGGCATCATAGAAATAATTAATCCAACTAAACATGATGTAGTTTTCTCAATGGACAGGCCAGTTACCGCGGAACTTTTTAACGAGCAAAGCGCGACTATCTATCAGCCTAGCGATCGCGTATCCGAGGTATTATCAAAACTACGCACTGACCATCTGAATCCTGAAGAACGAGCCAACTTAGAATCTCTTTGTGCACAATATGCTGACGTTTTCTATATCGATGGTGAACCTCTAACTTTCACCAATAAGATAAAGCATAGTATTCATACCACCGACGAATTACCTGTCTATACTAAGACCTATAGATATCCCTTTGTTCACAGACAGGAAGTTCAGGATCAGATTAGCAAAATGTTAGACCAAGGGATAATCCGTCCCTCGCAGTCAGCCTGGAGCTCACCCATCTGGGTAGTTCCAAAAAAATCTGATGCGTCCGGAAAGACTAAATGGCGCATAGTCATTGATTTTCGTAAAGTCAACGAGAAAACCCTCGATGACAAGTACCCAATCCCCAATATTAATGACATCTTAGATAAACTTGGTAACTGTCATTACTTCACAACTCTAGACCTTGCAAGTGGATTTTACCAGGTAGAAATGGACCCAGCCGATATTCACAAAACGGCCTTCAATGTAGAACATGGGCACTTTGAATTTTTACGCATGCCCATGGGTCTCAAAAATTCTCCATCCACGTTTCAACGCGTGATGGATAATGTCCTCAGGGACCTCCAAAATGTCATATGTCTCGTATATCTCGATGACATAATCGTTTTTAGTGTTTCCTTACAGGAACACATGGTAAATTTAGAAAAAGTATTCAAGAGATTAAGGGAATCAAACTTTAAGATCCAGATGGATAAGTCGGAATTTTTAAAGCTTGAAACTTCATACTTAGGTCACGTAATAAGTAAGGACGGTATTAAGCCTAACCCCGATAAGATCATTGCCATCCAGAAATTCCCTATTCCTAAGACAGCTACCGAGATCAAACGCTTTTTAGGCCTGTTAGGATACTATAGGAAATTTATTCCTGACTTTGCGCGCATTACGAAACCCATGACGCAATGTCTCAAGAAAGGTTCTAAGATCACCTTCAATGACCCTAACTACATCGACTGTTTTGAAAAGTGCAAATTACTACTGACTAACGACCCTATACTGCAGTACCCTGACTTTTCTAAGGAATTTGTGCTTACGACTGACGCATCTAACTTTGCCATAGGAGCTGTCCTTTCTCAAGGACCTATAGGACAAGATAAGCCCTTAGCATACGCGTCTAGGACATTAAACTCCAGTGAGATTAACTATAGTGTAATCGAGAAGGAGTTATTAGCCATAGTTTGGGCTACTAAATACTTTCGTCCATACTTGTTTGGGAGAAAGTTTAAGATAGTTACAGACCATAAACCCTTACAATGGGTTATGAGCCTTAAAGAACCAGGCTCCAGACTCACACGTTGGAGACTTAAGTTGAGTGAATACAATTTTACTACAGTATACAAGCAAGGCAAAAAGAACACTAACGCCGACGCATTGTCCCGCATTGAAATCAACAACGAGGACGCTATGTCTATAGCGGTAAATGTATCTGAAAAGCCTCATTCAACAGTAGGTTCTGAAACACTGACAACCCCTACAAACAACCCTGACATACTCGACAACTCTGACACAGCAACTGTTCACACTAGTAACGAAGCCCCTATTCTAGAAGTGCCAATATCAGACGAACCCTTAAATAAATTCAGTAGACAAATCTGTTTTGTACTTGTAGGCGATATTAAAAAACGACCGACAGTGAGTAAGCCATTTGAAACGCATACCCGAACTACCATTCAACTATCTGAGTCTAACCTGACTAACGACGTTATTAATGCAGTTAAAGAATACGTGAACCCTAAAGTCAAAACCGGTTTAATCATCCATCCTCCTCTTGCCATGTATAAAATAATCCCCATAATTCAAGACAACTTCAAAAGCTCTTCAATGAACATGGTTCTAACTAAAGTTGAATTAGAGAATGTTAAAGACTACCTGCGTCAACAAGACATCATAAAGAAATACCACGAAGGTAAAACAAATCATCGCGGTATCACTGAATGTTACTTAGCCTTATCTTCTAAATTCTACTGGCCTAAGATGAAAGAACACATCTCCAAGTACATAAATGAGTGTACTATCTGTGGTCAGGCTAAGTACGACCGTCACCCCATCAAGCAAAGATTTAACATTGTACCACCCCCTAGTAAACCTTTTGAAATTATCCATCTAGATCTGTTCACAGCTCAAACAGAGAAATTCCTTACCATTGTAGACGCTTTCTCTAAGTATGCACAAGCTTATCACCTTAGAGATAGCACCGCTTTAAGTGTAGTACAAGCTCTACTTGTATTTTGCACCCACCATGGGGTCCCATTGACTATTGTCACGGACGGAGGCCCTGAATTCACAAATCAGATTTTCTTAGAATTCAACCGAACTCATAAAATTATTCACCATAAAATATTAGCGCATTCCCCTAACGACAATGGCATAGTAGAAAGGTTCCATTCTACCATTTTAGAACATCTTAGGTTATTGAAATTAGAGAAACGAAATGAACCAGTCGTTAATCTTATGCCTTATGCCATCTTAGCGTACAATAGTTCGATCCATAGCTTCACAAAATGTAGACCCTTGGACTTGATAACTGGACACTTTGACCCTCGAGACCCAATAGATATTGACCTATCTGAACACTTACTGCAACAGTACTCACAAGACCATAGGAAACGAATGAGTCAAGTATACGACCTTATTAACCAGACATCCTTACATGACAGGACACAACTGACTGAAACCCGTAACAGGGACAGAGAACCCGAGAAGGACTATACCCCTGACCAGCAAATCTTTGTACGCAATCCCATGGCGTCTCGACAGAAGTTAGCCCCGCGTTATACGCAAGATACTGTACTCGCAGATCTTTCAATCCACATCTATACGAAGAAGAAACGCGGTCCAGTAGCAAAATCTCGCCTTAAGCGAAGTCCTAAAGATCCCACTTTGTTACAGGATAATACTATGGCAGATGACCCTACATCCGGCCCAAGGACAAGAGATAACAGTTGAATCACTTGACAATGGACCAGGACTACTTCCCTTCAAATTAGGAGCGGCAAAAATCGTTTCCCACTTCCATTCTTTCCTAAGTCATATAGATTTAGAGAATATCCATCTTCAAATTGAAGTGGTAAAAACACAGATGGCTGAATTAAGTCCCTTAGTTAACAATAAAACCTTATTCCTATTCGACCCTCATCTGAAACATCTCAATAGTAAAATCAATTTAATTACTAGTAAAATTAGTATGTTTGAATCAACTCGTAGTAAAAGAGGCCTTATCGACGGTTTGGGTTCTGTAATAAAATCAATTTCTGGTAATTTAGACTACACCGATGCACTTAAATACGAAAATTAGAAATTAATAACCATGTTAGTTTAAATAGTAAATTTATTTCACGTAGCTCTCAAATAATAGATAGTATAATTTCAAATCAAGATAAGATGAGTAAAGCACTAAACTTAATTTTGGAAAGTAACGCTAATAGGGATACAGATTCAATTAAATACGCCCATCTGGCCCAACATCTGTTAATCTTAGGAGATAATGTAGAAGATCTTTATGAAGAATTACGAAGTTTAGAGAACACCCTAACATTTATTCGTGCGTCGAGTACCCCGTACTCTTTATTTAATTTAGATGAAATTAAGTATATGTTAGGTAAATTAAGGATTTTATATGCTAATGACGAAATCCTTGACGTAGAAATTAGGCATTTTTATGAAATAATTAAACTAGGTTACTTCTATTCTAATAAGCAGATAGTAGTAGTTATAAAAGTCCCGATAGTTGTTTCCTCCACATATAACTTGTATAAACTTTCCCTTGTTCCTAACAGAAACCACGAAACTCTTATACCACCCTCACCTTTCGTAGCACTCTCTAGCTCAGACTCTAGGTACATAGAGACAGAATGTCCGAAGGTAAACTCCATATATCTCTGTGAGTCAACAGCCAACCTACAAATCCAGAGCAAACCAGATTGTATCCAGCATCTCATAGTCCATCAAGAACTTCAACCCAGCTGCAAGCTGACACCCGTAGCTCTCACCACCGAAGCCCTGGAAACCCTGGACGACAAGCATTATACCTTAAGTTTTCCTGTACCAACAAAAGTGAAGATGTCTTGCGGTCAAGAACAGTACCGGACCCTACGAGGCAGCTATTTGGCAATCATTCCCCTCAACTGTAACCTGAGAACACCCGCCTTCACTATCTCCAACACTGACGACCACATCAAAGGACATGTCGTGAAGATCATTGAGATGCCCCTATACAACGAGTCGAGGCCTGAAAATTATCCGAAACTCATCCTAAATTCGCCAAATCTACAAGAACTTCACACGCTTAGCAACGAGATAGCGACGCAACTGCCTGTACATTTAGATGACGTCACCGATCCCGTCATTTACCACACTACTATACCCATGTACCTCGCACTATCCGGTACATGCGCACTCATCGCCACTCTAATCTATCGTCGGCTACGCATAAGAAAAGCATCCAGAGAAATCACAGAAAACTTCAACAGCAACCCTGAAGTCGTCTATGCAATCCCATCACCACGCACTATCAACCCAAGCCAAATAAGGATTGACCCTGGATGTCTACCAGCGACCATCTTGAACAAGTCCATCGATACTCGCTGTTCTACGGGGGGAGGTGTTACGCATGGTCAACCTTAATAGATCGCTGCATCGGCATACCTGCATATACATTGCACACGGCACCTACGGGCACGAAACGCAAGCTCAGCATAACGTGACCAATTGACGTCAATCGAACCTTTCCATAGAAACATAAAAACGTGGAGCGGCACTTTTGGATCTGACATCGACCAATTGACACTTTAGTATAATTAGTCGTAATTTCAATACTTTGTAATACAGTAATAAATTAGTTTATTAAAATAAATTTGCATTTTTTTGGATCCTCCGGTTGCACCCATCGTAATTATCATTCCAATTTTCTTGATTTTTTGCAAATAGCAGCTGTTTTGTTTATGTCGTATGTTGATCATAATGAAATTTGCGAATACATAACATAATGATGATACATTAAAATACGAGCCATCATTTTATTCGCGAATTGCATTTTGATCAACTATACGATGTAAACACAGCTTCTATTTGCAAAAAAACAAGAAAGTATTTCGTCGGCTTCATTCATATTTGAATAGAATTGACAGTTACACAGAGAATTTGTAAATAAACATAAGATGGACTAACGAAACACATTCAAGCGCAAGCGCAAGTTGCGGCCATAATATGATGTTGCCAGTTTATGTTACACAAAAAGGATTTCCGAGACAAGGTAGTACGAAACAGCTATGAAATATAAAAACGTGATGATTTTGATGAAAAATGTAACAATTATTCTTTAAAAAACTAAAACTTAATTATTTGATTTTCATGATTGAACAGAGACATCTATCGGTAATTATGAAATACATAGTTTATTGGTTAAGTAATGTAGATGGCGACTCTTTCTTCACTGAAGTTGTGCATGTTCTAACTGTCTCCCCCCTGCGTAGCACCATGAATTGATCGCAGAGTTTGTTGAATTTTTCCGCCATAAATACGTTTAATGCCACTGTAACGCTTGCTTTATAACCAACCATGCGTTATGTTTGGGTCTGTTCGGTTGACGTTGACGTACCGGCTCCAGGTCCTGCAGGCGGCACACGGCGAGCACGAGGCCGCACACGTTGTGTCGCTGCAGCGCGGCGGCCGCGGCCTCTCCGCCCGCGCCCAGCGCCACGCGCGCCATGCTGCACACGCGCTCCACGCTCAGCGTAGACAGCCGAATGTTCGGTACGTCCGTCTGAATTAAACGAGAAAATAGGCATTAAAAAAGGAAAACCACTCACACCAACAGTTAATGTGACATGATGCTGCGCGCCGATGTAAGCGGTAAATCGTAGGCGCTGGTGACTTGGGCGGCACCCAAGTGGGAAAATTGCTAAGAAATTTCGTGAGATGCTTGTGTAAAAGCAGCACCGTTCTGTTCTGCGAGTGAACATGACTGTGTTTTTTATAGTGTCGTCATGCGGAAATGCATTTGTCCAAACAACATTTTGTGGGTGTCACGCATCCGGGTCAATACTGCACGCGTGCAATAATTCGCTTTACAAAACAAATGTTACCTAGACAAAGATCTACGTACCATAGCGGGGAAGGCAGCCTTAATCATATGGAAGGGGTTCTGCGTCGGTTGCTGCTGCTGCTGCGGTTGGAAGTGCGGCTGCGGGAAGTGTTGCGGGTTGATGGCTTGCGGCATGAACCCGTTGCCGGTGTTGGCCCAGCCCACCCACATGTGTTGCGGCGGGACGGAGCCTGCTGCGGCTTGTGTCGGCGGAGATGAGCGCTGAAATTCAAACGATCTTCAACTTTTTTCCAAGATCTATTTGGTTATTTGTAGCTGGTCGAATTAGCCTGAAATTGTAAGTTTCTGAATCCAATAAAAATATGAGTACGGCGTGCTTAGGGAAAGCAATCTCGAGACGAGATCGCCAAGTCGAGATCTCGAGTAATTAGAACTTCGATCTCGGCGAGATCTCGGCATTTTCGAGATCTCGAATGGTTTTCAAAAAGTATTGTTTTACTTATATAAGTGAAACATGATTGAAACTGCTTAGTTGTGATTATGATGCGAGTAAGATACAACATTAATTATTAAAAAAAGGCTTTATTTTTTATAATTATTTATGTTAGTGAACACACAAATCATAATTAGGACCCGCAAAAAAATCTCTTATTAAGAAAGTACGTCTTTTAATAAAAATAATGAAAGTGAGACAAACAAGAAACAAATGGTTTTAGGAGTGATTTTGGAAATAGTGCTTAAAGTGCTGTCGGATACACGGCATCTTATGTCAGTCGCTATGTAGCCAGCAGCGGCTGAAAAAGCCCTCTCTGATTCAACACTAGTTGGTACCTTGGTACCAGTGTGAGCAAGCTGTTCTAAGCAAATTTAAAAAAATACCTCTCGATCCTCCACTCATAGAGATCGATCTCTTTTTTAATCACGGACTCTAGCTAGCTTATCGGCTGTCTAGTCGTAGTAACCCGCGTGAAAGGCTTTCAAAGTCTCTTCTAATTCCTCTTGAAAACTTATATTTGATTTTGTAGCAGCACATAAATTCATATTCTCTGCAATCATTGAAAGAGGCAAGTTATCCTCATTTGCCAAGTTTGCTGCAGTACCGGTATTTATTTAATTACCAGAGAGGCTTGAGAAAGAGTATCTGGTTGTGTAGGGCTGCGATGTAATCGTCTGATTATATTCTTAATTTCCTTTCTTTTAATATATTTGCTAGGTAATTGAAAAGTATATAGCAGGATTTTTTAAATACAACAATGCAGCGGTTGCATTTATACGACGGTCGGAGATCCGCTTTTTCATCGACTAGTTTTTCTGACAGTGGAGTCCTCTCCTCAGATGCGTCGCTGACTACTGCCACTCGATCTCGTCAATCTCGGCCGAGATCTCGTCATTTTATGCTTCGAGATTGATCTCGAAAAATGAGGCGAGATCGAGATTGCATTCCCTAGGCGTGCTAAATACTTGGGCGGTTCCGCCTGATTCGACATGAACCGAACTTGTGTTTAGAAGATCTGATTGTGTGTTTTGCTGAAGTATGTGTTTTGAATCAAATACAAATGTTTTTAGTGTAGGTAATGACGAATGTTTATGTTAAAGTAGCAATTTCCTAAAAAATACAGTTTTTACAAAGCAATGGTTCTCCAAGGTTAATGTCTAAACATTTTACATTTCCTATAAAAATACATTTTGTTTTTACTGCATAGTAGTTTGAAGCCATCGATCGCAAGGTTAATTTTAACATTTTAAAACAAATGACTCCAGGTGGCACGTGTTGAAATAAATAATCACGTGTTATATAAATATAGCTGCTCTAAAAATATGGGCTCTTTTAAAATGTTATGTGGACTAAAATGGCTAATGGACTGTTTTTTCT
Organism: Xestia sexstrigata; assembly: GCA_941918905.2. NCBI lineage: Eukaryota > Metazoa > Arthropoda > Insecta > Lepidoptera > Noctuidae > Xestia > Xestia sexstrigata. Next base: position 13,229,871 of record OW799207.2, on the reverse strand, counting down.
TATGTATGGCCCTCAATATTATTTCTAATTGTATCATTGTGTTTTGGACGACAAGTAAATGGCGTAAATTCAATGGGTTTAAAAGTAAAAATGGGTGTACCACAAGGTTCGATATTGGGTCCCTTCCTCTTTTTAGTGTACATAAATGACCTACCCAATTTATTTGACAACTACCCGCAATTGGTGTTGTTTGCAGACGATACTTCTTTAATATTTAGGATAAACAGACGTGCCACAAATCTGGACGACGTAAATAACGCCCTACTGCAGGTTCATAATTGGTTTACCGCTAATAATTTAGTTCTAAATGGGAAAAAAACAAAGTGCATTAGATTTGCTTTACCAAATGTCAAAAGTCGTGATTGTGACGTAGTATTGAATCAAGAGAAACTAGAATTTGTCGATAAAACGGTTTTCTTGGGAATCACGCTCGACTCAAGGCTACAATGGGGTCCTCATTTAACATCTCTTGCAGGACGGCTGAGCTCAGCAGCGTATGCTGTTAGGAAAATCCGTCAATTTACTGATGTTGATACGGCGAGGCTAGTCTATTTTAGTTATTTTCATAGTATTATGTCATACGGTATTTTACTATGGGGACGCGCTGCAGACATCGAGTCTATATTTATTCTGCAGAAAAGGGCTATCAGAGCCATTTATGAATTACGTAGACGCGATTCTCTAAGAGAACTGTTTAAGGAAATTAATATCATGACAGTACCTTGTCAATACATCTATGAAAATATCATGTATGTTAGGAAAAATCTGCATTTATTCAGTAAAAGAGGTGACAGACACCACTATACTACTAGAAATAGGGACCAACTAGTTCAGCCAGGTTTCAGGCTTGCTAAAGTAGATTCATCTTTCATGGGGTACTGTTTAAAATGTTACAATAAAATACCTCCCCACATTCTACAACTGAATGAGACGAAATTTAAATCTTGTATAAAACGCACACTATGTAGGCAAGCATATTATAAGTTGGTGGATTACATTGACGATAAAAATGCTTGGCTCAATGCTGGTCCTGCTCCACAACCATAGGGGAAAACTAATTGGGCAAATTATTGTGCTAGCTGCAGAAGATTGTAAAAGTATCTTTGCTTTGTATAGATTCCATCTCCTAGTATTGTATAATTGCATAGCACATGTGAGGACCATGTATTTTTAAGCTACCATTTGCATTTAGTTATCTTTCATTGACTTGAATATGCCTTGGTGGCTGAGAGAAAGTCATGCTCACTCAAATGTCTCGCTGATGGTGGCGGGTGTGTCGGGTCATTTAGTTCCCTTCAATATGGTTGAGTTGAATGGCGCCGATACACGCGTCTTGTTCGTGATCGGGCGCTGTCAGTTGGGACTGGTCATCTCTTAGCTGCCACGGTTCATTTTAATTACTTTATTTTTAATTTTTTGATCTAATGTTTTACTCTGGACGCTCATAATGTGCCCGTCTTCCTACATCGTTCTCACATATATCTATAATCTCAACATGAATGATGTAACCAAGATTTTGTAACAATATTTTGATTTAAAAGAGTGTCCATGGAGTTTCTTGCCCGTTCTTCTCCATAGAGATCTACGCTAGGGAATGGGCAACTACAGTACTTTCTCAAGTTATTATGTCTTGTGTCTGGGACTGTAGCTTTGTTTTTTTTTTGTATTTTTGACTTTCAAAAGTGCCATAATGGTCTAATTGAAATAAATGCTTTGAGTTTGAGTTTTGAGTTTGACCCGAATGGCGCAGCGATAGTGACTCCCGGTTCGACTCCCGGTTGGAGCAAATGTTTGTGTGAAGAGTATGGACATTTGTTTCCGAGTCATGGATGTTTATATGTACAATAAGTATGTATTTACAAACAAAAAGTATTTATGTAGTATTTCAACTATCTGGTATCCACGACACAAGCCTCGTTTCTTAGTGTGGCACTAGATGGCGCTGTGTGTAATGTCCAGCGATATTTATTTATTTAACAGTTTTGAGTGTAAAATAAAAGTCCTAAAATAGTAAACTCTGACGCTCTCTGCATTATGGGCGACTTAGTACTTATTATTTGGTCTTATGCTCTCCTTGCAATCCTGAATTATAATTTTGACTGGAACATACGTTTAGTTTCATACAACCTTTCAAGGTTGTCAATACAAAACATTGTAAATTCATACAACCTTGGAATCACAAAATATTCTAAAATCAAGTAAATAAGTTCCTTACATGTTTTCGAGGGAAGAGTTTCGAGTGCGGTTGTCGAGAATTTGGCTGTCCCCACATGACGCCGGGGGGCGCACCGACCATGCCCATCTCTTCATCTACACCACCTTGTAGTTGTTCCTCTGTTGGCAAATAATAGAGATATGTAGAAGATAAATTGGGTTTCTCAACCTTGAAGGAAAAAAGGCAATATTATTAATTTTTATTTAACAGGCAATTAAGTTGATAGTCAATCAGATCGTAAATGGTTATAGACAACTATAAACATTATTAGATCAAATTAACTTCAAAACTGAACACAGATATTCTGTTTGCTAGCACAGACCTTTGTAAATTGGATACTTGACAAACAGGAATTGAGGGACCCTGATAAAAAAACAACTTACCTTTTATAAGCTTCTTAATGTAAGGATCCAGATTGATGGTGAATGGTAGGAATATCTTGAGATCTGCGGCCGTGAGCGTGGCGCGGTGGAAACTTAGGAACACTTCTAGTTTGCGTTCATCACGGTCCAGCTCCATCAGTGTGCTTGCCTCGCGAAGTCCGCTCATTAGAGGTTTTACTCTGTTAATTTAATTTAATTATTTTATTTATAAATTGTTGATTTAATATTTTACTCTGAACGCTCGTAATGTGCACGTCTTTCTACATCGTTCTCACATATATGTATAATCCCAACATGAATAATGTAACCAAGATTTTGTAACAATTTTCTGATTTAAAAGAGTGTCCATGTAGTTTCTTGTCCGTTCTTCTCCATAGAGATCTACGCTAGGGAATGGGCAACTACAGTACTTGCTCAAGTTATTATGTCTTGTGACTGTGACTGTAGCTTTGTTTTTTATTTGCATTTTTGACATTTCAAAGTGCCGTAATGGTCTAATTGAAATAAATGCTTTGAGTTTGAGTTGTACAGATTATTAGATTGAGTATTTCGATGATGCTAATAAAAAATATACAGTGAAAAATTCTAATGAAGTAAAACCGTGGCAATAAAATATTTCAGTCAAACTCTTGGAGTTTAGACTAAATAAAGAGCTCATCAGACTCCGCGGACAGTCACAGTCGCGAACTCTCGACCGTAAAAAACAAACTGCCGCATGTATGAAGAGTGACTGCATTTGAGGGTAGGTCTACGATTTGGCTGTTTTTTTGTTGTTGTTTGCTTAATTGTCAGAACAAGCTTTATATTTGTTTTCTTTTCTAAGGATTCTTCCCATTTTCTTCATTAGTAAAATACATTCGTGCGAATCAGGGGCGGGTCTCTAGTAAAATTAACATAGTTTATTTTATCCACTGTTAGGAAACAAAAAGGGCGACAGAATTGAAAACAGCAGAAAAAACGTTTCGTAGTCCCCTGATTACTTGTCCAAAACTTGACCAATTTAACTACTTTTTTCATTAAAAAATAAAGAAAGGTTTTGGCCGTGTTCCTATGTCGTCTTTTTTTTTTTAAATAATCTAGTCAAACTAGTTTTCTGGAAGTTTGAACACAGCGGAAAATCTGGCCAATTGTTTAGGTTTTTGAAGGTTCATATCTCTTTTAATAAATAATTTATGAAAAAAAACGAAAACAGGGACATGCCAATAGTGGGTATTGATTTTTTGGAATAGAAAATATTGCACCACTGGCATTATCCAGGAAGGGATGAAACAGGGGACTACGGTTGCATGGAAAAACGGCCGTTTTGTGTCCTCTTAATATACTACTACTACTTACTATTTTAGAACGGACAGTATTTTTTTCTACAACCAGTTAATGAAATAAAATGGTCTTACTTATCATAGATATGCTTAAGCGAAGTGGCGTCATCGATGTGCTCCTCATACGTCTCGTGGTGGTAGATGATCCAGGACGTTCTGAATGGCCACTGTTCAGTCAAGTTCACCCAAGACGCCAGCTGGTACCAGTTGAACTCGATTTGGAAGGCCTTTAGAAGACGACCTGCCAAAAAGATGTGGGTTTACGTTTTGCAATGGATAAGGATTGTTTCTTTTTGTATTATTCTCATCATGATTTTTATTGCGAAAATATTGCATTGTTTTACACAGTTGGGGTATCGTAGGTTTCTATTTCTACATCTGTTGAATTTTAAAGGTTTGTGTTTAACGTATAAGAAAGTGAAAGAACTAATTGAAAACTGAAACATAAAATACGTTTTCTCAAACATGCTTGGAAATTTGAGCATTATTTTGACAACCTAGATACATGCGACCAGCGGCCGGCAAAAGTTGTATGAAAATCTAAATTTGTCGTGTTTAGCGGCCAAATAAATTACATAGTAAACTTCTATCGTGTTATTTAAAAATGGAACGATCTTTTACTTTGAAACATGGCAACTGTTACCGGCGCGAATACGAAACTGTAAGAGGAAGCGCGCGGGGGAGGGGCAAGTCGGCGCCCGCCATGTGTTTCTGTGAACGACTAGAGAAGACGCAGTGCCATTACGAACGCGAAATGCAACGTGCACTTTCTCCGTATAAGTTTTGTACAATTTTCTCAAAAATATAACTCGTTCTACATTAACCATTTTTTATCTTGACCCATACACTTAACAGCAACCAAGGAGTTAACTTATCAAAGGTTTTATTTAAATTTCGAATTGGCTTGCAAATAGAAAGCGGTTTATTGAAAAAAAAAACAAACAAATTAACTGTTCAACGCGAGAGTTTTAATTTTCTCGCATTATTTGAGAAAAGTACTATATAAGCCTTGGCCGAGGCACACATACGTAAGTCCATCAGTGCCTAGTTGTGGCATTGATGGACTTACGTGTGCCTCGGCTTCGCCTCGGCCCACATTTACACGTTCGTCAATCAATGCCTCTGTTGCTGGCCGCTGCAGTTATGTACTATTACGCTCAATTATTGTTAATTGGCGTAAAACTTTCCACATTGTCTATAACATGTTTGATACATGACTCAAAGTGATGCATTGAAAATTTGAAAATAAAAGTTTCCCCTTTCCAAATTATCATTTTGAACACGGATAAGAGAGCTAAATATTCATATAATATAGGTGCATAACGCGAACATCACAAATACTGACCAGTAACATAAAGCACATTCATAAGCCTCCTCATGCTCCTCGGGTTGACGTCACTGAAGTAGTCGTCAGTGAGCAGCACCCTGTTGAGGTCCGCGGCCCCCGCGCCGCCCACCCCGCCCGTGGCCCCGTGCCGGTGCAGGCCGGACGCTACAGACGACGCCACGGACTCCGACGGCCGCAGGCGACGCTCGCGAGCCGCTTGGCCTTTGATGCGCTCTTGACTTGACATCAGTTCTGATGTTGAGGATAGGCGGCGGGCCGATACCTAGGTGCAACATCAAGATAATTTAGAAGGGTTATTTTGGGGTGTTCGTTTTTAGAATTTCCACAAATAATGAAAGTAAGGCTCAGTTCCTAACTTGTAGATTGTAATATCGTATCGTACTGTTATACGTTTTTTCTTTTATTTATAATGTAAGGGCTAAGCGTCTATTCGTATTTAAAAGTATGCATAACAGGCCAAAAATATATTTGGTATATCTAGCAGGGCCGAAGGTACCTAAGAAGTCGATTCCTGCCGGTTTCCCTTCGGGATTTTGCCTATCTGCGATAGCACTATAAAGCTTTTCCTTTGCGTAAAAACAGCACAGTAAACTATAACAAAGAAAAAACAAAGCACTCACAGATCTCTGCAGCGACGTAGAGAAGTCATCAGCAGTGATGACCTGCATCCTCCTCGCAGCGGTTTGCTGGGCCGCCTTGACCCTACGCAGCGCAGAGTTCTGCAGGTAGAAGGGGAGCTGCACCATGTTGCGCAGGTAGTCCCATCCGCCGATGTTGCTCTCGCAGAACGCGCGGCGACTGTTTATTTCCACTGCCTACTCAAAATATTGGGAAAGACTGTATTGTGTGTTGTGTATGCTTAGAGCAGATTGTAAAATTAAAGAGAATAGTTTTCTCCAAACTATTTGTGATATTATTTCAACGAGATTTTTGCAATTTTGTAACTCAAGTACAGAATTTTTACACTTATTGTTTCAATTGTTTATTCTTCGATAAAAAAGACTCTCCAGGTAAAATGTGGGAGTTAAGCTGCACCCGGACTGGAAACCAACCTCAAGATTAGTTGGAGAAACCCAATGATATTCCCTCGAGAAAAAAGATGTGTGAGCAATAAGATCAATGTATGGGTGTTGTATTCTGTACAATTGGCAATAAGGTACCGTTTTGCCTGACATCTTTTACACACAAAAAGCACTCGAAAACTATCACTGTACTTTATAAAACGTTTTATTTATAATATCCGCGCGCAACCCAAAACCAAGTAGAAAGATCTCAAATTATCCTTGAAGAGCTTCTCAGTCTATTTTTAGAAGTATTTAACAATAGCACCTACAACATACGTACATTGAAAAAGAAAAAAATGAAATTGATTTTATTGTTTTTGCCAAGTTTTTCTTACAAACTAGTGATTAGAGTTTCCTTTTAGGCGTCTAAAGCCTGTGTTAGGAGACTCCACTCTTCCATAACTTTTTTTTTTTGAGTCGAAGTCAATAAGGGATAGCTAGGATTTTAGGAAACAACCAAGATACAGACATACAATAGATTAATTCAAATATAACTAGAAAACTTGAGAATAGATTTTTTTGAACTTTAGTTATTTAGGACCAGGGTCTTCCGAGCCCCGAATGATCATTACGTATTCCGTATTTTGATTTTAAATATCGAGGATCCAGATGGTCTGAAATCCATAAGGCCCTGAATGCCCTGACCCGACCCGACATAATAAAACAATAATAGCTTTTCTATTCATACAAAATTTTCACTAAGTACAAATTAAGACAATATCCTAAGCGAAAAGATCACGCGCGGATCGAATATGTACTAAAAAAAAACAAAATAACACGAAACATCCTAACGAAATATCATGCAACATATATAATATGGCTATAATATACATCTGACAAGTTTTACGAAAATTCTGATGAAATCGTGCAAGTAAACTGTGTCCCTCTTCACTTATCTTATTTGGTAAACACATCGCGTAGAGATTTTGAAAGAAACTGATTAGATGTAAGACATCAGGCATTTGAGGCAGTTTTTAACCCACTGCAAATAATAATGAGTCTTTACTCTTTTATTTCACTTATTGTACATTCAGTCAAAAAAGTATCGGGAATGGATGATTTGTTTATGGTTCCAAATTCAAATTTTTGTAGTTGTTAGATTGGCACAACTGTTTTCCATTTTGGCGCGGAGTTTGAGTTGCATCTGTTATTTGTATTAAATACAGTGCTGGTTTTAGTAATATCATATATAGTGTGTATTGCGAATTTCATAATGGACAAAAATATCGAACAAAGAGTTTGTCTTAAATTTTGCATCGCCAATGGAATTTCGTATTCGGAGTCACTGAAAATGTTACAGAAGGCTTACGGTGAATCGACTTTATCAAAAACTCGTGCTTATGAGTGGTTCAAAGCGTTCAAAAGCGGTCGAGATGTGATGGAAGATTTGCCTCGCTCTGGTAGGCCGTCAACGTCTGCAACTGAAGTTAACATCGCAAAAGTGAAGAAAATAGTGACTGAAAATCCCCATTCAACTCTGAGAGAGATAGCCGCCGAACTTTCTGTATCTCACTAGTCGATCCGTACCATTTTAACTAATCATTTGGGTATGAAACATGTTGCTGCTCGGCTAGTCCCAAAAGATCTGAATTTTCTCCAAAAACTCAATCGCATGAAAGTCGCTGAGGACATGCTAGAACGAGTCAGTTCGGACCCAACATTCATGAAACGCATTGTTACTGGTGACGATACGTGGGTTTACGAGTTTGACATGCAAACTAGTCAACAAGCTTCGGAGTGGCGCCTTCCAACTGAACCGAAACCGAAAAAACCACGCCAAAGTCGATCAAAAGTCAAAGTCATGTTGACTGTTTTCTTTGACTATCGCGGTGTTGTGCACTCTAAATTCTTACCGGAAGGTAAAGAATATTATTTGAGCGTTATGCGGCGTTTAAGAGAGCAAATTCGACGAAAAAGGCCAGATTTGTGGAAAGAAAATTCTTGGATTTTGCACCACGACAATGCGCCTTCGCACAAGGCTATCATTGTGAACGAATTTTTGACCAAACACTCAACAAATACCATCCAGCAACCACCATATGCACCAGATATGGCTCCTGCTGACTTTTTTCTTTTTCCTAAACTCAAATTACCACTTCGTGGCACCCGTTTTCAATCGATAGAAGACATAAAGGAGAATTCGCGGCGAGAACTGAACTCAATTCCGGAAGCAGCGTTTAAAAAATGTTTTGATGAATGGATTATTCGTTGGCGCAAGTGTATCGTTTCTAAAGGAGCATACTTTGAAGGTGATAAAATAAATTTGGATGAATAACAGACATTTTGTGTATTATTGATCTTTTCCCGGTACTTTCTTGACAGAGTAGTATTGTATAACGGGCAGGTGTCCGCAACTCCACGTCAAAGCGCGTATTTTGCGTATGGGCTATAATCCACCACGCGGGCCCAGTGCGGATTGGTAGATGTCACATGTCTTCGAATTTTTGGTTCTAGGACATGCCGGTTTTCTCACGATGTTTTCCTTCACCGTTTTAAGAGTAGTGGTGATGAAATAAATTACACAAAGTAATGCCGCCTGCCTGGGTTCGAACCCACGACTTACTGTTCGTAAGTCGGGGCCGCCACCACTGGGCCACCGCTGCTCTCAATATCACTTATTCCGTTTATTAACAAAAATCAAGACGTCCAAACTAAACTCGTGATTTTCTTGTTTACCAAATAAGACATGTAAGAAGAAACACACTGTACATGATATAGGGGTTCGACACAACATCGAGTTCAAAGCTAACGGGGTATTAGGTTAACACCAAACACATGACGGGCGTAACTGACCTCCATCCAAGCAACCTGTATGAAATGTATAATACTAGTAAGAAACTGACTATAAATTACTTCTATTCTATGCTTACACTATGTTAATCATAGGTTTACATATTCAGTAGTCATGAACATACAAGGGCGGGGTAAAAGAAGACGCAAATCATATAAGAATCGTTGAAGCAGTAAATAGCACTGTTTTAAGCTTTAACATTTCAATATCAAGAGCTTAAAATAATGAATAATCACGGAAGATATTTCGTAAGTGCCATTATAAGTTTAAATAGCTTATATGTTTTGGGTCTGACCTCCCAGCGTTTATAGTCCTAAAGGTCATGATAAATATAATATAACGATAGAAAATGATCGTAAAATAGATAGAGGTGACAGATTAGTACCTGTATTAATTAATTACTCTTTTTAATGATATCGTTCTCATCAGAATCTCAAATAAAGGAAATTAGGGCTCTACAAATTCTTGATTTTTTGTGAGCTAATAAACAAAAATCACACAGCAAGCTTCTTCTTTCGAATCAAATGGTTAATCTTATCAATCTTACTCGGGATAGATGGCTACGTTAATCGCGGCAGTCAGCAATAAAAGAGTAATAAAACAACACAGGCATAATACAAAATAAAAATATGAAAATAAACTTTGGAAACAACAATCGGACGTCACTCAATAAATATTCAACGTCTTTCCCACATAACAGTATGACAATTATAAAGCCAAGTACGATATTTACCTTGCTGATAATATGTGGGTCTATGGCCAGGAGCAGTATGAAGGGACTCTTGGGGTCTGAACATAGTGCATGGACAGCGTTCAGTAGGGCGAGGACCTTCTCTTGTTCACAGCTGTCCAAAGCGTCGACTACTACGACTAGGCGGGTTTGTTGACCGGTGAACGCGTCGAGACATGATACCTGGATAGAAGGACAAAGGTTATTTGTAGTAGGGTATGTACCAGTCTAATAAACAGAACACAGCCTGGTATAATAGGGAATATGCAAAAATTTTTTTTTTTTTTATTTCGGTACGGAATGTAAAAATACTATAAAAATAATGTCAAAAAGTGAAAACAAGACTAAAATCGGCCAAACAACACAAAAGTTACGACTAATAAAAATTTGTTTCCATCTCTTTCTAGATAAACGGAATTTAGTATGGATTTTGTACGTCGGCGTCGATATGACGAATGACGTCGTGAAAGGTATCGGATCTCTCTGTCTAATGTGCAGTTTCAAATGCTTATAACTTAGTGTTTTTTATAGATATTAAAAAAATAACTTCACTTAGCTATTTCTGACGTTAGTACGCTTTGTTTGGAGTGATAAAAAAAAATCATGCATTACCCTAATCAATTTGTTCTTAGTTGTTTTCGTAATTCATCGTTTGTTAGTTTCACACTCAATCACAAATAGCTCATTTCATAGATTTGACCAGGGTCTTAAAAAAACAGAGATACGAGTACCTAAATAAAAATAAAGAATGTTTAGTCAGTTACCACATGCGTCAGCGCCTGCACCTCAGGGCGGAGCGCCAGCGTGGGCGCCTGCGCGTGCGCCGGGCGGCGCGTGGCGCGCGCCAGGCGCACGCGCGGCGGCATGGCCAGCGCCGCCAGCACGCGGCCGCACGTGTACAGGTTGGCGAGCAGCGCGGTGCCGCTCACTGCGCACGCGCCGATCATCAGTCCCTGCTGAATTTCACGCCGCCTGATCGACGACGACCCTCACTCATTGAGCCGTCGTACGGTATTTGTTTGGTGTCTTATGTCTAGTGATTCCCTCATCATTTCAAATGTTTTTATAGAACGATCAACCTGTAACGTTCCCACTGCTGGGACACAGGCCTGCACTCCGTTAGAGGGAGTAGGCAATATATAAGGCTTAAAGAAACAGGATTTGGAGATCACCTTTTAAGCAAGGAGATGCTTGTGTTAGGTGACTCAGCTCTTCCGAAATAACATTAACAATAGAATGCAATTGAACACAACATAAAATAAAAGAAGATGTAAAAGTTCAAAGATTGGTGTTAAAAATTAAATCAAAGTAAAGTAAAATAAAGTTAAAGAGGAGCGCATTTGTGAGATGTATTTGAGTGGGTTAATGTGTGTGTGTTTGTGAGAGTGCATATTGTGTATTGTATAATACATTATATGAGTTACATCCATTTAGTTTTTAGGTCCCTATTTAGGTTTAAGTTAGCCCTGCAACAATGTCTTGGGATCGGATGAAGCCAAGCATGGCTTCCTCCACTAACGATTCCATGACCACAGTCATATTATCTTATTAGACAATTTATGAAAGCGACGATATCATAGCCTCAATGTCGTGTAGGATTTATAATGCACCACGCAGGCCCAGTGCGAGCGAGATGCCACATATCTTTGAATTTTTGGTTTCAGGACATGCCAGTTTTCTCTCGGTGTGAAATTAATTACATATTACGCTTTTGGAACGTTATTCGGGGACGTTACAACTGGACTGCCACTACTCACAAATAACATAATTTATGCAGACCATATATTTTAAATATAGCACATTTTATTTACGTTTTGGCTAGCAAATTTTGTGTGGCGGTCTCTTGTTTTTCCAAATTGACTTTTACGACTTTGTTTTCAAATGTCAAAGACAGCTGTATTTTTACTTATTTTTAAGTGTCCTTGAATTGAATTTTGTAATCTAGTGAGGCCCAGAAAAGTCTCTAATCACCAATGCTCGATGTAAAGGACACACGTTGAAAAACGAACAGATTACAACTAATACTCACTGCGGCTCCGTCTCGCGGTCGGTTAAGTACATGATGAGGACACACAGACCCAAGAGTATGCAGGTGAAGCACACCTCGAATGTGACGATGTGAGGAATGCAGCAAACTCGTCGCCATCTGAAAAGATTTATAGCGTGAATGAGCAGTTCTACCTACACTTTCCATCCTCAAGTAGAAGAAATATACGTTCCCATCAGTGGCGTGCCTAGGAAGCAACCAAAAATACGGCAAGCCCCTAGGACAAGCAGACTGTTTAGAAACCATAACATCATGAAGAGTGGAAAGTTCGGGGCCAATCATTAGTTACGTAAGGGTCCCGAGGGAGGGGAGGGGGGTTGGAAAAATCTCTACATACTTACTTTGGAAGGGGGGGGGGGGGCTCAAAATTGGTCAAAATCATTCTTATGTAATTAATTAATGGCCCCTTATAAGGCTAAGGCAAGCTAAGATTTTAGGCTTGTATGAAAGTACCGCCACAACAGGCATGACGACAGCATCGAAAAATTGCAAATCTACTTAGTCCGTCAGTTAGAGGACCCGAATGGCGCAGCGGTAGTGAGGCTGCTTTACGTTCTTAGGGTCCCGGGTTCGAATCCCGGTCGGAGCAAATGTTTGTGTGATGAGCATGGGCATTTGTTTCCGAGTCATGGATGTTTATATATTATGTATAATAAGTATGTTTTTACAAACAAAAAGTATCTATGTAGTATATCAACTATATGGTGTCCACGACACAAGCCTCGTTGTTTAGTGTGGCACTAGATGGCGCTGTGTGTAATGTCCAGCGATATTTATTTATTTAGAGTATTGGAAAATAATAGAGACATATTTTTTGTTTATGTAAATCAATGAATATTGACAAAGATAAAACGCATCAAAACTCGGGAGTGGGAGCTCGTGACGTCAGAATAAGCTAAAAATTATAACACGGCGTGACGTATTGAGAATTTTAAAAGCGTCATATCTTCGTCAATTCTGGTTTACGTAACAATAGAAATTTGGAAATCGATTTGACGGACTAATAAGATTTTTTTTGTCGTCTCGCCTATTTCCCAGGTATATATTACTCACTTCCATCCCGAAGTAGACGACACAGGCTTGGGTCTGAAAGCTCTCGCCAGTCGGGTACACACCCTGCCGTACTGACACTCGAGCGCCTCGCCCAAGCTGGCGATCATCTGCACGACCATTGCATCGCCTTCCTGACCTCCACCGCTTTTCATACCCTCCGTGAAATGGAATCTGTTATACAAGATTGTAGATTAAGTAGGTCTTTGGGCTTCAAGTCTTCCTGAGAATTTGAACAGAAATACCCATAGATCAATTACAGGATCAAAGTTTCTCGCTTGGAATAGGCGATTATTATCAAGGGATCATAATTATGGACATTATCGTCTTTGTACGGAAGAGAGTCTACTCGTGTGCCTCTATTAGTCGGGCTGGTTCACTGCTGTATTTACGCTGGCATGAGCTGTAAGTCTGTTACGATCGATTAAAAAAGTTTGCAGAATACTGGTCAGTGTTCTGCAAACTTTTTGTGTTCAAGGTACAGTCGTGGTCTTTTCCGCCTGATCAGTTATTTTTTTTTTCGCTTAAATCATGCGGAGGCGCCGAGCCACGGCCCCTTAAAGTTTAGGCCTATTAGGAAAGCGTCAACTTTGGCGCGCAAAATAACAATAACTCTCGTTTGGCGTGCGTGGTCAATGCGCTCGGCCGATAGGTATCTTTTCTTTTATTATTTCTATACAAAGTCAACGGGGCGAGGCTAGAGAGCGTTTCTATGTTGTAAGTGCAAACAAAAATTAGCTTAGTGGTGATCAGGCGGGAGTGTCCTCGATAGTACATCTAGGAAATCAGAACATTTTGGAGGTATAATATTAAGCATATAAGCATTATCAACCTATAATGTTCTCACTGCTGGGGCATAATATTAATCAACATTTATTATTAAAGTTTTAGAAAGAAAGAAGAGTTTAAGAGTAAACCTTTTTTTCCGAAGCACACCAACTAATGAGCACGGTACACCAGTATACCGCGGCACACTGGATTTGAGTATAGTCAAAGTGGGCATCGTACAGTGGGTCTTGTTACCTTATAGGCGTGGCCGGCAAAGCCCTCGGGTCGTTGGGCCCGGGCGGGTGACAGAACACGACCTGCAGCGCCAGCAGCAGCGAGCTGAACTTGTGACCTAACGCCGACAGCACTCCGCCCGCCCACCACCACTCATATCTGAAACCAAACCACATTCCATAACATTTGAATTTACAGAGACGGTTTTAAGGTTTTGAAAAAATAACTCAATTTCATTTCAAATTCAAATTCCATTGCAACAAAAATAGTAAAAAAATTAGGTTATAATCATTCAATCGCTACTTAAACTGAGGATTCCAAATAAACATGATTATTTTAAGATAAATAAAGGAGATTGTAATAACATCGTAAAATATTACGACGCGTAAATCATTTACATTTTATAACTGATTTAACTATAAAAATGATATGAAATAAAAATAGTTTACACTGTATGTAGGGTTATGATTTTATAGATGCACAATTTGATGTTTACAAAATGTTTTTGAAGAGAATTATCGAAAAAGACGCTAGATTTGCTGCTAGATGCCGCTTTTCAGTAGCCTGTGTGTTCTGTCCATGTTTTGTCGGCACTGTACTTGGCGTAAGAGTACAAATATTCGGGTTATCTACACTAATATTTTAAAGAGGAATTATTTGTATTTTTGTTGTGTGTATGTTTGTAATTTATAAACTCAAACACTACTGCGACGATTTCAAAAATTCTTTCACCATTGGAAAGCTACATTCACCCTGAGTAACATAGGCTATATTTTATTCCCGTACTCCCACGGGAACGGGAACTACACGGGTGAAACCGCGTGACGTCCGCTAGTAACTTATAAGTCAACCTGAATATTTGTTCGTCCTGATAGTGAAAGTCTTGCCGTCAAGTGAAGTGAAAATATGAATGTGTCTGATGTCAGAAACGCGCAATTTTATATAACATAACACCACGCATATAATACACAAAAAGTTAGGCAGAGGTGTATCTAATAGAATACCCGCATTGTAATAGGGGGCGAGCCTATTGCCATCAACTGAGCACGAATCTAGACTTCCTGGAAAACTCTTGATGGGAAAACCCAACAGAACTTTTCCCGACCCGCGAATCGAACCCAGGACCACATGCTCCGCAGTCCCGCTTGCGACCACTCGACCAACGAGGCGCAATTTTGTCTATAAACCGTCTTTTTACAATCTAATCCAAGAGATAATGATGTTACACACAGTTATGTGTTTATTCACTTACTTATTGCCAGTGTACCACAATATATACAAGCCGATGTATATAAGCGCGAAGAGACCGAAGCACAGTCCGACGGCTACATACGGCGGCGCGCCCGACACGGCCGTGATGGCGGCTACAGACAGCGCCACATGCCACGCCCCCCACGACACCGCCCACGACCACGCCCACCCCGTCTCGCTCCACTGACGGGCGAAGTTCTTCATCTCCTCTGTAGAATGTAACAATAGTCCACGATTCAATAAGGATGAATTACATTTGAACACAAACGTTAAGCTGGAATGCAATTTACAGACACGGCTGTTATGTTTTAGGTAGCGTAAGTGCCGTTATGCAATTTTAGGGCAGCCGGGCAGCCTGAGATACTCGTAGATGAATAAAATGCATTAGCACAGTTGCTGTTACTACTAATTGATGGGTGTTTCAACGAGATATAAGCCAATTTCCCCTGAAAAAATATGATGTATTGTGTATAAAACACCGAGCGGAATAGGGTAGATGACAAAAAAAAAACTAATTATTCCGTCAGATAGATTTCCAAAAACTATTGGACACATATTTTTTCTTTTTTTACGAAACAAAAAATGAAGACGATCCAGTGTGTCGAAAACTCGAGCGACGTCACATTTGAGTACATTTTTTACCGGAAAGTGACGTCACAAACCTCCACTCGTGATCTTTGACGCGTTTTATCTTCGTAAATTTTTATTAATTTGATAAAACAAAAAAAAAGGGAGCCATCGCGGGACGCCAGCCTGGCAGTTGTGAAACATCGAAATTATTTTGTACAAGTAATATGCTTAAAGAAAAAGTCAATATAAAAAACGAACATAAAATAAAAGAAAGTAAAAACAAAATGACTTGATTCACAAAAAGAAAATCCTTAAGCTGGATCGAACTCGCAGTCACGAGATTTAACCCACCGCTCTGTGCCCCGAGACCAGCTGACTTGTTGTAAATCGTGGCGAATATGTAGATCTATAAATGTTTCACATCAAAAACACGTATCCAATATTTTTCGATAATCTGACGGACTAAACAGAATCATATTTTTTTAGTCAGTCATCATCCCTATTTTATGAACCGAAACCTCAGAGTCCGTTTTAGTAAAAGTTCTACTACAAAATCAGTCTGCGCGGCGCCAACAACGACCACCTGCTTACAAGAATATTATCAGTTATATTGTAATTAATATTGCTGTCCGTTCGACTGCCAAGCACGATTATCAATGAGTCGTATAAAACTTAATTTATTACTAGGAACATTTCTCAATGATAAATCTTTTCTGAGCCAAGTATAACAATATACATAGGTGGCAATTTTGGCTTGCACAACTAGCGCAAATTTGTGCGGTTGCTTCAGCGGAAGATAGTGACAAATTACTGATTGATTTGTACGGTCTTGTATCAATGTAAATGATCATAAATCATTAAACGGCATGACGGGTATGTCATGACAAGGTGGGCGTGCCAACTTCGATGACGCGCTGATTTCGTAATTATGTAAGAACTTTTGGACTTTTCATCACTAATTGATTACATTGATGACGTCATAGATATAAGTGACTCATTATAATGTAAAAATGATGCGTATATTGTTGACAGTCCGTGCGTACTACTCGTCTATTGACGCACGACTTTTTTTTTGCGCTAATGTTTGTGTACTGTTTACGTCTAGGGAACGACGTTGATACGGCTCATTATTGTGTGTACAAAACAAGTAGTATCGGGTAGTACTGTGGCTGTTCAAATCACATCTCATCATCATCTGCCTAGCCTTTTCCCAACTATGTTGGGATCGGCTTCCACTCTTACCGGATGCAGCTGAATACTAGTATTTTACCTCCACAACCCAGTTAGTACTGGGTAATACGATACCCTTTGTTAAGACTGGTTGTCAGACTTTTTGGGCCACTGACTACCTGTAACGACTGTCAAAGATCTGCAAATGACAGCCGCCGGGACCAACAGCTTAACGTGCTTTCCGAGGCACGAAGGAAACTCGGTATGTAAGGGTGGTCACCCATCCACAGATTAACCTAGGCAAGCACGACTTAACCTAAAGATCGACCTGAGCGGCTGTTATTAATTAGCCATGAGCTCCGTGTTCGAATCACATCTAATCCAATTAATATCTAGTTTAATTCAAACAATTGATCTTAACCTTCTATGATTCGATTTCGATTCGACTAGTCGTATGTCTATCTTTTTTTGGCATTACAAAAGCGAGCTAGATAGATATACGACTTGTTGAATCGAAATCGAATCGAAGCGTTGTGAATACGACAGCTGGTCTTATCATCTTAACGATGATAAGGATGTATATTGTATTAATTGCGGATAGATGTGATTAATACCTAGTATAATTCAACAAAATGATCTAGGTGTGAATCCCATCTACCCTCATTGAGCTTAAGCTGTGACTATTATTCAATTAAAAGAAAAAGGATAATGTAGCAAAATAATCTCACCTTTAAGTTTATTGAGCAAAAACGATTTTCCTGATCCCCACCTCGCATACAGTCCGACAGTGATCGGGACCGACAGACTCGGTTCCGACAGCATATCGGCCAACGCAGCACTGTACAACTCATATCCTAACATATTCTCATTGTCCTCATTCGTATTCAGCTTTCGGGCCCCGAAGATCTGCCCCAGAATGGTCTTGTTGTAACTCATATCAATATTGTAAGGAGTTTCATTCAGTTTGTTCGGTTTATATAGAAGTTGGCTGTTCTTTGGATTCCGGAGAAGAATCTCCACGATTTGCTGCAATAAAAATAAGTATGTTGAGAATTTAAGATCATCAATCGATGATTGTTATGTTTTATTAAGTAGGTTCGAAAACAAGGAAAATATGGTGAACTATGCATTCATGCATTAATAGGATATAATGAAACTAATCGTTTAAGACGTGAACATGATTTGATAAGTCATTACCTAGTCGTTTTATTATTTTCCTGTTTTCGAGTCAAGTTTTTTTTTAAATCGTAGAAAACGTTCGTCTATCTTTTTAATTTAAATTTATAATTGCAATGTGATTGGCGATGAACATCTGGCGTTATTTCGGAAACAGTCAGATTCGTGATTGTGTAGATGTTTTTTTCAAAAATTCTGTTTTTTTTAGGAATCAAATTATTTTAAACAATTATAAGAATTTCAATTCATCATCGTAAAATTTTAATAACCAAATTTTTTTTTTTTTTTTGTATTCATCAACAATTTGAAACCATTTTCGGTTCCAGTTCACACTGGCGGCTGATCTACCATAAACAAACTACATATATACATGCAACCTGCTTGGAATACCGATTTGCCGTGACCAATTTTAGAGACCTAGAGTGGTTCAAAAACAACTAAAGGAATTATGTTATAATAATACGGCCGACCGTTTGACGACCCGAATGGTGCAGCGGTAGTGAGGCTGCCTTACGTTCTTAGGGTCCCAGGTACGAATACCGGTAGGAGCAAATGTTTATGCGATGAGCATGGACATTTGTTTCCGAGTCATGGATGTTTATATGTATGATAAGTTTGTATTTACAAACAAAAGGTATCTATGTAGTATATCAACTATCTGGTGTCCACGACACAAGCCTCGTTGCTAAGTGTGGCACTAGATGGCGCTGCGTGTAATGTCCAGCGACATTGATTTACCTTAGAGCGGGCCCTCATAGCGATGTGCAGCGCGGTATCGCCCCTGATGTCGGCGACGTTGACCCGCGCCTTGCGCTCCAGCAGCAGTTGAACCATTTCCGCGTGTCGCGACCGCACCGCACGCATCAGTGGGGTGTCGCCACTCTGCGGATAATTATTGTGTAATAAATACACATAGTATTTGTTCTAGATTATGGAAGCTAGTGTGTAGAAAAAATTTCTTTATAAATGTTAATACTGGAACGACGAAACCCATGAGTAGCTAGAATTAGGAGTTATCAATTTGCGAGCCAATATTAAAATATAAAACAGTAAAAGCAAATCTATCATTAGGGGCTTTTTTATCCATAACGACAGTAACACGATACCTATCGTGTTACCGGTTCTCACATCACATTTGGGAAAAGGTTGGACTTTTGCCATTTTAAATGCATTGCTTTTATTATGAGGAAGAAAAAAACCGGCCAAGTTTGAGTTGGACTCGCGCACCGAGGGTTCAGCATAAACTTGTAGGTATTTTTTTAAATATTAAACTACATATTTACTATTTTCATTTCATTTTTTCCTATACATGTGCTGTAAGACATTGCTTCTTACCAAAGCGGAAGCAGAATCCATATTTACGCCAAAGTCGATAAGGTTCGAAGAATCGCCGGAGTCCATTTAAATGCCAATTCGTTGGTTTTATGTAAAATCCAGAATAACAACAAACACGAACAAAAACACGAGATACAAACGAGTCGACAGTTTACATGAACGTTTGTAATTTATTTGACAACCATAAACTATGATTTTTTTAAATCAGGGAGCGGTTGCCAGTGCAACTAAATGGGAATCGATACCTAATTGATTTTGATCGATAACAATTTTAATTTGATTTCACTTGTACTATTAATACCATGTATATTCTCTAACTATTAATAATGTATAAACGCATCATCAGATTTTTCATAATATGTAAAAAACAAAGTCAGTTTTTAGATGGATTACAGTCACGTTTCTTATTATAAAATGGCAACACTTTCGTGCTGGTGTATTGTTGATCCCATAGTATAATCATTTCAAAACATATTAATTACTTTAAAATATAGCTTACTTTTATGATAAAATGTATTTAAAGTTGATAATTAATATTTAATTGTCATGTTTTTTTTTAGCACAAATCTTTTTTGTGTGCGTTTCTTGGCTCAAAAATGGTCAATTGCCTTTCATGATTCTAGGTCAACGGGGAGTACCCTTGGTTTTGCATTTCTTGTGAAATTGCAAAATATGCGACATAAATGGTCATATTTTTTGAACGCGTTGAGTTACAAGTTTGATTTTTTCACTGCTTCAAGCGGTAGCACCTCCAAGCGTTTCTGAGAAAAAGGGTCTTGACAGACGGACAACAAAGTGATCCTATAAGGGTTCCTTTTTGCCGATTGAGGTACGGAACCCTAAAAACTTTTACTTACTTTCTTATTTTTCGAATTCCGAAGAATTGGGCTGAGGTGTACCCAAATCCCAATAGGACCTACACCCACATTTCGCCAGTTATGTTTAAGTCCCATGTGACAGGGGGCGAGTGCTGGCGCAAATCCAGACTCCATGGCTCCTACTGAGAAATTCCTGATGGAAAAACCCAATAACACTTTGCCCGACTTGGGAATCGAACCCAGGACCTCATGCTGAGTCATGCCACCACTAGACCAACGAGGCAGTCATTTATTTCATATTGTTAACAATACATGTCATGGTAATAGGCTTATCCCCAATAAAATAGAACCCAGCAGACCGAACTGTCGAAATGTGGGTGTACTGTACACATCTGCATACCCCTCACAGCATACAGATGTTATGTTATGATTTTGTGAAAACAACAAACATCCAAACGATTGCAGCAATCACGACCGATTTGCTGTCTATAAATGAAGAGTTCCATTGCATACCTCCGAAGATCACCATCAGATCTTCACCAAATTTAAATGGGACCACCGCGAAGTAATTTTCTTCCAAACAAACAGAATCATCGAAATCGGTTCACAATTGGCGAAAAAAAGGCTGAACACACACACAAAAAAAAAAATATCAAAAATTTGATAACCTCCTCTTTTTGGAAGTCGGTTTAAAATATTGGTAATCGTTCCTCAGTATATCACAACTAATCTGATTATGAAACAGTCATAAATTGTGTACTTATGCATTAATCAGGTTATGTTAACTACAACGGGAATTT
The DNA here is from genome assembly GCA_941918905.2 of Xestia sexstrigata. Lineage (NCBI taxonomy): Eukaryota > Metazoa > Arthropoda > Insecta > Lepidoptera > Noctuidae > Xestia > Xestia sexstrigata. The sequence continues at coordinate 13,208,802 of OW799207.2, read as the reverse complement.
TTCTAGTCGTGTTTTCCGGCGACGAGTCCATGACGCATTCAAATAAGTAGTTTATACTGCATTATTTATGATTAATATTTCTGATTTCAGAAAGTTGGTTTTTCCCAGTCATTAGTAGACTTGCTTATAGTAAGATAGGTCAAATGTGCAACTTATTATTATAAGAACAATTAATGACCAACCAGTTTTTTGTAAAAGTTGGTCATCGGTTCATTAACATACTTGATTGTATCGAAACTAACTTCGCAGGTGGTATAGTTTGTGATGACATCGGCATTATGCTGAGCTGACGCTCTTTTGGCACTAGAAGCATTGTTTATTTTTATTAATTTTTAGTTTCAAAGGAGGTACTGCTGAGAAGACGAGTTATAGAGAAGTATGGACCTCAAATAATTGTGATACGGGCCAAGTTAATGATGATGAGTTTTAAGGTGTTTGTTTTAGTGTCAATAAACACAGTTTTCTCTCTTTCAATATTACGGTGTTAGCGCCGCTTATGCGCAGCGTTTACTTGACTCCTACGCATACTTACAACAGTACTATGCTCTAGATCAGGATTGGAAGCCAGCAGCAGTTTGAGTATAGAAACATGTCCTTTCTCAGTGGCCGTGTAGACAGGAGTCTTCTTCTCCTTGCCTGGAAGATCCACGTCGACGTGCTTCTTCAGTAAAGCCTCCACTACGTTTTTGTGGCCTCCTTTCACTGCGTGGATTAGTGGCGTGTCCTTTGATTGATCCTAGAATAAGAATAACAATATTTTTCATACAGATAACATTTATAAAGAGAGCTTTAGGCATCCCAGTGTTTTTAATGGGGAGGCTAACTGTGGAACTAATGGCGCTAGCATAGTTGGTACCCAAACATCGTCATTGGTTGAAAATGTGGTAATGTAATTTTATATTTCAAAATAGCTTAACCTCATTGGTCAGATTGAGACCAACTATGGTGGCGCCATCTGAGATTTACTTTGCCTTAGCCACCCCATTGCTTTGTTTTAATATAAATTCAGCCAGACTATAGACAGATAGTTGGAGTACCTATATAATTTGCATGTTAAAATGTAAACCAAATAGCTTGGTCGACCATACACCAAAATTACAAGACATAAGAATAAGAATAATTTATTTAAAAAGTATTACAAAAGTCTACATCTTATATCAGTTCGGAGATGGAAACATATTAGATAAAGTATAGCTTATTTATAGAAGATACGTACAACAATGCAAAAGATAGATAAGCCATTACTATAATTATTACAACAACAAATAAATAGCATACAATAAACTATTAATAAAACGATTAACCAGCCAGTGATAAATTACCTGCACGTTAATATAAGCGCCGGAGTTAATAAGAGCCAAAGCGATATCGTAGTATCCCTCTTTACATGCGATGGCGAGCGCTGTGTACCCGTCCCTGTCCAGTGCGTTCACGTTGGGCTTGTGTTCTATCAGCATTTGGACGATCTCGAAGTGGTTACCTGGAGACAATGGACAGAGAAATGAGAAGGTAAAAGCAGGGACCCATTAATCGGATTAGACCTATAACCCATATGTTTGATTAACCATTATACGGGTTATAATATATGGGGTTAACCATTTACATATTGCTGATTAACCAGAATGCAAGAGAAAAAGCACCAACCCCGGGCCCGGGCTAACTGCGTCACGTTCTTGCATATTTTTATGTACAAAAATGAACTTTGGGCGTAAACCGGTTTTTATAGGCTGATTAATCCTTTGAGACAGTTTTACAAAATAACCTTTTTAAACATTTTCTTTCAAAATAACCCGATTAAAACCACTATCCGGGTAACCTTTTTGGTCTCTGGGTGAAAGTAAAGTTGGGTCGTCTTTTTATGACTGTATTCATTCTTAGCCCCAGTAACTGAAGATTCTGTTCCAATTTCGCAGAATGATTTCTGGAAGAAAATTATCCTAAGTCTTTGTTCTGTATACAAAGCCAACTGCGACGATCTAGAGCAGCGTTGCTCAAAGGTTTTTAGCATCAGAACCCTTTTGGAAACCTAAATATTTGACGGAGCCCTAAAATACGTTAGTTGCCTAAAATAAAAATAAAAAGTTTATGTGTACTTAATCTTTATTATTAATCTGAATCAAAAAATGGACTTGATACTGGAAAACTACAACTGAACATTTTTTCGCTATCCATCAGGCGTGATCGAGGTCAACGGCAGGCCAATTTTGTAAAAAAAAAAAAAAAAACTGATTCACCGCTAGATTTTGCTGTTTTACAAATTACTAGCTTAAAAATATTATAATTTTTAACTTAATTTTCTCTGCAACCTTATTTTTCTTTGGTATTTTTTTAATTGTGACCCGTATTTTCGTGGAGCCCTACAGAGGCTCCACGGAGTCCTAAGGTTCCGCGGAGCACACTTTCGAGTCAGGCTGATCTAGAGAATCTAGTGGACATGCCAGACAGAGTGCTGACTCATTTTCACAAAAAAAAAAAAAAAAATTGTTATCGACTTATGTTGTTACGACTTTTAGCAGCTTTGACACAGAATTAATGGTTTGTTTACATTGGTCTATTTTTCCATTTCGCGTATGTCTTTGTAATTTATTAGAAAGTTATAATACAAAACAGTTTTCTAGTAATGAGGTAGACTAAACAATAGTAGGTAGACTAAATAATTAGTTACACAAAATTTTGTTTCTTTAGAATAATTGATTCAGTTTTTATGTAAACAACCAAACACTCGTAGATAATTAAGCAGTACTAATTATGTCTATTTAGAAAAGTTTGTTGTGCCATTATTATTTACTTGTTATTTATGTTATGCTTGTTACTTTTACGTGATTTCTTTATTGTAAAAACGAGTATGTAATTCTTGGTTTAAATTTTACTAAGCAATCAATATTGTGCATGTGCAGGATTTTCTCCAATAAATATCGATGTGGTTTTCTATCGTTACTGTAAACACAACAAAGCCTATTAACACATATTACGTTTTCTTCCACTAAGTAGTTTCACCAACTCGCGTCCAGGTTTTTAAATTATGTAGAAATAATGACCTACTAGTGCCAAAATATGTGGTAAAGCTTATTAAATAAATCATATTACTTCGTTAATCAGTTCCACGTGAATATTAACAACCTACTCTGTATCTTTGCCAAAGCTAGAATATAAATTTTGGACAAAATTTGTCAGTTAAAGCTATTTTCGCTCATTTACAGATGTTTAATTGCCTGTTAAATATAAGTTGTGGCAATAAAAGATTTGCAGCCGAACAGTTATGATCGATAGTACATAGTTTTATGATTGTGTGTGCACTATTATACTACTAACTAACCCTAGGCCTAGCTAGTTGACTTCGGGGGATACAGATCAAATGTTGTTTGTTAAGGCTGCTACATAAATAGCACCCTTACCAAACATAACATAAATATACATTTGCTTTCCCCTCCCGGCCTGTGCCGAATCGTGATATACAGGGTGTTAAAGTAGTCGCGTACCATAGCTTAGGGGTGAGTTCAGTATCGATAAAGGAAACCGTAAAAAATGAAAAAAAAAAAAAAACATATATTTTTTTAAATAACTTTAAAAAAATTGCAAGATAAACCTAATTTAGGACCTACTAATTTAAAATAGTAATAGTTTAGAATTAAACTTATTTTATATTGCTATTTGAAGTTATTAAGTACTAAATTAGGTTGATCTTGCATTTGTTTTTTTTTTTTTTTTTTTAAACAATTTCATAAGGTATTTTTTATTTTTTACGGGTTCCATTATCGATATTGAACTCACCCCCAAGCTATGGCACGCGACTACTTTAACACCCTGTATAAGGCCAAACTGTACTTGCGTGCAGTGCACCTAACTTTTTTGTTCCATCAATACATTTAATAGCCGCTATATTCAAGTCCTGTGTGAATAAACATCTTTTAAAAACAAAAAAACAGCTTACCATGTGTAGCCTGCAACAGCGGGGTCCAGCAATACATGCCCGCAGTATTAGCGTCTGCGCCAGCTCGCAACAGCGCGGCGCATGCGGCGACGTCGCCAGCTCGTGCTGCCCATGTTAGCGCAGATGTTGCGTACTTGTCGCAGGAGTTTGGGCGCGCGCCTGCAGTTAATAGTCGTTGGACTACGCCACTGTGCTTGCGGCCTGCTGCCCATACTAGGGAGCTGAAGAAAATTTATTGACTGAGGTTTTCATAAGGTGAGGCATTTGGGAAAAGGCTGATTATAAGTAAAAATAAAAGTTAACATAGTTTCCAGCCTACATTATTCCCAGTGCTGGGACACAGGCATCTTCTGTGTCAGAGGGAGTGGGCCGTGCCCAATGCGGTTGAAGATTGAATGAAAAGATCAGTTATAAGGAAGCAATCTCTGTTTACATAAAATGGTAAAAATCGCTAAAGTTTGGAGCTATACGTAATTGAAAGCAAGCGACCTAGGCCTGTCGCTCATAATTGCCAACAAAATCTGGTAAAAGATGACAATTGTTATACGAATATTTTAGAGTAAATATACTTCTTGACATTGACTAAACCAATAGACAGGGTTGGAAATACGTACAATTTTGCACGATTTTGAAAACCAGTTAACTTGAATGTGATTCCAAATTACAGTAAATCACAGTGCTTCTCATTGTCAGGCAAAATATGCAATAACTTTGTGAGAATTGGACATGAAACTAACCGCAAACAGATATTCATATGATTGTAATGAACATAACAATCTTGTTCAGTATTATGATAATTGTACGGTACGTATGATAACAATATGCGTTCTCCATTTGTGGTGTTCCGTATCGAAATACATAAAACGATACTTTTATGTATATTATGTTGACGGTTCAATGGTAAAAAATAATCTTTGTTCTACTTGAAATAATAAAACAATATTAAAACATCAAACTTTGTAATCTAATAGCCTATTCCACAACCACCGTAAAAGATCCGGTAAGTGGTTACTTTTGAAAAATAGTATATTCTTATTTAAGTGGAGAAACTTTGTTATTGCAGTCGAGGCACACCCGAGCCGCAGGCAAGGGTGTTATGGAACTGCGAACTGCAGTAACAAATACCCACGTGTATCAACGACGTTTTTCAATACACTTTCGAAGAAATAAAATTATAGAACGAAAAGTATTTTTGTCATGAATTATTAGGAAACTGATTTACAACAACAACAAAAACAGCCCATAACGTCCACTGCTGCTGGACATAAGCTGGAAACTGATTTAATTTCCTTTTTTTCCGCGCTTTTCATTTTCAATTAATCTGGTAGATCAGTGATCCGGTCACACGAAGGGGGCCTGCCCTTTAATGAAGGTATGTAATTATAGTGAACCCTTTATATCTGGAAATAGGAAATGCAGAGTAAGTACAACATACTTGATATTGTAATTGCCATGTGCGTGAACGTCGGCACCTTTCTCCAGCAGCAGTGCCACAATTTCTTCGTGACCCTTGTAAGACGCCCATAGCAATGGTGTCCACCCGCCCTGTGAGATATAAAAGAAATAGTTTACAAGGCTTTTCTGAGGTTCTTAGGAGTTAGGGAAGTATAGGAAGGCGTAAAAATACATACATTTATATCTGCTTTCTATTAAAAATAAACTTGTGTATTTATATCTCGGCTATTCAAGATTATGCATAAGTATGTAATAACTTTTATAAAATACTAAACAGCGTTTGATACGCACAGAGTACAACTCGGGTATTTCAAGTAATTTCTTCCTTATTGTAACTGATATGATAATAATTGTAATCATAAATTGCTTTGAAATTAATTGGAAAATGGAAATGATGGAAAACATGGCATTTTCAATATACATTTGTTGAGTTTTATGTTCACTGGAATATTATTTTCTACTCGAAGATTTTTTTGTTTTTATTAGTTCAACGGCTGCCACTCTTGTCAGTACCGAAATCAGAAGCCACACACATTCCCTAATAACATAGTTCTTGACCCCATTTCTATGTTTGGCCTCCAACTAAATATATTCACCGAAAATACTATCATAAACTATTTGCTTTGTCACTTCAAAACCTATAAATTACCATCTCCACTTACGTAGAACAAACAAAACTGGCCAGTTATGTAACTTCTCACGTGAATCAACGATTACACACATGGATACAAATAACAAAGTATTCTCCAAAACACATTGATCTATTTAATGCGATATGACTGGACACTTAAAAGCTAATTTAAAGCAGGCATATTTACAAACCACTTTTTTCTTTACAAACTCTAAACATTTGAATACTAGAAATTAGGAAAACTGGACAAGGCATCAAATTGTTTATGAGGCATTGGTTCTGGCTGGACGAACACATTATATTTTAGCCAGATTTTAGAATGAGTTTGTTATATGTCAGTGACATCTTGGCAGAGATCCACGTCAAGTATAAATATACTAATTTTGAGTACACAGTCCAGAATACATTTTGGTCATTGCTCTATTGTAATTATATAGGTTTTATATTGTGCAAGTGCATTGGTGCATACTAATAAAATTGAAAAAAAAAATAGTTAGTTGTAGGTGTCTATCTTCCAGCCAGTTTTGCGTAACGCTGTTTTAAATCTATAAACCAGATACCATCAAGACATGTTAAATATTCAAGTCAGACACAACATAAACATCTCGATCAATGACGTCAATTTTAGCCTTCAGTAAGAAAAGGGCCTATCTAATTGCAGTGTTTTGTCCATAAGTAAATCATTTTATACATGTGCCATGATGTTTAAAAACATGTCACAATGTAAGGAACATCTGTTCAGCGTAAATACCACAAATCGTTTGTTAACGAACGTTTACTTAGTTTTTATATCTCAATATTTCATCTTTACAATAATTTTCCTCTGATCTTAAGAATTTTCTAAGGGTTCTTTCATCTCTTGAGAAGCATTATTGTTCACAATATTTACTGTTTGTTGTAAAAGAGGTCGATTCTCAAAGATTTGGACATTAGTAACGTCTTCTTTGGAGAACATCGTAAATGGGTATTTCTAAGGGTTCTTTCATCTTTTGAGAAGCATTATTGTTCACAATATTTACTGTTTGTTGTAAAAAGAGGTCGATTCTCAAAGATTTGGACATTAGTGACGTCTTCTTTGGAGAACATCGTAAATTGGTATTACCATAATTTACGATTCACGATAGTAATAGTATTGTAGCTTTGGTCTAAGAATAATAAAGAACATAGTATCTATCAGCTAACTGTCTAAATACATTTGTGCAGAAATAGATCACTGTTACTCATTGATAATGTTAGGTCATTGACAGTTCTTCTTCGTAACGTTATCCAGCCATATTGGCTGGCAAGCTTATGACCAGTTCCTTTATTCATGATAGTTTAGCAAGTTTGTTGGGTGAGAGTCACGAGAAGAGAGAACTGTCTTTGAAACTACTTCAAGTTGCTGTGTCATCAGCACTAACCACAACATCCAAAACAGAACAGCACGATACTGATGACAACATAAAATAACCAGTAAGGCAGTCTATATAATTATGTAAATACCCAAGAAAGAGGATCTATTGAGGTTTTACCTGTTAGGTTATTCTAAAGGGCTATTATTATTTCCTTCCTCTACAACGCAAAAAAACACATTTTCCAGTATGTCGTCTTTAGTTAGCACCATGCAAATCAATGAATTGTCGACTGAACAGATACAGGTTGGTGATGTCAAGGAGTGGAAGCTTCTGATGGTGTAGTGAGGAGTGGGAGGACTCAATTTTTTAACTTAGAAGACACTTCATCAATCAGTCAGTATGCCTAGCCTTTTCCCGTTTATTTTAGGGCCAGCTTCCAGTCCAACCGAATTCAGCTGAATATCAGTATTTTACATGGAGCAACTGCCTACCTGACCTCGACAACCCAGTCACTGGATGATCGGTTAGTAAGGCTGGTTATCAGATTTTCTGGTTGATTGTTTAGACTAATTTCGAAGAAACAATTAAGGAAACTCACACAATCCCTCGAGTCCACCCTAGCACCAGCATCTAGTAGCTCCTTAGCGATGGAAATATGTCCGCCTCGGGCCGCAAACGCCAGCGGGGTCCAGCCGTCCGCGTCTGCAGCACCTGCGTCTGCGCCGGACGCCAGTAACAGTCGCACCGCTGCCACTCGACCGTTCTCACTCGCAAGCATAAGGGCTGTTGTGCCGTTCTGAAAACGAAGAAACACTTGTATTCTTATTTCTACAGAGATAGATACTACACTTTATCGTTCACCAAAATGGTGATACAGTTTTTTAATATTCTTAAATCTATGGGTATACAATGGCGGTCTTATCGCTGATAGTGATCTTCCAGACGACCTAGATATCGGCAGCTGAGATGAGACAAACGTGAATTTTTGACAATTGGTATGGCAGGGCATTGGGTAATGTCAATTTGTTTACATGATAAGTTTGTTTAATTTAGAACAGTTACAACCAAATTCGGAACCATTATCACATTTAGGTATGCCGCTACTCATCCACATAAATAGATCGTGAAAGGATACTAATAAAAACAAGCAGGTACTGCATTTTAAAAAACCCTTTACAGGAAAGAATTTAATTTGCTGAGAGAAATTCTACATAGTTACCACAATACTGCGGAAAACAATTTTAGTTCCTCTGTTTCTAATAATAGTGGAAAAGAAAATTTTTTCACGTTAATTTTCTTTGGATAACAATGTGTTTTTTATACAAGTTGGATTTCAACCTCACCTGGAGGGAAAGTACTCTAAATACTGGAGATAGCAAATTGCACTCAAAGGAAACATTCCTTTATTTAAAAAAATAAACAAATCTGCATTCAAAGTTTTTCGGAAAATCGCTAGCCACTCTCAGGAATCGAACCAGGTAAAATCCGAAAAAAATAACATCCTGTACTTTTATGGCATCAAACGATAGACAACAAAAAGATTTACCACCACTACCAGATTTAAAACCATGAAATCTAAACATTAGTTTAATTTAGTTAGACGATTGCAATTTGCACAAATAAAGACGTACAAATTGCAATACGAGTATTCTTTCTTCAATGTATTGTTAATTAGGTAGGTGCTAGTAGAACATAAGTTATCGGATGGACCTTTGAGTAAAAGTGCTTTATCTTATCTTGGATTGATCTTATCTTTGTTTGGATTTCATGGTTTTTCTTTAATTTAATTTATCATGTATGTTAGAGAGATTTGATCCATATGATTTACTCTATCGATTGATGTGATAAAGGTACAGGTTGTTATTTTTTCGAATTTTTGTCGGTTTGCTTTCCGAATGTGTTAAGCTAACTTTCGAAAATCTTTGAATGCAGAATGCAGATTTGTTTCTTTTTATAAAAATAAAGGAATGTTTCCTTTTGAAATGTATTATCTCCAGTAAGTATTTAGAATACATTTACCTCCAGGTGAGATTGAAAAACTCCATCCTGTATACTTGTAGGCGTCTATAAAATATAGACATGGAAAAAAACAATTCTTGTAATCCAATTATGTCGCCGTGGATTAAATTCCACGAATCTATTAAAAAAATATCTATTTTTAGTATACTTTCCAGTAACTCAATTAGTTGCGCATAATTTAGAGATAAGATTAAATTATGTGCTGGCTGGTACATTTCCCACTAACTGAATAACCTATAAGTGTAATGCATAATCCTTTTAAAATTCCAGTCCCCGGAATAGCTTAGATTAGGCGGGACTTGTTGTTTACCCGACTGTGGCGGAACTTAAGAGGTAAGTAATGTTTTCTGTAGTATAATTGGTTTGTTAGGGATGTAATGTAAGAAGATATGAAGTGTAGTAAGTTATAAACTATAGGAGAGAGGGAATACGTGTAAAATTTTAAGACATTATTAATCTAGAAGAGATTATAATTTGGTATGCACATGTATGTAAAGTTTCATAACAACCAATTTGTTAGTTACAATTTTGATAAATCAAACTTTCGCATTCATATTTTTTGATTATTTTCCTTGTATGCACCCAATTTAGATGTCTAAAGCATTCCAAAATCTGCCTCCTACGATAGAATAAACACAGCTTTAGGTAAATCTGATGATTCATTACTAGAGTTTTATTATCCATCTCTAAAAATCCATTTTTTGGAAAATATTACCTAATCATCACAATTTATGGCATTTTGGTTTTGAAATATCCGGCTGATTAATTTGGGACACTTGTTTTATAGTCAATGTCTGAGTTTTTTAAAAAGAAACAGTAACTAAATGTAATAAAATAGTCTTTCATCATCAACATCATCAGCCTGTTAATGTTCCCACTGCTGGGACACTGACCTCCTCTCGATGAGAGGGAATGGGCTATAATCCAACACGCGGGCCCAGTGCGGATTGGTAGATCTCACATCTCTTCGAATTTTTGGTTCTAGGACATACCGGTTTCCTCACGATGTTTTCCTTCACCGTTCAAATCGTCTTTAAGTAGAAGGATTAAATCCCAGCGAGTAAAAGATTTGCTGTCGTTTGCAGTAGAGACGACCAATTACGTAGGTACAAAGTGCTTTAGCCATGAAAGGATAATTTCACGCAGAGCGGTTCCCTTAGAAAAGTCAACCTCCAGTGCAAATAGAAATACACAAGTTCCCGCTACCTATAAATGGTATACGTGAATTTGCAAAATGAATAATGTTCGAGCTTTATTGCTCTTATGTAGTCATTGTGGACGAGTCACTCACGTAACTGTATTTAATTTGTTTTTTTTTTTGTTCAAATATCTTCATGGATAACCCTCCGCCTGGGGAGGAAGTAGGGTTGTGGAGTATATGTGCCTACTGAAAAACCAACTACAACCCACAATGCTTCTTGCTACCAAGGCTCCAGAATATATATAATAATATATAATATATTTATTCAAAAATAGAATTAGCACAAAAAATACAATTTAAATCTTAGAGATAATGTTGGTATAACCAACTACGAATAGAATGCGGGAAAGGTATAATGATTTGATATTTTTTTTCCTCTTACAGGGAGGAGGCTTGTGTTTCAGCAGTGTGGACGTAATAGGCTAGTTATCCTGTACAGTTGTAGTAAAAAAATGTTAATTGTGTAACTCACCTCATCTTTGTCGTCGATGCACACATTCTTGTTGTTAGCGATATACTGCTGCAATTCTGCCAGGTTGTCGCTGGTGACGAGCTGCGAGAGCGTCCTGAAGCAAGCCAGTGATACCATGGACTCGCTGCGATGCAGGCTCTGAACACGAAAATTATAACACAATAAGACACACTTTCCTATAACACTTAACTAAGAGGTTTATAACACTGTTAGCAGACACTTTTTGTGTGTCGGATTTAATACGGTTTTTTTGCATTCCGCAGTTTGGAACCGGTGCTAAAACTTTGAATTTTAACGCTGTTTTGTTTACTTTCTGACTGGCATGTATGTTCAGACAATCAGATATACTTAAACGGACGTACGGTCGAACAAGATATTTGGTTTACATTTTACAATGTAATTTGTGGGTTAAACTGTAAACCAAATAGCTTGTACTTGGAACAATATTAACTTTTTAGTAAATATTGATAAATAAGTTAGGAGTTATGTACATTTATGGTAGTCATGTAAATACAAAAGTTAAACACAATCAATCTCAAAAAAGGCAAAACAAGCAGATTAAATTGAAAAAATACGGATTAAATATAATGTCAGTATAGAAAATACTAAATAGGAACTCTTGGACAGAACTTAGAATGCGTGATTGAAACTCTCACTGAGATCTTTTTCAATAGCTTTTAAGAAAGTGACAGGCAAAAAGAACCGGTCGCATCATGAGGCCAAGTATATGTCAAAATGTCTATGTATCAATTGGGCACAAATAAGATTTCTAACTAGGTATTGCACACACATACAAAATGGGTTATATTATCACAGAAAACAACATAAAGATCACGCAGGACGATAAAACTTGAAGAATCCACAATATTGATAAAAAATACTATTAAAGTTAACCATAAAACATTTTGTTACGGCCAGACTCGAAAAACAAGCAAAAAAAAATAATACCTCGCTCTGATGTGATTTGCTAAAACGCAACATTATTGTATCGATAACCATCAAGTGTTCGAAAAACTTGGAAATTTAGTCTTTAGCGAACGTTCTCCGGAAAATACACAAGAACAAGTAAACGTTTACTCGACATAGTTCGCGACTTATAATGAACACAATTTATAGATATAGTGATAAGGTTTGATATCACAAGGTAGCCCAATATAATAATAAATAAACCACGTAATTACACACGCTCTTACTATTGTGCAAAATTAGAAGAAGTACAAGTACTTAGTTATTTCATGGAAAATTATAACTATGATAAGTGACGAAGATATGTACGTGTGTATTTTATGAAGCGTAATTAACTAACGCCACCGAATATTTATAATTTTATAGTGATGCTACTAGATTTTTGAAAACGCACATAATATTTTTTACCATACGTTTCTAAAATTACGTAATGGTACATTTATTAGGATTCAGGATCTTAAAATGATATCATTTATGGAGTTACAGTTAAGATAACATTTCTCAATAGTGGTATTTAACGATTAAAAAAATAATTTTAGTGACACTACAGGTAGGTATCGCTGAAACGATTAACAAAATAAAAGAAATATCACAATATCCAAAACGTTACTGGATACGCTGCAATCGAAAATAAAAGAATTACGCTCCACTGTTATGCTAAGTGATGTTTGGTTTCACAGGTGGTTATTCAGTAACAAATATCAACCAGTCTATTGAAAGTCAATTAAATGCTGACATACGATCATATGAAATTATTCTTTTATTGAATCATGAATGCCATGCATAATAATTTGCCGAAAACCAAAGCGCACATACCATTCATACGTTGCATTCTTGACATATCACTTAAAAACAACTATACTACGTAAACAATTATGTTTAGCAACAACAACGCAGTAGTTATGATCACAACACTTGTTACTCTACTTGTTATCATTGGGCAGACCGTGTTAGAATGTCTCCGTAGCGCGAAAGCGGGGAAAGCAAAGCCGTGGCTGAACCGGCGTTGCTGTTCCCCTGGAGGAGCCGTGACGGTGAAGCGCGGCAAGGTGAGGTGCGCGCTGGCTGAGTGCGGTCCATCGTGCGTCTCGCCCGGCCCCAGCTGCAGGTGCAGGAACGACGGCCGCCTGCGCTTGTGCGCCCTCGGAGGAGCCAGCATAGAGCCCGCGATACTGTTGCTCTTGGCGCGAGGCGGCGGCGTGTGCATCACATCTTCAATTGACAACGCTTCGGATCTATCTGATTCCGCAATGCTCTGCTCCGTGTCCGAGGAATTCGGAGATTCCAAGACCATCTCGAGTGACGGGGTGGTAGAGGGCGGCCTCGCCACATTTTTCTGTTTGTGTATGTTCGCAATGAGGCAGCGTATGTGCACGAATTCATTGTCACCACTCGTAGACGCGTCGGGCAGCTGCGGGTGGAGGGACATGTCGTGTCGTCTCCCCGCATAATAAGACGCGCGTACCGCTCGGCTCCTGTGAGAGATTTGTGAATGTGGTGATCGTGCCGAACTATGAACATCGTGACACGTCTCGTGTTGGGCGGTTACTATTTAGAGCGCGCCGCGGCGTGGAGTTGGGCGGGCGGAGGGCGGCTATGAATGAACTCGTCTGTCAGTGCGGCAGACGTACGAAAAAAATTGCACACAAATCTTAATTGGTAGCTTCTTTTTGATAGGCATCAAAACAAGTGATAAATGCTCTATAATAAAACATTTTCATAGTTCATCTACAGTCTTTTCTAAATAATTTACTAATGTTCAAGGAAATAACGAGAATACCTGTTAACTTATGAAGTTTTGCACTTTGTACTAATTTAAAACCAGCAAAACTGTCGTGCTTATAAACGGTACTTTTATAGAATGTGCAAGTTACATTATCTTGCCTAGTTACCATAACTTTATCCTTATAAAATTCCCAGGGGGAACTCTAATAAGTATTCGTGTTAGTAAGTTCCTTATCTAGTGCAATAATAGACACGAGCTTATGGTGATTATATTGAAAAGGAAAAATATATTTATTGTTTCATTTTATTTAAAACCCTTTCATTCACGAACTTTTGGACCTCCCCTCGTAGTTATATTCGTATGCATTTATATCACTCATTTCGTTTAATTGTTATTATAAGCTTTTATTTTATATTTCGTATACCAGGAATGGTTAAAGAGGATCCTCATTGTTATTATTATGTAATGTAACATTTTTATGTACCATCTATTTACCCATATTATGCGAATAAATTATTTGATTTGATTAGATTTGACAAGTACTAAAATAATTTACATTTTGAGTGACAGGCAAATAGGTACCGTTCGTAATGATCATGTTTATGATTAAAACTTTTTTGTTCCTTGATATATCAGCTCCGTGAGATGGTTTGAAGTTTGACACCTCCGCGTGATATCATAAAACGAAGATAAGTATAAAAGTTTTGTACTGGAAAAGTTTAATTTTAACTTTTCTACTTACCTCAAACTAAAGTATTATAAATAATAGAAACTTTTTAAAACACAGAAATCCTTTTAGAGTTACTTCATTATTATAGACCAATCAAACACAAGTGCGGATGAAAGCTCGCATTATCGACATATAGATCAATTTGTATTGAGTAATTAACAAATTATAAAATTATTCAACCCATTTAAAATCAATAATTCAATCAGCATCTACATCGTGAAAGTAATTAAATCTTAAATTAGAAACGGGAGAGACATGGTGCACTGTGGTGGAAGAGTTTGACTGATGAAATAGAAAAAGCCACCGGAGGCTTTGCGACGTCGCATATAAAAACCGAGAGGGGTCAGCAGAATACATACAAGCGAGTACGTGCTATAAGAGCGCAGTGAGATGCGCTTGAAGATCGCGGAGGCTGATCGGTGCGCGGCGCGCTCTGGGGGCAGCATGTTGCGGACTGTGGGACTGTGCCGGCGGAGCGCCTGCAAGCACAGCCACGGTGCGCTCCCCGCCGCCGGCCATGATCATTATGTGAACCATTCTTCATTAACATGAATTATTATTACTTATAACCATTAACTTGAGCTTGAGCAGCCGCCTGCACCGCACTAGGCGCTTGCGATAGAGTTGCTGATTAATCATACACTTACTGAACAGGGTGTAACAGAATAAAACACTTTTTTGCAAAAACAAAACAAAACAAAACTTCACACACTCACTTCACTTTTTTGAATCAAACAGACTTAAAAAAAAACACCAAAAAGTTAAACATAACTCTAACTTCAGAAATCAAAAAAAAAATCAGCAAATCCATTCCCGTTGACCCCACTGGTGGGGTCAGATTTAAATAATTAAAAATTGTTCCCGTTGACCCCACTGCATTTTTGAGTAACTACATAATAAAATATTACTCAAAAATATTGCATGGGATCGAGTAGTGTTAGTACAGTTGTGCTAGTTATGGGCAGTAACCTAACGATTACGAACAGTACTAGGCGGGTATGAATCCAAGAAGGTATTTATTACTGGAAGACCGTATCTATACCCAGACTTACTAAAACCACCTAGCTCTTGCCAGCCTGGTACTTTTTGGGGATCATAATTGTGTCATATTGTATGCCTCACGGCAACAAACAGGAACTTTTTTCCCGTTTGTCGCCAGTGACAATATACAAGACCGTGATCAGAGCTGTTGTATTGTACGGATCGGAATGTCTTTTATTTCTTTCCTTATTTTTTCTCAAGAATATTGATTTCAAGGTAGTAGGTCAGGGTAGTGGGGCCAACGAAACGACGGTTTTGATTTTTCCCGTTGAACCCACCAGTGGGGCAAAGTAGTGGGGTAAGCGGGAATACACCGAATTGATAACCTCTCCTTTCCCTCTGTAAGTCGGTTTAAATGCTCAATACCTCCTATGTGGTGATTCGGACCATCAAACTGGACAACATTTTCTATGGAATCTGGGTCGAACAAAAAACCAATTTTGGACTTCAAAAAATATCACATCGGCTGACGCAATTAGTAAGAAGAGTCGATCCATGTTCCTAAGAAAGCTGCCTAGTTTGATGCTTTGATGGTCTGAATCACCAATCTAACAGGTATTGCGCTTATTTTGTTACACCCTGTAAAAGAGCCAATTACAAAGAAAAAAAATTTGCTTAAAACACAAATGTTCAATTGGTTGCATTGATCAAAAGGAATCGCATGCATGGTAATATAATCTGTCTGACATTATCAATAGTCTGATCGATATTGACATATTAGGTATTAACAAATCGATAATTTACACTATTTTTTTCGAACAAGAACTATTAATTTTTTGAAACCTTGAAAATCAAGTCTCGTGGCTTAAAACTCTTGACATGTAGGTAAGAAACAGTCAAGAAAATTTGACTGTTCCAGCATGGGTTTCTGGTAATTTCCAATCCAATTTTCAGTTGAATATTTGTAGCCGATACTTAGATTGGAATTCGTCATGAAGTTCCAAATGGCATAGCAAAATATGATAGGATATAATTTTCAGAAGTGAGCTGCAAATTCAATATCACAGGTCAGTTAGGCGATTCCGAATTCCTCAATAGGGCATTTGTAATCGCTCAGCCTTACGCGTGATTTGGCAGCAATAGAAAACGGTATGTCAACCACAGAAGAAATCACAACGGCTTGGAAGGCACTGTTTTTAGCTTATTTCTGATAAATTGAATATTTTGGACGCGTTGAAGAAATCAAAATGAGGATTACGAAAGACTGAAAAAAAATACGCTCTAAATCTACAATAACATGCAGATTGCGGAATGAATCTTATATAGTAGGTAAGTTTTTTCAATACTGAAAGAACTCATACATTTTGGTGGAGCACTACGGAACGGAACCTTAAAAAAACAGATTAATTGCTAGTTGTTAATACGAATAGCACTTGTATATAATTACATCCTTTTGAAAATCCATCCATCCATGAAAAAATACAGTTTTTTTTCTTGAGGTAGTATAAACTTTAGTCGGGTAATGACCCCGAAATGTTTTTTATATTTACATGCAGATCGTGCCTAGCGCCAAAACTTCCTGCCACACGTTTTATGATGAAGTAGAAATGATTTTAATGTTAGTACATAGTAGCTAGTTACTGTAAGTGTTACATAAGCAGAAGGAAGAAAATCCTCCTTGTATAATGTGCATGTATTCACGTCATACTTATGGAGATAAAATTGGACTCTACACGCCTAGATATTTGCTATTAAAATTTATCATAACCGGTCTGAGATCCACTCGGACATGCATTACGTACAGTAAACAAGAATAGTGTACCGAGGTTAAGATCCGCAGTCTAAGTAGAGTAAAAAGATTAACGGGGTTACAGGATTCCATGTGGTCAAGCGCCACCGGCACCGCTGCGCCCAGACCCGCACGACTGGAACCACGGTAGTATTATAATACAGTAGTGTAACTCGGCCGCATGATAGAAATAAATGCCTACAGCCGCGCGGTACGTAAACATGCCTAACGCATGTTTACGTACCGCTGCCCGTCTCCAGCATTTTAATTACTTTTGCCTACTTTCTGTTTCTATTTAGTTTTGTGATTGTAAATATCCTTTTTATATAAATAAATGAAATACTTTGTATATTGAATAGGAAGTGTTCAATAAAAATGCGTGTTGTTTTTTGATTGGTAGATTTAATAAAAAAAACATGTTACTCTATTCGCTTTATCTATTAATCCAAACACCTTTTTTTTCGTGAGATAAAAGGAAATACTTATCCATTAAAAAGACACACATTATGTACCTACCTACTAGTAAGTAAAATTATTTTATAGTCTTACCTTTCAGAGTTTCCAGGTAATTTAAAAAAACTTATGTCAGGATGCGTCATTGACGAATTCATACAACCAAAAACAGCACAATATTTCCTACTCGTCATATTAACTGATTTTTAGAGAAAAAATCGCGAGGTTATTGTTAAAAAAACAACACATCGTCCGTTCGACACTGCGGTACAGCCGTGACTGTCTGCGCCCCGAGCGCACCTCGAGATCGAGGCGCGTAGGTATAGCTCGCGGTTCGTCCGTTTGTATGAAGTTGGAGTACTGTATTATAATATTACCGTGCTGGAACTGTGCTGGCTACAAATCATATGAGTGATAAATGATTGAACAACACGAACAAAAACATTAAATACCTGTCCGTAAGCTCGTATAAAAGATGCTGCACGAAACATCTTGATGAACGATCATTAAAACCACTCGAGCTAACGAATAGTAATAATTTTCTCAATCACCAGCGAACTTTGAAACGCAATATGATTCAATATCGTCGCAGTTCATTACACAAAACACACTGCAAGGACTTCAGCTTCTGGTCATACTTATAGCCGTTAATGTTTTACGAAAGCTTAACTTTTGAGTTAATATTGGATTACAGGCGATTGCTCTCTAAACAAAAGATTAATATGATAAGAGGAAAAATACGAATGTTATACTACAATTTGTACACAGTCATAAATACGGAGCGATAAGGCAGATTACTGTATTTGGTAATACTATGGTTACATAGGAATTACCGCGCAACCGAGATTTTTTTGTCGTAAAAGTAATTGCCCTGATGTCATGCAAATCTAAAAGTAATTATCCAAGACATTAGGAAGTTATAAACGTGTATAAATTACGTGAGATATTAAATCAACGGAAATATTAGCCCATCAATATTAATGATGTTTTAGTTCCACAGGCGTTTTTGACGTATCACGTGCTTTAAGCTTCATAAACGAAAAGTATCATATGTACGAGTTTAGGGTTATGTAAAGAGAGCAACGTGATAATGCATATATTCTCTTCAGGAAATGGGACATGAATTAAATGTGTCGGTATTCGGGAGCAGGCTTTCAACGGTCCATCAATTATAAATGTGCCAGCAGGGAACGCGACCGGCGAGCCGCGACGTTGCCAAAGCAACGTTCCGGTGCACATAAATGAAAGGTGAACCTAAGGCTCACTGTCATCACTTGCTATTTATGTCTATTAGTTTGACTGATTATCATCTCGCTAGTTGCCCTCGGGATTACAGAAACTCAAAGTCCATGTGGTATATACTTAACCTTTCGTAGCGTCTTAGCTATTAGATATTAAGTAAAGTCTTATAACGTCTTGTTTTAAGACCTTAGTGGCTCATACGCAATGACAGGTTGTTAGCCTATTGCCCACAGGGACCGCAGTAACCTGTTCCTCTTACTCTTAAGTTGACTAGCAATGCGTGAAATGCATAAACATCACATTAGCTTGCTCTAAGAAAACACTGATAGCTAAGGTTATATAAGGTCTATTCTAAGATAGAAATGCTGTTTGCATTCTAGGGATTTATAACAAGAGACTTAAGTTACCTATTGCTGACTGACAAATTAACAGTTTGACAAAATAGGAATATGCTGCGTTTAGTCAGAATCAGAAAGTGCAAAAAAGGCGTATATTCTATAGTAGCAGACCCATAGCAGAGCAGTAGGAGATCACATATTGTTTTTATTAAAAACATGTACCTACTATCAGAGTCACACAGTGTGGCTGCTTTATTAATGACCACAACTTAAATGAAAATAGATATTTTAATGACCTACGGCTAGCGCCGTCCATTAACATGGGGAATGAAAACTAGTCACATCTATGTACATAATTATACAATGTATGACATACAAGGTATTATATCAAATGAGTAGAACGGGTTACTGAGTAGCACTTAGATGTTACGATGGGCTAGTACATATACCTAACCGGTCAATACTTGTGCATAATTGAATTGCGACTTTTAAACTGTAGACATAAATATTTTAAATGCTAGGTTCCCTGCAACTTAGGCGCTCACATATTCTGTAAGTACCTACCATTTAAAATACATAGTTTATGTACCTATATGAAGGTATTTCCAACAAACAACTTCGCCAAGAGTTGCTGCGTCATTAAATGAGTTAACATAAAACAAATTATATAGAGGCAGTAGAAAATGTATCGGAGAAAAGCGGCGGAAGGAAAGCCATTATATTGATACATTTTAGTGTCCACTTCCATTATGTTAAGGGCAAGGCCAACATAACCCGTGAGATATTCACAAAGCTCAAACTGGGTTTGGGAAATCATTTTGCATTCGATTTTCTTCCAGCATTGTTTTTAGCACCATTGATGCGAAGGGATAAGGGAAATGTCGTGGCTATCAGAGTAGAGAAAGACAAAGAACTAGGGATGGACTGTGTGAAGGATGACACAGGGCAAAAAAGGAGGTGATTGCTGAGATGACGAGTTATAGAGAAGTATGTATGTTGCGCCGACCCCAAATAAATAAATTGCTAATAAATTAGAATACTGACAGAAGAGTGTTAGCCCCATTTAGAATATTTGCCCCCGCGAAATGCAAATGGGATCAACGGTCATTTTGAGCGGCGCAAACTATGCCTTCACCATATAAATTGGTGTCAAAAGCATTATGGTGGAGGCGAAATGTGAAATATACGTAGAAACGCGACGAATACCATCACCTCTTCCTTATTTGGAAGTCGGTTAAAAAGACTTGAGAAGCTTTTCTCAATCAAGACGGAAATAAAAACTATCTACCTAACTGTAAAATATATGCATTCTTGAATAGCTGTTATGTAACACAAGTAAATTCAAGTTGATATTCTTCGAACGACCTAGTGCTGGGTCGTTGTGGAAACGCAAATATCGAGTTACTTTCAAATGTTTAACTTCTAAACTAAAAATAAACATGAACAAACAAAGATAACTGGCGAGTTATATAAACATACATGCGAATAAAGGCAACGGCCGCAGGCTACATAAGGAACCTATAAAAAGATCGCCAGCGCCACTGAGTGTTAGTGAAACAGGGTGTTCAGTTAAGGGGCAGTTTTTTTTTTTTATTTTAAATAAAAATTTGATTCATTTAAGAGGGGGAGGGACAGAAAGGCTGGCGGCGGGGGAGGGGAGGAGAAGAGAGGTTTTTTTTAAAATAAAACATTAATTTAAATGTACCTGACCTAACCAAATCATAATTTGCAGTAAAACTGCGAAAAAAAAGAAATGTGTACCGGGACACATAGTACCTACCTAGAAGTGAAACTTCAACGGACAAGTGAAAAAACGAATGGCAACGGACAACTGGAAAAACGAAACGCAACAAAATTTTAACTTGAAATTTTGTTGTGATTCGTTTATCCACTTGTCCATTGCGATTCGTTTTTAGGGTTCCGTAGTCAACTAGGAACCCTTATAGTTTCGCCATGTCTGTCCGTCCGTCCGTCCGTCTGTCCGTCCTCGCTTAATCTCTGTGACCGTTAGCACTAGAAAGCACTGAAATTTGGTACCAATATGTATATCAATCACGCCGACAAAGTGGTAAAATAAAAATTAAAAAAAAATGTTTTATTAGGGTAGCCCCCCTATATGTGAAGTGGGAAGTGATATTTTTTTTAATTTCAACCGTAACGTGTGATATATTGTTGGAAAGGTATTTAAAAATGAATAGGGGTTTTCTAAAATCATTTTTTGATAATGTCAATAATTTCGGAAATAATCGCTCCAAAAGTAAAAAACAATGTGTTGGGGCCCTCTAACTTTTGAACCATAAGATTAGAAAATATGAAAAAAAATCTGAAAAGTAGAACTTTATAAGGACTTTCTAGGAAAATCATTTTGAACTTGATGGAAACAACAGTTTTTGTACAAAAAAGACAAAAAGTTGTACAAAATAAGTTGCAGGAGCGCGGAACGCTGCTGGAGCGCGAACATAATGGATACCCACCTTTAAACTCATAAATGGGAACACTTATTGTGACGGACGGGAAACTACGGAACCCTACACTGAGCGTGGCCCGACACGCTCTTGGCCGGTTTTTTTTTTTCATTACATACATACATTTATTTACTGTTTTCTTCTAAAACCTGGCCGCCCAGTATCTCGCTCTTGTTTACTCCGATACAAATTTTGGTGTTGACACACTTGACACCCCCTTAACACATAACACATCGACCCCTTACCGCCGACATGGTGTGACCGACAAAAACTTAACTGTTATTTATGATATTAAATTGAGATTTAACATGACATTGATGATGGATTTTCAAGCTTTATGTAAGTATTATGATTAAAATTCATTTAAAAATTATTAATCAAAAAACAGCCTGGTGACAGACAGACGGACAGTGGAGTTTTAGTAATAGGGTCCTGTTTTTACCCTTTGGGTACGGAACCATAAAAATCATCTTAATCTATCAAAATTGAACGGGTATGCAAAGTTCCGTGTCCGCGCTATTAACCATTGAAGAGTTCTTTCGTGTGGAGACGATCCTGGCAGCAGAATTAAGTCATGTCTATCATAAAAATGTATTGTCACCAGAACCAAAGGTGTGTGCAAAATTTCAACTCAATCGGTTGGGGGAACTGGTTTGAAATTTAGTTGCAAGATTTCACGAATACATAATAACTAACAAGGCAAGTTTAATAAAAGCTTATAAAAAAAAAAACAATTTTAAGGCTTTTTTGGCGCTTACAGTATTTTCGCTGTCCAAATGTAACGAGTTTTATTGCGTTTCGGGCGTTTACGATGACACTTGCGATAAAATATGTGTGACAAGTTTTAACGTAAGTGATATTTGATTGCGTAAATCACGACACATTACTTTTGAAACTTGAGCATTACGGACTGGGTAAACTTGCACTTAGTTTGGTAAAATCTTATTTGAATAATAGACAACAACAAGTTCAAATAAATGGTGTTAATTCACAGGGTTTAAAAGTAAAAATGGGGGTTCCACAAGGCTCAATATTGGGTCCTTTTCTCTTTCTAGTATATATAAATGATCTACCCTATTTACTGAAAAACCAACCTCAAAATATGGTGTTATTTGCTGATGACACTTCCCTAATTTTTAAGATAAATAGGCGGGCCCAAAATCTAGATGACGTGAATAATGCCCTACTTCAGGTCCAAAATTGGTTCACAGCAAACAATTTGGTATTAAATGAAAAAAAAACTAAATGCATAAGATTAGCTTTACCGAATGTTAAAAGTAGTGATTGTGATATAATATTAAATAAAGATAACTTGAATTCGTAGATAAAACGGTTTTCCTGGGGATTACGCTTGATTCAAGGCTACAATGGGGTTCTCATTTGACATCTCTTGCGGGGCGGCTAAGTTCAGCAGCCATTAGAAAAATCCGTCTGTATACTGATGTAGATACCGCTAGACTGGTTTATTTTAGTTACTTTCATAGTATAATGTCTTGTGGCATTTTGCTGTGGGGACGGGCTGCAGATATTGAGTCTATATTTATTCTGCAGAAAAGAGCCATCAGAGCCATATATAATCTTCGTAGGCGCGATTCTCTAAGGGAACTGTTTAAGGATATTGGCATCATGACGGTACATTGTCAATACATCTACGAAAACATAATGTACGTCAGAAAAAATCTGCACCTTTTTGGTAAAAGGGGTGACAGACATAATTACAGTATTAGAAATAGGGACCAACTAGTTCAGCCAGGTTTCAGACTCGCTAAAGTAGACTCATCTTTCATGGGGTACTGTTTGAGATGCTATAATAAAATTCCACAAAGTATTCTTGAACTGAATGAGACGAAATTTAAAACATGCATTAAACGCACACTATGTAAGCAAGCATATTACAATTTGAGCGATTACATCGCTGATAAAAATGCTTGGCTCAATGCTGGTCCTGCTCCACAAGGACAGGGGCACATAAATTGATAGCTTAAATTTTATTGTTGGAGCTGCTGAAGATTGTACAACTATCTTTGCATTGTATAGATTCAATCTCTTTAGTATTATATAAATGCATAGCCCATATTGTGTGAGTACTATGTACTAGAAAGCTATCATTCACTGGAAACCTACGTCTTTTCTTGACTTAAATGTGCCCTGGCGGTTTAGAGTATGTCATGCTCACTCAAATGTCTCGCTGATGGTAGCGCATGTGTCGGATGTGAACGTGGGATCGTGAACGGGCGCTGTCAGTTGTGACTGGTCATCTCTTAGTTGTCATGGCTTATTTGAATGAATTATTTTAAATTGTATTTTTTTTGTTTGTGTTTTTGCTGTGGACACTTTTAACGTGCACATCTTGCTACATTGTTCTCACATAATACTACTCTGTCAAGAAAGTACCGGGAAAAGATCAATAATACACAAAATGTCTGTTATTCATCTAAATTTATTTTATCACCTTCAAAGTATGCTCCTTTAGAAACGATACACTTGCGCCAACGAATAATCCATTCATCAAAACATTTTTTAAACGCTGCTTCCGGAATTGAGTTCAGTTCTCGCCGCGAATTCTCCTTTATGTCTTCTATCGATTGAAAACGGGTGCCACGAAGTGGTAATTTGAGTTTAGGAAAAAGAAAAAAGTCAGCAGGAGCCATATCTGGTGAATATGGTGGTTGCTGGATGGTATTTGTTGAGTGTTTGGTCAAAAATTTGTTCACAATGATAGCCTTGTGCGAAGGCGCATTGTCGTGGTGCAAAATCCAAGAATTTTCTTTCCACAAATCTGGCCTTTTTCGTCGAATTTGCTCTCTTAAACGCCGCATAACGCTCAAATAATATTCTTTATTTACCGTTAGACCTTCCGGTAAGAATTCAGAGTGCACAACACCGCGATAGTCAAAGAAAACAGTCAACATGACTTTGACTTTTGATCGACTTTGGCGTGGTTTTTTCGGTTTCTGTTCAGTTGGAAGGCGCCACTCCGAAGCTTGTTGACTAGTTTGCATGTCAAACTCGTAAACCCACGTCTCGTCACCAGTAACATTGCGTTTCATGAATGTTGGGTCCGAACTGACTCGT
Organism: Xestia sexstrigata; assembly: GCA_941918905.2. Taxonomy (NCBI): domain Eukaryota; kingdom Metazoa; phylum Arthropoda; class Insecta; order Lepidoptera; family Noctuidae; genus Xestia; species Xestia sexstrigata. Next base: position 13,183,994 of record OW799207.2, on the reverse strand, counting down.
TCTAGCATGTCCTCAGCGACTTTCATGCGATTGAGTTTTTGGAGAAAATTCAGATCTTTTGGGACTAGCCGAGCAGCAACATGTTTCATACCCAAATGATTAGTTAAAATGGTACGGATCGACTCGTGAGATACAGAAAGTTCGGCGGCTATCTCTCTCAGAGTTGAATGGGGATTTTCAGTCACTATTTTCTTCACTTTTGCGATGTTAACTTCAGTTGCAGACGTTGACGGCCTACCAGAGCGAGGCAAATCTTCCATCACATCTCGACCGCTTTTGAACGCTTTGAACCACTCATAAGCACGAGTTTTTGATAAAGTCGATTCACCGTAAGCCTTCTGTAACATTTTCAGTGACTCCGAACACGAAATTCCATTGGCGATGCAAAATTTAAGACAAACTCTTTGTTCGATATTTTTGTCCATTATGAAATTCGCAATACACACTATATATGATATTACTAAAACCAGCACTGTATTTAATATAAATAACAGATGCAACTCAAACTCCGCGCCAAAATGGAAAACAGTTGTGCCAATCTAACAACTACAAAAAAACAAAAATTTGAATTTGGAACCATAAACAAATCATCAATTCCCGATACTTTTTTGACTGAATGTATACCATCTCAACATGAATGATGTAACCAAGATTTTGTAACAATATTCTGATTTAGAAGAGTGTCCATGGAGTTTCTTGCCCGTTCTTCTCCATAGAGATCTACGCTAGGGAATGGGCAACTACAGTACTTTCACAGTTTTTATGTCTTGTGACTGGTACTGTAGCTACATTTAATTTTCATCTTTTGTTTCGACAATTCAAAAGTGCCTGTGACTGGCTTACTTGAAATAAATGCTTTGATTTTGATTTTTTGATTTTGATGTTAAATAAGAAAGGCAAAAGCCTATTCTTTGATATATTTAGTATCGAAAAATTTTCATATTATGAGCTACCCATTATTTAATTGTTGACTTTGTAACAAACATGAATGCTTTAATAAAATTTACAAGACTTATTATACACAACGGTATTAATGCACCATAGAGTTAGATAATAGATAACACCTAAAACAATGATAATGATGACACTGCTTAGATGAAATTTTCCATTTATTTGCGAGTTCTTACCTATACCATACCTATGTACGAAATTATAAGCACTGAAAAAAAAGGAGCCACTTAAAATGATGGGAAACATTCATGCCAACAGCATGGCAGACATATTATTAACGAGCACTTAGGCAAATTGACCCTTATAATTATATCAGGAAGATACAATAACAGCTCTTTGAAGATAGCTGAAGTGACAGCAGGTAAGCATTATGAACGATTACAATCTTTCATAAAACACACTAAACAGTGGTGTGCTAATTGCAACGGTTAAAATACTGATGACTGAATTTAAACTCTGGTTCATTAGAACAACATTTAAAATAGTTTCATCAGCCAAGACGTTGTCTTGTCCAAAATTATGATTAATAAATTCCGTAAAGCAACAAGGCAGGCAAGACTTATTTAAAAAATAAAAATATTTGGACTTCTATAACACACTCCAATTTTGAACGTGTATATAAATTAATAAATAACCAAATCGGTACTGCCGATATAAAAAGATGGATTGATGAAGTACTTACTATTTTAGGCCGTAGTCAAAGCTGAGACTTTCGAAAGAAACCAGACATTTTATTTATTAACACCCTGTTTTTGTGTCGGGGGTTAAAAAGGCATTTAGTTAACTTTCTTCTTGGATGTTTGTTATAATGTCAGTAGCGAAGGGTCAATATTTGTAAGAGGTAAGCCGGAGTACATATATTTAATGTATTATTTGTGTACATAGAATACTGACTGTGCCATTTTCAAAGGGAATCCTGTAGCAATCGAGTTGTATGTATCCTTCGCCACTGATAATTATACTAATTAATTACCATCGGCTTACAAGTTAGCTATGTAGAACGGAAACTGGAAAAGTAAAAGCGAGTATTCCAAGTATAAGCCATACTTTCCGTGTTTTACCCATGACAAACTTAACTTCGCCTTGGTGGTAAAGATTTTTGAACTTTTTTTTAAATAACATAACATAACATCACGCCTGTAATCCCCGAAGGGTTAGGCAGAGGTGTACCTAATAGTACACCCACATTTCGCCAGTTATGTTTTAAGTCCTATGTAATATTCTTTGAATTAATTTAAATATTTATGGGATTTACCCAATACCTTGTGGTAAATCTCAGTAGGCTGTTAGTCGTTAGATTATGTTTGAAGCTTTAGCATTCAACCGCAAAACAAGGAATAAAACTAGACTGACTACGTTAGTTGTCAATGGAACCGTTTATATGATTCCATGAAATATCAATTAAGTTTAAAAGTTACTTGGTTTAAAAATCTCGTGTGGCCACAACCATCTAATTTACAATGTAAATATTTTTCAGAATGTCATTATGTCGAATGCCAAAAACCCGTAAATAATAGGAGTCATCCTGTCGCATGATTTCATTTTAATTTGTATCATATATACAGATGTCTGTCGTGGAAATGAGCCCGATGAGTTAAGCGTGATGGTTTCCAAAATGTGTGAAACGATATGACGGTACGGATAGTGCCAAAAAAGACAGACAGAACCTAGGAAATTGAAATAATACTGAGAAAAAATCAAAGGATGACTACTTTATTTATTAATCGTGCTAAGCTTTATCATAACTATGTAGTGTTTGGCTTCCACTTTAATCAGATGCGACAAATTGACATTCAATTAATTAATATTACAGATACTTCGGTATCTATATCGGTACTTTCTATATCTTTACTGTAAGGTAACTCTGTAGTAGTCTCTAGGTAATATGCACCTGCATTGGTCATTCAATAACTAGCAAAACATGAGTTATACAAACATGGTGTGATTGACACTTGTCAGGTAAGCTTATCTTCTTTACAAAATAACAAGCAAGTGAGTAACAAATAAAATAGAATATGCTACATGGAACAAAACCAATATTGCAGAGGATCGTGACCCAGTTATTAGAGCAAGGAGCTACTGCAGCAAGGTTGAAAGTACAGAAAACAACTGACAAGTTGGAGTGACAGACAACCTATCACTCTGCATACACAATATAAATCGGAATACACTTAATGCATAGTATTCATTAATTTCATTTTTCTTTTTTTTTGTATCTGGGCACAGGTTGTACTAATAACTTTTATTTTATAATTACAATATGAAGATGTACCTCACTTGGAAATGTCTCATTAGCAGTATCTTTCACAAACTTGTAATAGGGAAAGAGGCTGCCGTAACTCCTGGGCACTCGCAGGGCCAGCATGAGCGGCTGGCGCTCGGCCACCGGTGCGGAAGGGCCAGGTACACCCCTCCAAGACATAGCTTCACAGTAAACACAATACTAGTCCGATAACTTCTAACAAAATACATTGTGTGCCATCTCCACATTTGCTTTATTTGCGAAAACACACCTACGCTGGATTAAAAAACTTACACTGAGGGTATTGCAACAATAATTAAAACTCACTCAAAAGACAGTAATGTTTTAAGGAAGAACGATGCCTACAGACAGCGTCAAACTGAGCTCAGTATGATTGATAAGATTTGTTTGAAGTAATAGAATTAAATTACACGAGGAGTGCTTATCAAAGTTATCGGTTTATTTGTAGTGTGTAGTGTCCTGGGGCTTCATATTTACTGATGTAAAATTGATGTGTGTTTGTATCAGTTTAAGGTTTAAGATCAATATAACAAATCGATTATTTGATAGCATTTAGGATATATAAAAATGATTTGATAACAGAAATAGATGAAACGGATTATAATGGAAGAAGAAACGAACATACCTATTTTCTGCTCGGAAAAGTTACTTGTAGCGCCATCTAGTGAAACTTCATAAAATTACGGCGTTAAAATTGTACGTAGATAAATACTCGATGCGCATGAGCACTTAAGTTTCAGACAAACACAGCCGTTGACTGTGTCCGTTATAATAACATAGATGGCGCTGTTCACAATCATTAAAATATTAACCTTAGCACAGATTGCGCGATGTCCGCGGATAAATCTTGGTTTTCTGAAAATATGAAATGATGAATCGTTTCAGTGTCCCTTTGCCGCATTTGTCTAGATAAGAGCAATAATATTTATAGATGTGACAGAACCTCCATTATTTATCGAGCTGTTAGATTACCTAACTTGATAGTACTTTAGTACGACGTACGATACACACGTTGATCTTGATTTCGCGTGACATTTCAATTATCATCATTACTTAATATTTCAATTCGGTTTGCAGGAATATGGTAAAAAACATTATTTTGTCACAAATTGTCGAGTCATTTGTTGAGTAATCGATGTCAAGTACCTACGGCACTATACCACAAGTCCACGACTAACTCAGACACAATGAACAATTGATTTTCCTCTCCTTGACTGATTTGAATTTACTGTACTTACATACCTACCAACAATGCGGATGCAAACAGAATAATTCGTGTTTTTAATAGCATATTTAATTTGAAGAAGATTCACTTAAATTCTTTAAAATGTGGAATCTAAGCAGTTGAAAATTTCTTGACTGGAATAATATGTCTGAATTCTGTCAAGTTCATGAAAATAATTTTAGTTTATTAAGTATGTAATTTTTTTGAAGCTAAAATATGTTTTACTTGATCGTTTAAAAAGTAGGTATTAACTGATAATATGGGATTAAGAACTTCTATACAATACATGATCTATCTAGTCATGACACACCTCCGTTGGATCAGTCAATAAGCTTGTATGTTGTATTTAATGTATAAAATATAGTTAAATAACTGGTAATAATTATTCTGCGTCGGTACCAACACAATCTTTTATATTAGATAAGATTCCAACTACGATAAGTGCCTCCATAATACTGCTATTGAATCAAAGCGTTAGAGAAGGCGAAAACATTGCCAACGTTTATTGTGTACGGTCGAACAAGCTATTTGGTTTACAGTTTAACCAACAAATTACATTGTAAAATGTAAACCAAAAAGCTTGGTCGACCTAACATTGGGAAAGAGAGACTGATTCCTAAAACAAGCAAAGGGCTTTAATGTATATAAAATTCATTTCATAGAAGAGTAAATAGTAGCAGGAAATAATGCTTTCAAAAGAAAAAGGATTTTAATTAAAGGAGACACTTTCAAAGAAGGAATGGAAAGAAACACTATGTACTGTTCATTTGGCACAACAGAAATTCAACATAATTATTATCAAATTCATGTATTATGTTCTTGATATAACTCGATAACTTTCATTTTCAATAAAATATTTTAACAATTTATCATGATTAATTTCCAACTATGTACGAGTATATTGTTTGATTATTTGCCAACATTGGCAATGAACACACTTAGATGCCGGAAGAAATCCGACATAGGTATGTATGTGTGTATTTACATTACATAGTAAAATCAATATTAACTGACCACAATAGACGGACATCTAGCAAGGCGCGGTGATGGCAGGTGGAGTAAAGCTGTGACAGAGTGGCGTCCAAGGAATGGAAAGAGAAGTGTTGGTCGGTCGGCGACGAGGAGGACAGATGACATTGTTGCCATCGCGGGAATATCCTGGACGAGGCTGGCACAAGAACGTAGAGTTTGGCACAAGCAAAGAGAGGCCTATACCCAGCACTGGCTGAAGTCGGGCTGTGGATGATGATGGATGATGATGTAATAGAGGCACTTGTGGTCCGTTTAGATAAGCTTGCAAAGCCCAAAACTGATGAGCGCTGATCAGCGTTGTAAGGAAACGAAGTCCAAAATTACAAGTACTCAAACGTAAGTCAAGCTTTCGACATGATCGAGCTATAAGCTCTTAAATTATAAGAAGAAAAAAAGAGAGAGAGAGACGTGTGAGACGTCACGGGACGCCTGGCAGATGTGAAACATCGGAAGAAGTAATATGCATAAATATATAAAAAAATAAACACATAAAATAAAATCAACATGACTCGATTCACAAAAAAAAAATCCTTAGGCTGAGATCGAACTCGAAGTCACGAGATTGTAACCCAGCGCTGTGCCTCGAGACCAGCTGGCTAGTTGTAAACCGTGGCGAATATGTAGACCTTATGCTGCTTCAACAGGTCGGTAATGTTCGGGATTGTTCGATAGTTGGCGACGCGTCGCCACGCCATTTTTTGGTTTTACTTGCGCCTATAGATGTTTCACATTAAAAACACATTTTGGTTACTTATAGATAAATAGAACAGTTACGAGAGATAGATTGAAAAATAAGGTTGTTATACCAATCAAATAGTAACTGTCGAAGAATGAAGGCCGTCGCGCGCTTATTAACATAAATACAGAAAAGGGGTTCCTCAAGGATGTATCCTTGACCGTAATTAAAAATATTTGCATTTTACGGTTAACCACTCGATTAGGTCACAAATTCGCAATGGGGCGTGGTTACTGACTACTGACTGACTAAAACTTAATAATTGTAACTTTACGTCGTCAGTACGACTAAACATTAATGAATTACAACTGAATATTATTTAAAAGTACTTATCGATTTGTTCATAGGTCACTATGAACAAATCGATAAGTACTTTTAGCCTAAGAATAAAAAATGTAATCCGATAAAAACACTGCTTGCATCTTGTAATCAGCTTATTTCGTCTGTATAATTTAGAGCGTAGCCTTTACTGAGCTCAAATGGTTCTGACATAACTCTGGAGAGTCATATTTTATGTTCGCTCTAATGATCCTACGTTTTACAGCGAAATTCATATTTACTACACGCGTAATTATGACTCGAGGCTATTAAAAGCATTTACAATTCACACATTTCCCATGCAAATAACTTTGACCTAAAACGGTGACGTTAAACTAGGCAATCGAATCAAAGCGGATTTACATTGCTCATATGACATGTCCTCCCAAACCGATTAGTGAGTCTGAACGTTCAGTTACTGAAGTAGGTAGGTATATTTGTTTCGAAGATAGCAAAAGGATTTTTGTGACAATGGCAACTTTAACATGCTACGTTAAAGTTATAAGTAGATAATAATCTGTAATAATGACTGAGGAAGTATTGCGAAACGCTACGCAAGAATACGATAACCTATATTGCTTACTTATTACCAGACAGTGAAATACGATCATTCTTTGCAATTATTTATGATACGAATGTCAAATTACAATACAGTAATCAACAATTACAAATAATGAACGATTGAGTGTTTTCCGAAGAGCTATATACCTATATTAAATCAAACCAATCGTGCCCGTGGGGAGACATGATGATGTCATAATCAGGAATAATGACACATAAAGCTAGATAACGCGAAGGCCTTGGGCGCTTAGTAACTGTTCAAACAACCACTAAGCGCTGCTTGGACGATTCAAACGAACTTATTTACCCAGTTAATCACGAAACTAGTTTGCGAATCTCAGGTGACAAGCCTAACCAAAACAACGGTGGATAGTATAATAAAGAGACTACCTATCAAGAGTTCATATTGTACGCGAAATCACGAAGATTTGGCAACACCCGTACACCCATCGCCACAATTATACATTTTATGCCTGCAGCATGTAGATAAACTTGAGCATACTAATTTAACTTTGTGGGGCATTACAAACTTGTTCAAGTAGTTGACGCGAAGGTATTTCGTTTTGGAAGTTTGTTATAACCAGAGAGCATTTATAAGTTCAAGTTCAAAGACTTCCTAAATATACATTCAGTCAAAAAAGTATCGGGAATGGATGATTTGTTTATGGTTCCAAATTCAAATTTTTGTTTTTTTGTAGTTGTTAGATATTGGCACAACTGTTTTCCATTTTGGCGCGGAGTTTGAGTTGCATCTGTTATTTATATTAAATACAGTGCTGGTTTTAGTAATATCATATATAGTGTGTATTGCGAATTTCATAATGGACAAAAATATCGAACAAAGAGTTTGTCTTAAATTTTGCATTGCCAATGGAATTTCGTGTTCGGAGTCACTGAAAATGTTACAGAAGGCTTACGGTGAATCGACTTTATCAAAAACTCGTGCTTATGAGTGGTTCAAAGCGTTCAAAAGCGGTCGAGATGTGATGGAAGATTTGCCTCGCTCTGGTAGGCCGTCAACGTCTGCAACTGAAGTTAACATCGCAAAAGTGAAGAAAATAGTGACTGAAAATCCCCATTCAACTCTGAGAGAGATAGCCGCCGAACTTTCTGTATCTCACGAGTCGATCCGTACCATTTTAACTAATCATTTGGGTATGAAACATGTTGCTGCTCGGCTAGTCCCAAAAGATCTGAATTTTCTCCAAAAACTCAATCGCATGAAAGTCGCTGAGGACATGCTAGAACGAGTCAGTTCGGACCCAACATTCATGAAACGCATTGTTACTGGTGACGAGACGTGGGTTTACGAGTTTGACATGCAAACTAGTCAACAAGCTTCGGAGTGGCGCCTTCCAACTGAACCGAAACCGAAAAAACCACGCCAAAGTCGATCAAAAGTCAAAGTCATGTTGACTGTTTTCTTTGACTATCGCGGTGTTGTGCACTCTGAATTCTTACCGGAAGATCTAACGGTAAATAAAGAATATTATTTGAGCGTTATGCGGCGTTTAAGAGAGCAAATTCGACGAAAAAGGCCAGATTTGTGGAAAGAAAATTCTTGGATTTTGCACCACGACAATGTGCCTTCGCACAAGGCTATCATTGTGAACGAATTTTAGACCAAACACTCAACAAATACCATCCAGCAATCACCATATTCACCAGATATGGGTCCTGCTGACTTTTTTCTTTTTCCTAAACTCAAATTACCACTTCGTGGCACCCGTTTTAAAATCGATAGAAGACATAAAGGAGAATTCGCGGCGAGAACTGAACTCAATTCCGGAAGCAGCGTTTAAAAAATGTTTTGATGAATGGATTATTCGTTGGCGCAAGTGTATCGTTTCTAAAGGAGCATACTTTGAAGGTGATAAAATAAATTTGGATGAATAACAGACATTTTGTGTATTATTGATCTTTTCCCGGTACTTTCTTGACAGAGTAGTACATATAATATAGCAGCAAGTTCTGCTTCGGTACCATTATTTGTTTAGCGAGTTACTACTAAATATAAAAAATTTGAAATTAATAAACCTAAATATAATTTTAATACTATAAGTGGGTGTGTTCGATTTATTTGTCCTTGCAAGTTCACTGAGTATCATCGGGAGATTCACTACAAAGAGAGAGTCAAGCTACGCGGGAATAGATAACGAAATTTGATATAAGAAAAATCTCGGCCTATTATTTACTGAGGTCACAGAACAGATAAGCATATATTAACTCGAGTAAATAGAAGTATGCTGATTTTTGGTACCTATGTATTTCGTTGTTACGTTTCGTTCTTTGTTGAGCAACCTCTTTGTGCTCAACAAGCAACTGCGACCTGAAGCTCGTAATGATTATTTTCATCCGGGAGACCACCGTTTGCCATGCCAACAAACACGAAGAACAATATAATTATATAACAGTGTTTTCTGACAATTAATTGTTGATGGCTTGTTATAACTGAATTTCAACTCGAATAGTAAATTCATTGGCAATAAGCGCCTGTGCCTACGTCTAGGTAGTAGGCCGTAAACAAACCCACCGGCTGGCGCACCTCACAATGCGTCATTTCTACATGAAGAACTATCTATACTTGGGGATCTGCTTACGGTGCGTAAAGATCGACTTACAATATTGCCCGATCAACTACTAAGTGAAAGGCCAAAGTAATCCGAAGCTATGCTAACAGGAGAAGTCGAGGTCGAGATTGGATGACAACTCCTGAATTTTATACAAAGCTATAATATTTTTATTAAAAACGTTTTACATTTTGAAAAGATTTCCCAAAAACACAGGACTATAAAATTTGGTATCGTGAATACTTATTGGAAAATTGTTTTGTAAGATATCCATCATTGAATAGCCTCCTATAATAATTCATCTGACACGAAGCAATTGAGTGTGCTAATATCAATAGCCAATACTTTTAGAGAGGCTAATCACTTACACAGGCAGGCTACTATATTATTACATAACTTAGATAGAAAGGCCTGACTGACTAAAGTGCTTAATTTAAGCACTTGCTTCATTGTCATTGATAATTCACTAATAAAATTCTTAAAGGATTTACAAAGATTTGCGAAGACGAATGCGCGACAAAACTATTCCCTTGGGCATCTGCTTACTAAAATCAAATTTTCATTATAGGCTTTCTTCCAAGCACTTCACAAGATCAAGTTAGAAGTACCTTTCCACATTAAAAAGGTCAGGGACTAATAACGTAGGTAGTACTTACAACACGCAAAACCTTCCTCGAAATGGATATGGGTAGGTCACGAAACCTCGAAAGAGCAAAGTGATGTAAAAGTGTATTACACTACTTTCTACAGACAGGCCATTGAGTACAATATAGAGGCAACAAGAATTGTGCGAAATCCAGGCACCTCCACCAAAGGCCTAATGAACCGATAAAAAGCGAAGGTCGAGCCAAATAGAGGGGTTTATGTGTATGTTCACAAATGACCTATTTCCCAAGGGGAAAAAAATTATTAATAAACATATTTATTTAGTATGCAAACGCTGTATCGTAGTACTAATCATTAACCTTGTTCTATACGGAAGGAGCAGGATTCAGGAAGCATCTAATGTTATATCGAATGATTTGCCCGAGAAGAAAATGCATGCATGCTTTTCCGGAATCACACAGATTCGGATCCACTAGAATCTAGTAAAACTGAGTCTAGTGACTAGTTTGGGGAAAATCAGGCCTTGTCTTATCATTCCGTTGATCCAGGGCTAAAAGGGCCTTTTATTTTCAGAAATCCAGATTATTTGTGAAACATTTGCTAAGTTGAGCGTCAAACAAATCCCAATAGAATTTCCAATCCATCTAAAAATGATGTCATCTACTTACCTAAGTATTTTTTTACAACATTAATGAGCATGTTAATCTACAGATCTGTCCGATAAAATAAAACAATGAAGTGTTCGTTTCGAAACCCACTTCGAGCCTTGAGTTTTATCTGCGACTTGAGGGCTGCCGGGGCTATTCTAGAGTTATACCTTTATTTTACCTATTCGGCCGTATTTTATTGTTCTAGTAGAAAACATGACTTGTGTTTAGTACTTGCTGAGTAACAAACTTGTAACTAGTAAGTGCACTAATACAAGTTGTGACATTATTATGAGTAGAAATTGTTGAGTGCCGCTCCGCTAGTATGATGAGGGGATTGTGTTGTAGAAATGTTCGGGAAAACCGTTAGAAAATAATTATGATAAGAACTTGAGGATCACTTATAGGTACTGAAATTCAACACACAGGTGTGTGTTGTATGTATAAGTGAAACCCAGTTACCACTACCGTAACCAGTCCCAGTATTAAAAAGAGGAAAATATATCTTGTTACTAACATCCTCGTATTATTTTCGAAGCTATTACCGAAACTTTATGAACTCCAATTACAGTGAACAAAGAAATCACACAAGCAAAGTACCTACTTCTAAAAAAACATTGTCGAGCACAGATCATTATCTCAGTCATTATTTCAGTTATTATGTACATAAATAACTTCCATTATCTGTACAATACAAAATAACAAGCGAGTCAATATGAATATTTGTATTGAAAAACTAAGTACTTCTTGGATATTGATGTCTGTAGGTGTTATTCAATAGACTCCTTCATATAGCGATCTTGATCTCACAATTTAGAATGAGAATTAGATAATTTAGAATGATACCCGAAGGCTGAAATCTTTTCTCGTTATTTTGTAAGTGTCATGTGCGCAGCGCGAGATTCATTTTATCTATTTATGTATCAATGTGAAGGTTTCGCGATAATAAATATACCTTTGACCTTTCTTGATAAAACACTTCCTCTCCACATTACCTACCAGTTTATACCTAGAATACTTAGTAATTTCATAATTTCTCCTTCGTAAACTGATATTCATTAACAACAATAATATACACCAGTAGCGAAGGGTCAGTTTTTGAAATAGGTAAGCCGAAATACATACATAGGTATCTTTAATCTGATTTTATTATTTGTCTATATACTGATCGTGCTATTTTTCAAAGGGATTCCGGTAGGAATCGAGTTGTATGGAACCTTCACCACTGATATACCTATACGAACATTCATGAAACGCGAAATTGTTATAGTCTTCAAAGTTATCTAGTTATCGTTAACAATTTGTAGAGTCACGGAAACCCCTCAATATACTTTCAGGAGAATTCTCTTCACGGAATAATTTTTTTTTTCCGAGATTCCGCTTGTATACTTTGCCCTTAGAGCTTTCGCCTTTACTGCCAAAAATACAGAGAAAATGATGTCAATTTCACAAGATATTAAACTGTTCCGGATAAAATAGTAGGGGAGATATTATAGACGGCACCAAAATAAACAAAGTAGTACACAACAATTTAAAGACATTAGTTACGTTACGCGTGGCCTTACGTTAATGTGTTTGTTCTACTATAGTAGCGAATGACAATTCAAATAATGCAATTCACACATCAATCTTTCTATTCGTGCCAATAAAATTCAAATTAGACTTACTGGGTACAAGAATTAAAATACACAACATCGAAAGACCATTTTGTTCCTTACAAATTGGTTTTAAACTTTCAACTCATGGATAATTATACTTATTCAAACCTATAATTTAAATAATAATTATACTAGCTGTTGCCCGCGACTTTCATCCGCGTGAAATTATTATACAAAAATATTATACTTCCCTAAGTATTTGAACTTGGATTTTGTTAACAATTTCAAGGGTTTTAATTTTAGGGTTCTAATCCTTTTTCTAAAATAAAAGTTACTCCTAACTGCCAGTAAAAGTCCCGTCAAAATCGGTCTAGCCGTTTCGGAGATTAGCCGGAACACGCAGAGTACACAGACAGACAAAAATTCATAAATAATATTTTTCGTAATAAGTACTGTATTACACTTTCATAAGCATTCAGTAAAAGGCTGTTATTTTGAAATTACAAACACATATCAATTTTATTTATTTGTATAAAATAGTATATAGAATTATCAGGTGAGTGAGAAGTGTGAGAAAGAACTCTGTCTCGGAATACAAATTGTTCTATACGAATGCCAAGTGTTTAGGCCCACAACCACAATTCATGGCAAATGACTGGAATTACTTGAGTATAAATTATCATGTTCAGGAATAGTCAAATTCATGTGAGAGATCATTTAACTGTTGAGTATTTCGTTTATTTAATTCTCTATAAGTAATACACTGCATAAATTCCTGATGAGATAATCCAGAAATAATAACTGGTACAATTATGATGGTTATTTTATATTTAAAACTAAACTAGAACTACCTCCGTTACATTGGTCTTTTTTGTGACAGTATTACCAAGTTGACGTAAGTTTTTGTAGCAAAGAATATAGTACCTATTTAAATCTAGACCGTTTTGAAATACGGTTTCGAATGGCTCTCACGCAAGATGTTAACTAGTTGATTTGAGCACACTTTGTGTGCCTATTTCTTGCCATGTAGCTCAGTGAGTTTCCATAAGTGACATACAATCTTGTTTTCTTCTTTCCTCTAAGATAATTTTACTAGGTCAGATCTAAGATGCCATATCTGCGATCTATGAATTTTGCCGCATTATGATACAGGAATCTGTCTTACGTAAGCTCTGAAATAGCTGAGATAGTTTTACAAGACTGGCGTCCCTTTTTGTCTCTTTAATTAAGTCTTTAGTCATTTTAACGTAACGTTATATATATTAGTTTGCGCTGCTTTCTTTGGTTACAAGACTTTTCACGTCTTGGCAGCTTCATTAGTGGTGGCAATGAACGTTTCCAAAACATAGTTTACGTTTACTGTGAGAGCTGCGGTTTCTCTTACATTGCTAGTATTGCTTTTGCTGCTTTGATATCTATTTGTAGTTTCATCTATAAATGAGGAAATCGAAAACACACCAAACGAAGTACATTTACCTGCACACGACAATACCTAACTTGTTGCGGTTCAATGAATATGTGAACCGTACTTCTGATTGGATTGTTACGCAACACGTCATCACGACACAGATGTACGTCTCGAGATGATAGTTGATTGTCAGAATTAAATTGAATGCACGCGGCTCGTTCTCGGTAATTTATCAGACTTACGCCTTGTATCATAATATGAGTTTTATTGCGTACAGCCTACAGATGTAACTGTCGCCGCACAATGTCGACCCGATGTTTTTACTAGATTTCAACAAAGCTGACAGAGATATCTAAGATATTGTAACGTGAGATAAAAACAAACATGTACACTTGAGAGCAATAAAATCGCACACCCCTTGTTGTTTGGATTATAACTGATTTTTTCTTAAATGTAAAGATATTGAGTATTTTTTTTGCATACCGAAGGTCAACGTGACAACCTCTCTACTGGAAGCATACGGATTTACTGGAAAATTATGGATACCACGCCCGCAGAAGACGCTCAAGTTATTGCCTTGCTCGAAGCAGGCTATAACCAAAGTTAAGTTGCTCGACAGCTAAATTTGAACCGTACTCTGTTCGTCGTGTATAATACTAGTGGTTCCCAAAGACCGGTGGCTACATTCGGCGACCAGCGAACATCAGAGCGTGACAACCGCTTTCTTGCGACAAGGTCTTTGACAAATCGGCGACTGAACGCGATTCAACTGGGCCAACAGCTATGAGAAGTTCGCAATGTTAGTATAAGTAAGTATAAGTCGTGAACAGTTAGAAGAGGACTTGGTAAAACAGCAACAACATTGACTACAATTTGCCAGGGAACACTTAAATTGGACGAATGACCAAGGGCGGGCTGTTATGATCTCTGATGCGTGCAGAATGACTTTACATGGTCATAATGGACGCTTTAGGGTCTACAGAAGGTTATCAGAGCGATTATCACAATGCTGCATAAGTCAATGTGTGGCTTTTGGAGGTGGATTGTTCATTCTTAGGGGTGGCATATTGTTTAACACAAAACTTGGCATTGTATTCATCACTGGGGCGAATACCGGCCCGAGATCGAGAGGGTTGACGGCTGCACGATACGTCGAAGAAGTGCTCGAAGAACATGTGAGGCCACTTGCGTGGTTTTGGAAGAAGATTTTCTCTTAATGTACAACAACATCAGACCGCATGCCGCTAAAGCATTTTGTGATTACATGGAACACGTTGGAATCACCGCGATGGAGTTGACAGCTCGTAGTCCTTATCTCAATCCGATTAAGCATGTCTGTGATGAGCTAAAAACAAGAGTTCGAGCAAGAAGCTCTGCTCCTACACGTCTCCAAGAGCTTCAACTTGCCATTGAAGAGGAGTGGAACGCTATACCACAAGATTTCATGGCAAAATTAATACCGTCCAGGAAAAACCGATTAAGAGCTGTAATTACGGCTAGGGAAGTGAATACAGCTTATTGATAAATAATTTGATCAAGAATTTTGAGTTTGATTTTCATTCTTTCATAAGCGAAATTGGGTCATTTTACCCGTATGTTGGGTTTTGTGCCCTAAAACCCCTTATAGGTATTTTTTTACACTGTATTTGATGTCATTTGAAAGGTACTGAAGTAAACTTACATTTAATGTATGCTTTTTTTCAATCCTTATTTACATTCATGAAAAAAACTGTCTTAACCAAAAAAGTCAAGGTGTGCGATTTTATTGCTCTCAAGTGTAGATAGTCTATTTGTCCAGAATATACCTCATAGGGTACCTATAGAATAGCAAAATGGACTGATGTTTTGAACAAATGAGGAAAACTGTCCAATGTTATTGTTGAAGTAGCGCGTTAATCGGCCACGCATCCGGCGGAGTAAGAATAAATATGTGTAACAAAGAGCGTTGACATACATTTCAGGCTGTTGGAGCTAAACAAAACAAGACCCTGCTAGGTCAATGGCAATTGATTCGGCTAAAACAGTAATTATAAGGCTGTAACCGCTGTGGGGCGTTGCAGTTTTCTAGTTCGACATTGAGGCAATTTGATATGGGCGTAAGTAGGTAGGTAGGTATATTATACACGGTTTGCTTAGTAACAAAACGCATAGCAGGCATAAAAATTACAAACACGTGTAACCAGTGTGTTCGTGTGTCAATAGAGTTTGTAGTGACTCATTATGTAGTTATTAAAACCGGACTTTATAAAAATACGACTTTCAAATTCAATTTCACTGATTTTTGTGGCACGTTTGTCTATTCCTATGTTGACATTAGTGTCTAAGCCAAATAAAATGGGAGAGGGCGCTGACTCCTGACCTCCTGACATACAGGTAAGTACACTTAATTCAGAGATTCAGAGGCGTAACCTATTATGTCAATAAAGAATTTGAATAATGAAGTTATAAAAACCGAACTTTACAAAAATACGGCTTTGAAAGTACCAATAAAATATTATAGCCCAACAGTCCATTCTGAAAGGTTGAGGTCTCTAACTGCATCGACCTTATCACGAATAACTTTATAAATAACACCCAGCGCAATCAGACCGAGACAATGCACTTCATGTTTTCCAGTTCATGTTTATATTGATGACCTCTTTCAACAAAACATAAATCGTGAGATCAAAGGGACCTAGACATCAAACTAGATACAGGTTTACACAATCCATAAAAAAATCAAGGGCAGATAATGTCACGATACAACTAAAATGCTGTGGTAATTGGCCTTCTATTATTTCTAAGGATCGAACTAGTATGAAAAGACGACGTGGTATTTTTTAGTTTAGGAAGTAAGAAATGCTTAAAGAGAAAAGAGGAGTTAGGTATACAACACGTTACGAAACAATGGCAAGACTTTCTTGCACGGTGCGACTGCGACGACATATTGCACAAAACAACAACAATCGGCGACTACAACAAGTAGTAGACATGCGCTATTTCAAAAATGGTTATTGTTACTGCCGGGAAGGATTGATTACTGTATAGAGCATTCACTTCTATACCTCGTGACCTTTGTGAGGCTCCCCGCTCCAGATATCTCTCCAGTGGATGAGATGGTGCAAGTGGTTCCTGTAGTTGTGCTGGCGGTTGCTGTCCCTCTTCTTGCGGGACTCGGTGGGCGAGGGCGGCGCCGTGAGCGACTCCCGCCGCATCGTCACCGGGTTCACCACCACAGCCTGCAGCTGCGCCGTCAGCAGACATTCCGTCTCCGGGCCCTCGTCAGACGATATACTATCCGTAAGCAACCGAGCCGACCTCGACCCGCGAACGCCTTTGCTAGGACCACATTGAGAATCTTCCTTCTTCATTTTAAAACTGGTCACACATCACTAATGAGAGTAACAAACTATTTCACAAGGTGGTATCTAAGGTTTAGCATTCACAATATTTCGAAACAGTGGGACGGGGGCGCATACGTCGATGCAAGTAACGTGCGGCGCGGACGACGCCAGAAACAGACTGCGGCGCGGTGGCCGGCGGCGGGCGCACGTGGGTGACGACGCAGCGACGTCAAAACAACGGCGCCGCCGACACTCTTGAATCTTAAAGTTTGCAAATTTTTTCCTCATGTTGTAGAAATTTCAGCATGAGAATCTCATTAGATAATCATCATGGTGTTAGTATTTGTGTTACCCCTTTAACTGAACACAAATGGTTTGAAGGGTTCCAAACATTTCGAAAGTTAAGTGTCTATGACCAAAAAATTGGTAGAAAAATCAGTTTTGATAAACAAAAGTAAAGATAGAAAAAATAAAAGAAGTAAATATTCATTAAGTCACACAAACAATATTTTATAGTCCTAATTCATATGCTATTGTATCCTAAACAATAGCATATGAATTAGGACTATAAAATATTGTTTGAGGTTTATTATGCATTAAAGTGAAACATAATTACGACTCCAGTAGTCATTACAGTTGCAAAATATAACAATTATATTTAAGTATAAATGTAAGTGCTGTACTTTTTTAGGCAAGTGATATTTTTATTTTTAATGTAGGTAGTAACTAAACCATAGCTATGGGTTATAGCTGTAGCACTTACTTAAACAGAAATAATGTCAATATACTAAATTAGAATATGATTCAGCGCATTCAATAAAAAATGTCTTCAAAGTTTATTCTACTAAGTTCATGCACTGTTATTAAAATATACTTGATTTGATAACAAGGATTTGAATCTTGAATTGAATTGTACTATCTCGCGCTGACTAGTAAAATTGAAATAATAAATAGGTCTCCGTAATAGAGAAAGGCTCTATAATGTTGATTGAGATTGAGATTATCATAATCATTTTCAATAAATTAAAAGGAGACCAAGACAAGAATTTATATTACAGAAATTACTTACATTATTTTAATTGATTTTGAGCATTGTGCACATGATTGAAGTAATCATTTGTTACGAGGGTCTTCTTACCTAATTACACATTCACAAGTTAATTACTATTGATTTTTCAGAACAATATTTTCAGTTTACATGTTTTGTTTGGTTTGTCATGAACTTATAATAAATAACATTTGCTTTTTAGGCCAGTTTCCTTGTCGTAATCTATTCAAAAGTTTAATTAAACACAGGCATTAGAAAATACGAACAGGCATGGCAAAAATTTAGAAAACTAAGTGAAATTATGACACAATAAATCGTTGGTTCTATAACTATAGAAGAAACCGCTTAGAAATGAACCTAGTGCATAAAAATGCATGTTAATCATTAAAACCAAAGAATTTAAAACAGAAATAATCAAGACTTACTTGTTGTGTGATCAATATTTGATGAAACGGCAACGGACAATGACCACTACATTTACATTATGCTGTAGCACTGTATACGTTGGTAATAAT
This sequence comes from Xestia sexstrigata, assembly GCA_941918905.2. NCBI lineage: Eukaryota > Metazoa > Arthropoda > Insecta > Lepidoptera > Noctuidae > Xestia > Xestia sexstrigata. The sequence goes on along the minus strand of OW799207.2, from coordinate 13,165,193 downwards.
AATGATTTACTCTTCAAACACATCAGAAATTAATTTAATCATTCTTTGTTTAGTTAGACAATACAAATTGTTGCAGTGCGCGCATGTTTTTTTTTTTGAATTTTTGACATTTCAATTTCTTCGAGCTAGAGTAGATAACGCTATTAAAATCTGGCATATCGATATTTAGGTTCATAAACTTCATAAGTTCGCCAACTTTTCGGATAATGCATCCTCCTGGACCGGCTGAGCTCAAATTGGGATACTAGTCACGATCTACTACCACTCTGGTATCTAAAAGGCTGGGTTCTGAATTTTATTTCAAAGAAAAATAATTATTTTATATTAGTGACGTTTGTTAACGTTGACGCTTGCTTGACTGCTACTATTGTCAATGTCAACTGTCAGTAAATGACGTATGACGTTATTAATGTGTGTACGATTTTCACGAAAAACAAGAAAAACATTTCTTTTTTATTATATTATATGAGTTTGAAGCCGGTTAATGAAAAAAATAACGTCATTAATATCTTAGATAAGTGTTTACCTGTTAATCTTGTAATGTCTCTGCCACAGAAAAAGTATTACAGACAGCGTGCACATTCTAACCCAATTGCTGATCATTGTTTTGAGAAGTAAGTTCTTATAAAAAATAAATATAATAATAATAATAATAATAATTTATTCATGAAAAACATTGTAGTACATGTCACAATTAACAGAATCGCTTATAAAATAGTGTACAAAGACTACAATAAAATGGTGGGTGAGGTGCTGTATTCCTAGCTAGGTTAATAGATAACCTGTGTTAAGGAGTACAGTGCCGGTCCCCAAGGAAAGAAACAATAAAATAGTACACATTATGCATTATAGTACATTATGATGTGCTTACTACAAACAAATGTTGATGTTTAACTATACGATCTAATATGGCTTAAAACTAAAAATAAGTAAATTAACAAGTATAGAAAATAGAATGATAGGGTAATTATCTGTATAAACTAAAAGTAAATCATGTAACAAGTGGGTAGGTGAATACTTTTTGTGACCAAATGTGTATGCTGTGCGAATAAGTTGTATTTCCGCTACATGTTACGAGTCATAAACTGTAGCGGATAAAATTGTATAGTAAATATGCAAAGTAATTATTCATCAGAGGTTAATTAAAATTGTATGCACATTGCAGCCCTACTCATCCGGATGATTACGACTGGTCTGTTTTGTATCCAATAATAGACAAAGATGAAAAGGCGAAAAAAGTCGAGTTTTTGGATGTCGGCTGTGGATATGGCGGTCTTTTAGGTTGGTCTAATAAGAACGTACAAATCTTACAATTCCACAGTGTTTTTTGCAGTGAATAACCGTCATAATAGTAAAACTGCGTCGAACCGAGAACCTGCATGGTCCTCAGATGATCTAAGCAAAACAATGTCTGGAATTTTTGAAACAAATTATGGGGCTGTTTCAACTCCGAGTATTCAGATACGAAACACCAAGCTCACATTAGTTTTTAAAAAATGATACATGTAAAAGCGATAGTAACCTACTTACAAAAATAAATATCATTTCATTTGAATAGAGAGAGAATGCTGAATGTAGCTCACTGAAACTAAACATTACTGGCAAAATGTAGGTGTACTATTTGGTACACTACACCTCTACCAAACACTTCAGGGATTACATACAAGCATGACATTATGTTATGTATGTAAATGTAATTGCTATTAGAACATGCTTCCCTCAGAACCTCACTAGAATATCAACAGTAATATGGAGGACTACTTTGGAAGAAGTATCCTTTTTGTTTTATTGATTTTTGTAAACATTAATAATTATATGTCTAACTGTATTTTAGCCTGCTCTATCCCACTCCTGGGCGAAGGTCTCCCTCCACTCCTTCAACTTCTTGTGAACCTGCGTGTCCTCCTTCCAGTTCGGACGGAACTTGTTTGTAAATATATAATTTAATAATCCCATTATTTTTTTTTGTATAATATATGTACTATTGCAGTTACATTATCACCAATGTATCCTGACAACTTGATGCTTGGATTGGAAATACGTGTAAAGGTATCTGATTATGTTAATGATCGGATTCAAGCATTGAGATCTCAACATTTGGATCAATACCAAAATGTTGCTGTGTTGAGAACAAATGCTATGAAATATTTACCTAATTTCTTCCATAAAGGACAGGTAAGGGCTTATAATAGGGAATATGCACGTAATTTTTTCTTCACTTAAATCAATAAAATACAGTAGGTACTATCAACCCAAGAAAAGTATTAAAAGTTAAGTTTCAACTACTGCTTGTCGCACAAAAATAATATTAAACTGCTGCAATTTTCTACGACAGTTTAAACGTCCGTAGCTGTCGCAGCCATGATGTGACGTCTTTTACCACAATCACATCACATCTAATTTTTTGCCCTTACTAAAATAATTTTACTAATTGGATGTGCTCAAGAAAAATTGCAATAACAATATTGTAATAAAATCTTAGTGAAACTTTATGCACTTTTCAAATAAAAGTGTTTTTTGGACACATAGACTATGACGTCACTACCGGCGTTATCGAGGACAACGCGTTTTGAGAGTGCGTTCCGTTTCACCAAAAACATGCTACATAAAACAGTAAATTGTAAATTAAACAAGTGTGCCACAATGTTTTTGTACACAATACAAGGCATTTTTAATAAATAAAAAGAGTTTTGTATTTCATGCATATTCCCTATTACTCATTATATTTATTCGTATCTATAAACTCATAGCTTTTAATTTAAAACTTTATTTCAGCTCAAAAAGATGTTCTTTCTGTATCCCGATCCACATTTCAAGAAGGCAAAACATAAATGGAGGATAATTAACAAATGGTTGTTGTCTGAATATGCCTATGTTCTGGCAGAGCAGGTAAATAACTTGAATTGTAATAAAAGTCAATTCAAAATATCACTGGACCCCAGAAATGGACCAAATTAATATTCAATTTTATTTCAGGGTGTTGTTTATACCATAACAGATGTGAAGGATTTAAATGAATGGATGGTATTCCATTTTGAAGAGCACCCATTATTTGAAAGAATTCCAGAAGACGAATTGGTAAGTTAACACTCAATTTTTCGGGAAGACGAGACAAAGGCTAAATTTAAAGCACACATCATCTCCACAGTCCTAGTCCCTTCCATGACTCTTACATTCTTTGAAAACTGGTTAATGTTCAAATACTATTCATTTACATGTAGCAACCAAATGCGCATCAAATACATACTTTTCTTTTTCAGAAATCAGATCCTGTAGTGGATAAACTCTATGAAAGTACAGAAGAGGGCAAAAAAGTGACTAGAAATAATGGGGATAAATATGTAGCAGTTTTCAGAAGAATTTCTGATAAACCATGAAATGTAAATAATTTTTGCGTTTCAAAATCACTTTATTTTGTTATAATTACAGAATAAAAAGATAAAAAAGTAAAAATGATTGGGCTATATTAATGTTATACACATGTTAAATAAGTTAAACAGCTTTTAAACAGTAGCTAAAAATATTCAAAAGTATTAATGTTCTGTTTAAAAATTAAAAAAAATAATTGTAATCCTAAAATTATTTTTTTATTGATCCCTATGTAGTAATAAATATTCCAGATTTATGTACAAAACTTCACTGATATTATTATTTGTTAAGTTTCTTCTCCATAAGGTTAATCCATCTTCCAAGTGGTCTAGATATATTCAAGTGTTTGCGCATATGTCCTGTTGCACCTAGAAGCCAGGTCTTATTTTCCATCCATACTTTGTGTGACAAAAGTGAAAGTAATAGCGCTGCCCAGATTTCGGGTTGATTTGGATACATATGGAAGCCTTGTTTAGCCAATAACAAGGATTTAATGCCATCCCCCGCCATATGTTCTGCAATACTGGCCGAAGCTAGAATTTTTCCGAAGTCACAATCATATTCGTTATAGTGAGCTGAGCATAAGGCTTTTTGGGCACAACAGCTTGCAACTTTTGCCTTTGTATTAGCTCTAAGGCAATACTGAGCCATACAAAACCATAGAAGTGCATTGCTAGGGTGATCATGAAGACTGTCACTCAAGAGCTTTATAGCCTGATTCATGCTGTCCTCACACACAGAAAGGTATGATTTCAAAAAGCCTATATCAAAACCATATTCACTGTCTCTCTCATATTTCCTTAACTCACCCAAAGCTAGCTTTGATAAACTTTGATCCGAATGAATTAAGCCTAAAGAACATATTGCAAATAAACTATGTGCTGTTGGCTTCTTCTGTGATATTTGAATGCTATGGAACAGAAGTGTTTTCGCATCATCTGCACCCTTGTACATGTACACAATGCCTGCCATAGCTACCAGGAGATTTGCTTTTTCAGAATCTTCATTACTCAACCAGTGAAGTGCAGTGTCATATACGGAGTAGGATTCTTCATATAGGCCTTTCTTATAAAGTGCTAGAGCTAAACCAGTGGTCGAGTCAAAGCTAGCTTCAGTAATTGCTTTGAATATTTTTATTGCTTCATCATACTTCTCCATCCTTACTAGAATTCTTCCAATATTTAAAAGTGTTTTGTTCTTATTGTCATCTTCTGCATATTTGAATGCTTTTTCATAAGATTGTAGTGCAGACCGTATTAGACCATGCCTTTCTTGTAAGATCCCCATTATGTTGTAAGCACATGCATTTGAAGATTCAAAGTTACAGTACCATTCAACTAAGTCTAAGGCATACGGTATAGCATAGAGACCCTCTATTTCATATTTTGATTCTGAATTTTCCTTGTATTTATTATTCTTTAAAGTTCTGCACACCCAATCTGCATACCCAAGTGCACTCTCTGGATGATACCCCAAGCGTGATGCATGCCTAAATAGATCCATAGCTTCTTCTTCGCGAATTGCTTCAGCAATTAATCCCTGACCAATCCAGCTTTGTGGGTGGGATGGTAACGCCGATTGTCCTCGTGAGAAACAGTAGTTGGATAATTTATAATGTTTTAGTTTTAAATAAAGTGTTCCTAAATTATACCATATTTTTGCGACAGACCATTTTCGAGTAACAAAGAGAGCTTTAATAAAGCAATGTTGGGCTATTTCATACTTTTTGATAGCCAAACAGATCTTTCCAAGCAAATTCCAGTTACGCCAAACAGTAGGATTCTCTTTTATACAATTTAAAGTCAAGTTGAAAGATATGTGGCAGTTAACAACTTTTTTGGTTTCATAATAAAAGGTCAAGTAGGCCAATGCTAAATCATAAGATGACACTTGCTGTTTCTGTTTGGCGATATGTGAGTAGCAAGCAATGGCTTGAGGAAATATGTCTACTTTACTTTTTTTCGATATTTCAAAATCATTTCCACCTTCCTCTGACAACTGGGGCATATGGACATATGCATATTTACTTGGTAATTTAGTAATAAACATCAAGTTGTGAGCTAATAGTTTCCAAAAACATAAATATTGATTTTGTTTGGATAGTGCTTTGGTGATGTAGTCTATTGCATATTGTGCACAATCCCTAGCACTACCATATATTTTGGCTTCAACTTTTTTCTTAGCAACTCTCATCCATGTTTCAGCAATTCCTTTGAGAGCTAAGAATGAGTAGGGTTCAATAGTAAATACTTTTTCAAATGTTGAAATAGCTTCTTCATATTGTGTTAACAATGAATAAATATGGCCAATTCTTGTAAGGCAGTGTGCAGTTTTGCTTGGATCTAAAGTCATTACTCTGTTGTAAGCTCTCAATGAAGAAGTGTATGATCCCCTTGAATAATATGCATCAGCTAGGCATTCAAAAGCTGTTGTGTCTTCTTGGTTCATTTTGATAACATTCCTGAAGTTTAAAATGGCATTTTCCCATTCTCTCTTATTTAAATAATGCAGACCTAGTCTGAAATTAACCCATGGTTCAATAGTTGAGATATTTTTTGCTAATTCATTCAATAATGCAAAGTCATCATCTTTCTGTTGTAATTTGACGTAAATTTCACTGAGACTCTTAGCAATATTGGTGTTGATACTGTCCAGACTATGTGCTTTTTCATAACATTTCTTAGCCTTCTCTAAGTCTGATTTATGATGATGATAAAAGTGACCTAAATATAAAAATGTATCAGCATGGTCAGGATTAAGTTTAGCTGCTTTTAAAAGATTTATCAAACATTTATCGTATTGTTTTAATTCCCAATATGCTTTCCCCAAATAGAACACATCAAGTGGGTTATTTGAACCTTCTAGTAAATTAACCACTTCATTATATTTGCCTTGCTTCTGAAGTAACAAAGCTTGGAGTTGTTTATGGTAATCTGTAGTTTCTAAATACTTCATGATGTGGTCAGCAGGTTCATCAGCTTCCATATAACACTCTGCAAGACTGGCAAGCTCAAATGGTTCCAATAAATCAAAAGGTATATCTTTTGCACTATTAATAGCTTGCTTCCATTTATGTTGTTTTGTCAGAGCCAAAAACAAGAACCTTTTGAGAGAAATTGCAAATTGTTGATCTTTTACTTTGGTCATAAAATTGCTTGCAAGCTTTTGTGTGACAGACCACTTTTTCAACATAATTGTACATTTTATAACAAATGTTGCTTCTGTGATGTCTGCCTCATGATAGTTAACTAAGGGTACACACTGTTTGTAGGCTTCTAGGTATAATCCTTTATCATAGCATATCATGCTTCTTAGAAGGCTTGGATATTTAGAGTTCATAATGCCTTCACTGATTGTATCTATGTGTTGTTCAATATTAAATTTGCAGAATGACATTTTCTCCACATACTTTATACATAATTGTTTGCAAAGCCACTCCCTCAATAGTACATTTGTGGGAAAAAAAATAAGATGAATTATTTCTTCAACAGCAGATGCAAAGTGAGGTTTCTGAATTATAACTTTGCATTGCAGTATTTCAATTGAGTGTCTAGGATCCTCATTGTAGATTTTATGTAAAACATTTAAGATGACTGGTATGGCTTCTTGATCACATGGAATATCAGCTTTTAGGAGTTCCACAAATTGTTTTTCAGCTGTTTGAAATAAAGTATTTCCAAGATCTTTAGCTAGATAATTAGCCAGATAGTTCAAAGACTCTTTGCTTTTAAGTGCACAACCTAGCTGGCCAAGTTTTGTTATAATTTCAATGGCTTTTTCTTCTTCCATATGCAGATTTAGCATTTCATTATAGATTGTAATTAATTTGATTTTATTAGAATTATCTTCTTTTCTTTCATAGTAATTAGCAAGACCTTGCCAGCCAAGGGGATGGTCTGGTTTACTTGCTATAGCTTTTTGGTAGGCTAGTGGTGCCTGATCAGAATCTTGAAGTGATTTGCCTAACAAGACAAGTCCAAAGAAGTTTTGTTTGTCTTTTCGTAATATATTTTTGCAACATTCTTGGGCCTCCTTGAAATTTTTCTCATCTATTAATTTTCTTGCATCTTTTAGTAAAGCTTTAATATCTGCCATCTGAAAGTATATTTTATTAAATTTTATTAATCTGGAAAGTTACTATAATATTTATTGACAAAGGTAGTATTAACATAATCCTTTGTCCAACCTAGTCCAGCCTATGGGAAAAAGTTATTTCTATTGTTTTATAGAAGTCAGTCAGGAGACAATCATTCATCCAAGCCTCTGCATAAACTCACAATATTATCACTGCATTACATTCATGCAAATCTTGAGTTGAGAATCGGTGGTTTTCTTTAATGAGTGATGATCCAATGTAGGTACCGTGTGTATCTATACCTACTAATTGCATCCGATTAAGTAAGACGAAGCTATTCCGTTTCATATGAACTAGTTCATCAGATGGTCCATGGTGGATGGTGGATGGTGGGAGAGATCCTAGGAGAGATCCTAGAACAGGCATCTCCTAGGCTCAATTTCATTCTGAACCGGTCCGAGCTGGTATTTATATATTTACTTTTAGTTGTATCTAAAAAAAGTTTTGTTGGAACTCACCGCAGGGTATATGTTTGGTTAACACAGATGGAATGAGTTTGAATTTTATATTTGAAGAAAGCTTCTTCGAAATCGAAGAAGTTGTGAAATAAAATACGGCTCGAGAGATTAATGCAAAAGTTTATGATGAACTCTAAAATATCAATCTATTTTTTTGTGTCGGCTTGTCATAAACAGAACGAAACGAAACTGTCAAGTGTCCACAGACAGATTAGATATTAATAGCTCAAGTGTCAAATGAATTAATGAAGTGAACCGAATCATAAACGAGGAGTGTAAAGCAGCGTCCCCACTAGAAGCCGCGTCGCGAGCATAGATAATACACTATACAAGATAGATGACTGTGCAACTGAGGTTTTTGTTTAAAAAAACTGTGTACCCCAACTGTTAGATGGCGGTACTTGTCTCAATGTCCCCTCCGCTTACGCTATCGCTCACTAGATGGCGCTTTTAGTTTTTGTTTAGTAATAAATCCTTTTATTGAAGAATGACTGTTATTTATTTGTGTGGAATAAATGAATTCTTGATTCTCGCCACAGAGTGTATTTGGTTAGCACGTGTGTCCTGAATTTTAAGTTGTTTTCAGTGAAAAAGTGACTTGTTGTGACTTGTTTTTGTATTTTTGTGTTGTCCTTGTGTCGTTAATCGGGTTTGTATTGTTTATTTTTTGTTATAGTAGTTTTTACTGTAATAATGGAGCGAAATAAACCTCCCGACCCTGATCCTCCACCTGACATGTCTTCTTCCTCAATTTCCGATTATGCTCCTCTATCACCGAACTCCCCGCTATCCCAACTTGCCAATGTTGCTTGCAGCATAGCAGACACGCAAATTTCAACCAATCCGTCACGCAAACGCCCAGTTGACGATGTTAATATCACAAGCCCTCCTACGAAGCAACAAAGAGCTCAAGTTGGTCGTACTAAGTACTCAGCGACAGATAAAGCGCCTTTCCTAGTCCACGTATCCCGCACGGAATCCCAACCGAATGCTAATACAACACTCCATCCCGTTACATTCGGCATGTTTCTTTTCAATAATAACATTGGTAACGTAGTTCGTGACGGAGTTAAACGCGTTGGTCGCAACCGAGTTTCTGTGGAATTTACTTCCCCTCAGGATGCGAATGCCTTTATCATAAACAGTATTTTGTCAAAAAATGGTTATATCGCTAGTATCCCCACATTTAACATTACCCGTATGGGTGTTGTTAAAGGAGTTCCCCACGACATGTCAGAAGAGGAGTGTAAAAGTTATTTATCCGTTCCATCTGGCTGTGGACAAATTCTTAAGGTCAGACGTATAAACAAAAAGAATTTTCATGACGGGGCTATAGAATGGAAACCCACAGAAACTTGCGTGATCACGTTTGACGGACAGGTTTTACCAAACAGAATTTACTGTTGCTACACATCTCTCCCAGTACAGCAATATGTCTTCCCTACAATTCAGTGCCGTAAATGCTGCAGATTTGGACATATTGCATCAATCTGTAGGTCAAAACCACGCTGCAGTAAATGTGGTAATGATCACCCTGGTGATGGTTGCAGCATTTCTGAGGCTGAAGCTTTCTGTGTACTATGCTCAGGGAATCACTTTGCTAATAGCAGGTCATGCCCGGAGTTTGGTAGACAGAAAGCTATAAAGACTATCATGGCTGAGAAATCCTTGTCCTATGCTGAAGTAAGCAAAACTGTCCCAGCTGCTTCCCGTAACTATGCCAATATAACGAAATCCCAACCCCAATCATATCGCAAAACAGTTTTTCTAAAGCCTAAGACCCATGCCCCCCTTTCCCCATCATACGATAGAGTTGCTCATGAGCAAATAACTAGTTCTCCCCAATCTTCACAGCCTAATGGCTGCACACTCAATAACCCCTACGTCGACCGTAATAATATTTCCTCTACCATTGAAATTCTCGTAAAACTCCTAACCACTGTAATGTCTTCTTCTAATTCACAAATACCGTCCAACGTTGCCCACCAACTTGTTACTCTTCTTCTAGACATTAAAAATGGCGGGTCGCCAAGTATTCCTTCAGTGGAATGTGAGGAGCGTGTGGCATAAAAAGCACGACCTCATATCCCTCCTGAATGAGTACAAGCCCTTGGCTTGCTCCATTGCTGAGACTTGGCTTACCCCAAGTCTTAGCTTTCGTGTACCACATTTTAATATTCTTAGATGCGATAGATCTGATGGCTATGGAGGGTCGGCCCTTCTTTTCAATAACCGTGTCCCACTTTTGTCCCTATCCTTACCTGCGCTTGGTGGTGATGTGAATGTTGTTGGAGGGACTGTTGAGGGGATCACGGTCCTCTCTGTATACATTTCGCATCCTCATCATAACTTTTTAACCATTTTAAGAAATATTTTTAGTAGTATCCAAGGTCCCCTTTTGGTCATGGGTGACTTCAATTGCCATCACTTTAGGTGGGGTTCTAATAGATGCGATTCCTTCGGGGAAGGTTTGGTAGAAATTCTAGATGACCTTAACCTCTGTGTCCTAAATGACGGTTGCTCGACCCGGAGACCTCTTCCTGGGCAGCAAAAGAGTTGTGTAGATCTCACATTCTGTTCTGTGGAGTTGGCGGCATCGATTCATTGGCAATGCACTACTCTGACGCATGGTAGTGACCATTACCCTATAGTTATATCTCTGATTAATAAGACCTATTTAGAAAAAACTTCTCCCCCACTTCTGAAGTACAACTTGTCCAAACCCGATTGGACAAAGTTTTCATCATTACTGGAGGAGAAAATTAGTGAACTCCCAAATTTAAATTCAGCATTTTCAGGCTTTTTGGGGCACTGCCATGTTAAGAATTGTTATGAAGGCTTTGTTTCGGCCATAATTTCAAGTGCAGATTCGTCCTTTAAGTTACGGAACTGTGCTAGAAACAAGATTCCATCACCCCCATGGTGGGACCATGAATGCACAGCAGCAATACAGTCGAGGAATGACGCCGAAATACAGTACAATGAATCGATGAATAACGACAATTTACTACAGTATAGACGAGTGTATGCTCAATCTAAACGTCTTCTTCGTAAGAAGAAACGATCAGGTTGGGTTAAGTTTTGCACTTCTCTATCCCCCTCCACTCCCGTATCAGCAGTCTGGAAGAGTATAAACCGATTTAGGCGTGGTTGCTCCCCGTCAATTTCTTCCCCCATCACCAGACAAACTGCTGAATCCTTTTTCGATAAAATTGCTCCACCCTATGTTCCCTTATCTTCAGAATTATTATTCACGCCTGTAAATACTGCGGATGATCCGCTGGATTACCCCTTCTCAATGGAGGAATTGAATACGGTGCTTCGAAATGTACGGGATACTGCCCCTGGCAAGGATGGCATCCCATACTCTTTTATAGTCCACTCTGGTACCAACGCTAAGAACTATTTTCTCGAAATTGTGAATTACTGTTATCGTTTTGGTTGGGTACCGGATCAGTGGAAACAACAAATCGTCATTCCTCTTTTGAAACCAGGTAAGAATGCCGATGACCCGAATGGACTTAGACCAATTGCTTTGTCGTCCGTCTTGGCCAAGTTACTGGAACATCTAATTAAAAATAGACTTGAGTGGTTTGTTGAGTCTCGGGATCTACTACCCAGCCATCAATTTGGCTTTAGGAAGGGACTTAGTACAATGGACAGCGTGGCAACGTTAGTTACGGATATACGTACAGCCTTTTCCAAAAATGAATCTGCTGTAGCCGCCTTCCTAGACATATCTTCCGCATACGACAATGTCCTTCTTCCCATTCTCAGGCAAAAATTGCAACAGCTGAGTATTCCGGCGAAGATGGTACAGTGCATATGCGGGCTTCTTATGTCCCGCTCTTTGGTGTTGAGAGTCCAGGGTGAGATATTTGAGGAAAGACAGACGTGGAAGGGTCTTCCCCAAGGCTCTGTCCTCAGCCCATTACTGTACAATTTATACACAGCTGACATTGGCTCCTGTCTTAATACTGACTGTCATCTTTTACAGTATGCCGATGACCTTGTCCTGTATGTAGCCAATGCATCAGTTGTTGATGCTGCTACATCTCTCTGTCTCTCTCTGGACTCTTTAAATCAATGGCTTTTAGACCATGGTCTCTCCCTATCTCCTCCGAAAAGTTCGGTTGTCGTTTTCTCCCGGAAACAACGGATCCCTCAAGTCTCAGTTAGCATTGAAGATCAAGGTATTCCAGTAGTTAATAAAGCAAAATTTTTAGGCGTGTATCTGGATTCCAAATTATCTGGTTTACCCCACATTAATTACTTAGTTAAAAAATGCGAAAGGGTTATCCCTATTTTAAAAGTCCTTGCTGGTGTCTGGTGGGGTGCCCATCCTTACACTATGAAATTAATCTATAATGCTTTAGTTCGTAGTATTATAGATTTTGGCTCATTTTTGTTGATTCCATGTAACAAAGGCGGTTTAGTTGGATTAGATAGGGTTCAGTCTCAATGCCTTCGGATCATCTCAGGTTGCATGAAGTCCTCTCCCATTAACGCCTTGCAGGTCGAATGCGCCGAACCTCCCTTAGCCCTGAGGAGGCAGTATCTGGCGTCCCGGTTCCTGTCTAGGGTTATCCCCAAAACTCTACATCCTCTTATTCCAAAATTGAAAGAATTAGATACTCTGTACAGAAATTCAAAATATTGGAAATGCAAGGAATCTCCGCTAATATTAAAAGCGTTTTGCCAGCTCCAAAATTTAGATTGTCCTATTGTCCAATATCCCAGATTACCATTGTTTAACTTCCCGTATGAAGTACTCTGCTTCAAACCCCAAATATTTTACAACATTGGTATTTCCAAAAAGTCCCCTTCGGCAAACTCGATCTTTAATGCGGTGGTGTGTGAGCGATGGAATGGGTTTCAAAGGTTTTTCACGGATGCCTCTAAGTTAGCAAGTAACAGTTATACGGGTGCTGCTGTTTATTACCAAAATTCTAAAATTATCCTGCAATTCAAATGTCCAAAGGAATCTTCTGTATTTACAGGCGAGAGTGTGGCTTTATTGGAAGCATGCCTTTTCATAGAATCCCACAATATTAACTCTGGTGTCATTTTTACAGATTCCCTCAGCTCTCTTCAATCCCTATCCCAGAATCCCTTCAAAAGTAAATTACATAGCCCACTAATTTTAAATATTAAAAAGACGCTCCTATCCTGTGCCAATCAGCAAAAAAACATTCATCTAGTTTGGATACCCAGCCACTGTGGCATTAAAGGCAATGAATGTGCTGATACATTGGCTAAAGACGCATGCACCTCCCCAACTGCAGACCTTAAACACCTTAATCACCAAGGCTATGATCTACTAAACCTTCCCAAGTCGGATTTGGAAAGCTCGTGGCAGGAACTGTGGAACAGCTCGAGCAAAAAGAAAGGTAGTTTTTACTATGCGGTCCAACCGCTGATAAAACCGAAACCATGGTTCTACCAATACAAGAAGGTACCTAAATGTGTCGTATCGGTCCTTTGTAGAATTCGCCTAGGCTTTTGCTGTTCTCCAGTTTTCCTTCGTAAAATTCGTGTGCAGGACTCGTCCCTATGCGAATGCGGATTGGATGAGGGTAGCTTGGATCACATCTTTTTTGACTGCATCAACAATGATCCATCCTACGACTTATATAGTCGTCTCCCCAAATTAAAGATTCCTGTGCCAATTAATTTCCCTTCCCTTTTAACATACTCCTCCCCAGAACTGCTCCAGATGCTGATGGTTTTTATCCGTCTTAATAATATTAAATTGTAAAAATGTTTTTATTCCATAGAAATTATCTAAATTTGGTGTGGTACATGTTTTTAAAATTTTCATGTTACTAACAATTTTAATTTATATAATTATATATTCTTGTTTGTTTCAGTGCTGTCCTACTAACCCAACAACAAGTTCTGCAATGAGTTCAGCTATTTAATTGTTAAATTACTTCTCTCCTTTTTTTTTCTGTTCTCTAAACATCACTTGCTTTCTTATTCACTTCTGACATTGGCAGAATTGTCGACATTGGCATCGACAGCATTTGCCATAAATAAAAATAGAATAGAAATGAATTCTTATGTGTATAAAATAGACTATGATGACAACATCATGATTATTTTAGTCTTGTCCTAAAGAAAATATAGAATTCGAAACATACACATAAGAATTTACTTAATTCACAAAATAAATAACAATCAGTCGTCAATAAAAGGAAAATCATTCTTCAAAATCTCAAGCTAGAAATGACATCAATTGAGCCATATCAACAAATGAATGATAGATAGAAATGAAAAATATTTAGTTTTATAAAGAATTTATTTTCTTCTTTTACAATGTGTGTTCTAATAATATACATACTCGTACAATACAATACATCCAAGAAGCACTTAAAGGCCGTCTTTCTCGGCATTTTGCAAGTTTCATCGAATTCAAAGCAAAAAGGTAAAATCGAGGTCCAGAATACACGGCGTTAAAGTCAAGTCAAAATTATTTATTTGCAGTAAATGTGGTACAAAAGATAGTAAAAATAATATGTAGTGCAAGGACACATTTCGCCATAAAATTGGCATGCAAACATTAAAGAATTAGATGCTAATTTCAAATCAAGAACTGAATGTGTAACAAACATTAAATTAGGTAACTGAGCGTGTTCGAAGTTACTCAATACAAAACAAAATTTTGCTGTTAAACACTAAAACCAAACAAAGAAATTGTGGGTCAATCGTTTACGTATCATAACACAGGGTCCAAGGGAGAGGTTCCAACGTTTATATATAGCAGATATCAAGAAAACAAGCACAGTATTAGGTCGTAAAAGAGCACAAAACAGATCACCAAAACACCACGAAACAACAAACGTTATATAAAAAAGTTTTCAAATGTACCCACTGTTACTGTGTAATAAATAAATTACTTGAAATGAAAACTTAAATTAATAAAAAAAAAAAATCTCACCATTAACAAGTAGTTACAATTTACAATTTTGTTGTTTACTTAGTTACAATTAGTAGGTACCGACATGAAAGTTATTACAATTGTTTTTGTTTGAGGTGGTTATAACGAGGTTCACAAAGTTTTGGCCCTACCCCCTGAACTAGGCGGGAACCTGTATCTCAGGGGATAGTGTTCAGCCATTTACATTCTGATTCTTCCTAAGACATTATTTTGTATGTCACTGATAGAGATAAAGTACCATTAAAAATGCGAGGATTTGTTGGTGAGCTTATAAATACGAGGTGTGGATGTAGGTGTGTGTGTTAATATGAGTGGTGAATTAGAGGAATGTGTGTAAGTGAAGAGAGAGTGAGTGAGAGGTTGAGTAATGTGGGAGTGTGTGTGTGTACGATGTAGTGAGTAAGGAAAATGTATTTTTTTGTATGGTAGATAGAAGATTATACATTTAGGGTCATTATGTTTTCAGTGTTTTCATAGTCCAATTGTAGTAAGTATATTTTTAGCTTATTCTTGGCTTCATGACTGCTAAGTCTTATTAAATTTGTTTTTTTGTTTAATTTGTTATATAATATAGAACTTAGGACATAATGTTGCCGTTTTGCAAACTTTGTGCTGTGTGGGACATTTGGACAAGGTGCTGGATTTCTGCGTCTACCAGTATCAAAGGCGGGAGAACTGTTCGATGTCTTCTCAGAACCGATGCGAGCACAAAAAGCTGTCGAATTGTTAGCACCTGACATTCTGAGTACAGCTGTGTAGTTGGGTATCTAAAAGGCTTCCTTTTTATAACTTTCAGAACAGCTCTTTGGGCTCACTCCAGGACTAGAAACTTCGTTTTTGTGGCTCCACCCCACAAAGGAATGCAATAATGTATGATAGATTGACACAGAGCGATGTATATTTTTATAAGAAGCACTTGTGATGCAGATTTTCTGAGAGTTTTAAATAGGAAGATCATGTTTCTTAACTTTGTCATTACTTTTTCAAGTTGTTTGTCCCATCTTAGATACTCATCAGTTTGAACGCCTAAATATCTGACAACACTGGCACAAAACTGTAATAGTTTTGCAATTACAGTTTTGTGTTTTATCTAAACAAGTGTGTGCAATTATGTTATACTCATCAGGTGGTTTGTTGTTATTTCTAATTTTGAAGGTTACATTATTAGTTTTGTCTAAATTAAGTGTCAGTAGGTTGGAGTTGAGCCAGCGCATTATTCTCCCTAGGCAGTGTTCAGCCATTTTCTTTACTAAAGCCCAACTAGAACCATGCACCACAATGGCAGTGTCATCTGCGTACGTATTCTGTACAGATTTTGTGACAAATCACAATTTAGACAATTTAGTGATATTGTGACTGTCCATAAATCCGTTTAGTCTGGAGTCTCTGTCCCCTCCCTTGTGTATAGGGTGTACCAGAGCTTTCTTATCTATAATATTTTTAAATTTATTTGTAATGTAAAACATGTTGAAAAAATAATAATAAATAATACTTATTTATTAAATTTAGTATTACTTTTATTATACTTTTAACAACTAGCTCTATCTATTGGCAAAAGTATAAAACTATGGCCAAACTAGCGTACCTAACCACACAGATGGCAGCACTGTCTATGAAAATTTTGTTTGAAGCCAATGTATGGAAGTTTCACCCCCTTGCTCGCGAGGCTATTGTGCTTTTTTGCATTGCGTCTACTACTACTCTAGTGATCACCCGTTTTGTGAAAATGCCACAGACTGATGAAAAATGTTTATGAAATATTTTCATAAAAAAACTACTCCAACAGTCCCTTATCACCCGGTGCACCTGGTACAATTCAATTTAAAAAGTGTTTTCTCATCCTTCCAATTCATTGGCGCGAATAAAACTAGCTCGCTCTCGTCCACACTCACGAGGCTCGCCGCGCGGCACGGCCTCACGGAGCCGCGCGGCCACAGAGTACATTATTATTAACTGGTACGCGCGGCTCTAGTGGGGACGCCGCTTTATTCATTCATGCCATGGAACTAGTTACTAATATTCTCACCATTTAAAAATACTACGTGGTTGCATGGTGGTTGCTACTGTTTATTTTCCGCATGTTGCTTCCTGAAACAATAATTGTCAGAATCAGCGTAGGTACAGACAGTGGGGTATGACATTGAGTGAGTAGGTGCTGCACTGTCACTGGTGCTGTGCTGTCTCCGGATTCGCCCAAAGATTGGAATACATAGATCACCCATAGACGCTTGATAACCACAATTTTTTTTTTGTTTTTAGGTTGGTGTTCCTGCTGTTACGTCAAATTATTTTAATATATTTGTATTGTATTATACACTTTACCATCTACGTGATACAGGTTATTTTTGTAAATGAATAGGACAAAAATCTGCTACGGCAAGAAAGAAACGTTGTTGTCAATGTCAATTTTCAAATCGACTCAAATTTGTAAACAAAACAATGCAAGATTTCGTTTTATAATATATAATAATGGCTAATACTGAAATTCTTTCCATGTACATCAAAAAGCTAAGTAAGAATGGAACTTTAATAGACGCGTACTCTTATTGCACAATTACTATAAGTTACAATTTGATTTGCATTACATTTCAGGTCATCCGTTGAAAGAAATTCGTGAGCGTTCGCTTTTACTGTTGAAAGCTAAGTTAACATTGGGCTGGGAGCTAGACGATGAGTTATCGGGTACGAGAGAACTGTTAGAAGCTCTTCTAGCTTGGTTCCAAACACCGCAACAATCCCTACAAAAAGAGGCATTTGAGTTACTACTTACAACTATCAAGGTGATTGTGTTGGATAAGATCTAGTTTAGCTGAAACTAATCATACACCTTTTGATTTTGCTGAAGTTGAAAGAGAATTAGTTTCAGGGTTTAATATTGAGTATAGAAGAGAGGGATTTGCTTTAATTTTTTTAGCTGAATATTCTAGAATTTTATTTATAGGAATATTAATACATACAATTTCATTTATTGTGATTTCAAGACAAACTCTGGTTTGTTGGACCCACTAGGGTTTAGGACATGCTAGGCTTTACCAATGACAGTTGGTAAATGAATGATGATTTTGGGAATAGAACAATCACTTTTTTTTTATTATCTGGCGACTGGACACACTGCAATACTAAACTGAGCTACCAAATGGGTAAGGTATGATAGAACTGTGAACAATGAACAAGCCTTGGTAGTGGCCAGTGAGCGTAGTTCGGGCTTTTACAGTAACATTGTTGGCATCTGATTTAAAAAACACATCTTTAATGTAAGTTATATGAAACAAAAATTGGAAACAAACTTGTTAAATGTAAACCTGTTTGAGAAGCCTACACGCAATGCTTGAGAAGCTGCAAAATCAAGTAATTAAATTGCTATGCAAATAATAATATTTCTATTTATTTATTCCAGACAAAAGCTGGTACTTATATTGCTAAAGAACTTGGGATAGATACTATCTTGTCCAAACTGAACAAAATCCGTAAAAGTGTTGCTAGTGATACACAAGAACTATATGAGGATGTTATGGAGACCTTGAGATTCATCAACACTTTTGAATCTAATGTCAATGTGGATGTCCCTCGCCTAACCATCCCAGATATCACAAGGTATGTGATATTGATGATTGCTAGATAGATTGTTGAATGAAACCTACAATGAATTTAATTATTTTGTGGATTATTTTAAAAACACAAATATGTATATGAAAAGGATAAAGGAAGCTAATGTTCATTTGTATTTTTAATTACACTATGCCACACCTAAATGGCACACATTTATTTAATTATTACCTAGTGAAAACATACATAAGTGTTTCACTGAAATGTAGCCTGAACACTTAGTTAACCATCCCTGAAACAGCAGTACAATAATACAGTAATTACATAATTTATAATTTCAGTTCAGAAAGTGATGCAGGCTCAAACAGTGGTTATTATAACTTGGAGCCCAATATTCAGTCATCTGGGGCTACATCCATTTCTAATGATGACTCTGACATCAATAGATACAGGAGGTATGTTATATCAGAAAGATTTACAAGTCACTTTTCAAATAAAAATAAAAAACTAAACCAAAACCAGTTTATCCATTAAGGAGCTACAATGCCACAGACATACACATTTTAAACTTATAACACCCCTCTTTTTACATTGGAGGTTAAACAGTTAGAGTTTTGAAAGGCTCAGCCATTCCAGTGTTATTTCTTGATACAGTAGGATGCATTGGCACATGAATCTAAATGCAGTGTCCATGTTTAATGTGGTAAAGTGGCTTAAGGCTCACCAGGGCAAATAACCAATCTTTGCATAACTTGCAAATAGACCACTCTCTGAGTGGTGGTCGTAGTGGGGCAATGCTGTAACCTGAGTTATCTTAATCTGATTGGATTGTAAATCAAATCAGATAAAAATCGTTTTGTTTTTATGCTGTGTTACTTCGCGTCGCGGCGTCGGCGCTAAACGTTTTCTCCTTCCAACATCTGCCTAGCCTTTCCCAACTATTTTGAGGTAGGCTTCCAGTCTAAATGGATGCAGCTAAATACCAGTATTTTATGTTTTCTGCTTCTATTCTCCCAAAAATAAAAAAATTGGTACTAAAAATAATAATGTTACAAATAATAAAAACAATGTGAAGTATTGAAAGTATTGAAATATTGAGAGGAAATCGCCGTCGAGGTAAACCACGGCGAAGGTTGTATGACGATCTGATCTCGTTTGCGGAGCGTACATGGCCATATTGAACATAATAGAGAGGAGATTTGGAAAGACAATGGGGAGGCCTTTGCCCAGCTGTGGGAGACTAAAATAGGCAAAAAAAAAATCAACATATGATTATGTTAACGGAATAGATAGTCTAGCTCTTTACTGATTGGTTTTAGCTTAAACACTACAGACAGTATAAGAATACTGCTTTTTCCTTGGGTGGATCTGTGCCCATCCGACAAGAAAACGTTGCTACTAGTAGAGGATGCCCTGAGGTTGTTAAAGTCGACTAGAAGATGCTGCAGGTTTATTCGCGACGTATTTCTCCGTGATTTTTATGCTGAAATATTTCTGAATAGACCTGAAATAATAAAGGTAATAAATCATACTATAATTTAACAACAGCTGTGAACACAATTAGGAAAAGAAAAGGAAGTCAGTCTCAAAGTTTTTTTTTCATTGTTTGAGTAATAATTAATAATAAATCTTATGTTTAATCTGTTTTAAGGTATTTAAAATAATGTAAATATTATAAATGCGAAAGTTTGTGATTGTGGATGTTTGTTATTCTTTCACGCAAAAACTACTGAACGGATTTGGATGAAATTTTGCACATAGATAAAAGCTAGTAAGATCCCATGGGACAGTTATCAAACTTCACGCGGGCGAAACCGCTGGCAGAAGCTAGTATTATAAATGCGAAAGTTTGTGAGTATGGATGAATGGATGTTTGTTACTCTTTCACGCAAAAACTACTGAACGGATTTGGATGAAATTTTGCACACTGATAGTTTATAACATGGATTAACTCATAGGATACTTATTATATTTATACTTACTTTTATATTATATATTACTTTTATATTAAATATTCATATTATACTTTTTATCCCGGTAGTAAGATCTTATGGGACAATTTATCAAATTTCACACGGGCGAAGCCGCTGCCAGAAGCTAGTTTAAAATAATGATGATTATTTAACTACTGTCCATTCTACTCTTATACTTGTTAATTTTCAGAGTTTATTAACAATATCTGACGGTAATAACGGCGGGAGGCCTGGAGAAGCTCTGTGTGTGTTGTTGTCCATAACGCGCGCTCTACGCACGCGACTATTCCAGCTATCTTCTTTGGACTTGATACACGAGACAAACAAGGTAAATTCATTAAAATGTGATTATTATAAATAAAAATACAGTCTGGGACTGGGACTTTCCAATTTTTTGTTACTCTTGATCGTCAGTATATTGGAAACGTCTGCCAAGATCATAAACGGTAGCCTTTATGCATATGCCCCGTTTTTTGCATAAAAAACACTTTATTTTAAGCCGGAAGACGTCTAATGTTTGATATATACCACCCCAAAGCACACAGCTTTAACGATTGATCGTAGTTACAAGTTTTCTAACACTACCGGCTATCAATAAACAGAATATAATCCTGTAAATCTCCATGCGGTGTGTATGAGAAGATTTATGCACGTTGACAAAAAAGGCGTACATAAGGATCGTAGTTTCTGCCTTACTCCAAGGGGAAAAAAGGCGTAAGTTTATTCATGTATGTGTGTATCTCTCAACAGATTCCAGATGCAGCCAGAGACGATATGGACGTGGGCATGCACACAGAACTGGAAGAGATAGTCGGCGAGCGGCGCCCGGGCACGCCTCCCGAGGAAGACGGCCTAGTACTGCTGCGACAGCTCCCCGCGCCGTTGTATGCGTTGGACACTCTGCATGCAGTGCTGACCATAATGGCTAGGAGCATTGTGCTGGTCGTTCCGGTCGATAGGACTGAGTCTTTGAACATTGTAAGTATATGTTAGGAAAAAGACTCAATTGAATACTAGTTTATGCTTGTAACTTCATCTGCGTTCAGCCTATGACACTCGGCAATAGCGTTGATTATTAATTGTCAGTGAAAGATTTTTTCTAATCGGATGAGTAGTTTTAGAAATTGCCCTTCTACATCCAAACTAACAAACTTTACCTCTTTAACTAAAAAATACCGTTTAATTTAAAAGCGTAAAAATGGCGTTAAATTATACTCTTCTGTTCTTTTGGATCGTGTGAAAATTGTTCAGAACGCGGAAAATATTAGCAGCAGCAAGAAGCTGTATTTAAGTATCGTCACGTGTATATCTATTCGCGTTTACGCGTTTTTTTTGCAAGATCACGAGATCCCACTAATGTGGTCTTTTGAGTGACACATATTTTTTGTGAGATCTCAGGAGATTGCGATTTTTTTACATTAAACAAATAATTGATTGATTGATTGCTCGTGATTTCAAGTCATAGTTTGTTTTGACTAGTTAACCTTTAGCCAGTCTAAAGTGCATTCTTAGACCGTGTCTTGATCAAAGCGAACATCATGCATGCCACGACGCCTTTGTCGCCTTCATTTTGTTTGGCGAATCCATCTTCTGGTTGATTTTCGGAACAAATGAGTGACACAGGAACGCGACGATTGCGTATTCGCTCGACCAATCGCTTTAGTTAATACGCGGGAATAGATTACTTGTCTTCAGTACTAAGGACTTTTTTTTTGTTTTTCAGAGGGAATTAAACACCTGCATCTGTTTGACTGAAGGCCTCGTCGAGTTGTTACTGGATTGCGTTAACGATGCCTTCTGGAGTATGGACCATAGTTCCAAGACTTACAGGGACATATCTCATAAAAGTTGTATGGCCATGCGTTTGATGGGAGATCTTTTATTCAAATACAGGTAATAGAATTTTTAAATATTATAGTTGTAATATAAGAATAGAATTATGCACGCAATCACCTTTACCAGATTAAAGTCTTGTCACGTCCCCATATTTACGCCTATTTCAATCGCTTGCCCAGCTGTAGCCAAGACCTACACTTGAGTGAGGCATTGTTAGAGCGACACAAATCGTGGTCATCGATGTTCACCGCGTACAGGATCGATCGACAATAGCATATGAAGAAATTGTTTTGCTTCGTTGGTGTAATTGTTGAATGGCCTTCCTGTGGGACTAGTCGGAGGATATATAAATAAATCGCTTTCGCGGTCAACATCGGCTTTTTTCTCGGACATAAACTTCGCTGGAATAATTTGACCTCATCTGCGATTGTGACCTTGCAGTCATACTACCTTATCATAAAATACTACATCGTTCCAGAAAATCCTTCTTCGACGAGATCGACCGCACCCACCACCGCATTGCATGGATACGTTTGACGATGTGTGCGGAGAAGCTGTTGCATTGGGCGCGGGACTCCGCCCTGCCGCCGACCTCGCTCGTCACTGGCCTGCAAATAGCCCAGCTTGACCCTGCCATTGATCTTTTTTACCCGGCTTTGAATAAGAAAATAGAATCGGTTTTGCAGGTAGGCAATTATTGGCAATTTTATTTTGTATTTACAGTTTCTTTCTTTTTCGTGACGCTGGCACGACAATACGAGTTTATTTGAACGCGCTAATCTCTGGAACAACCAGTCGAAGTTTGAAATTCGTTTTATGTTCAATTAGTATGAGCATCACGCTGCGACCATTAGGAGCCGAGCCAAAACGGTTAGTGAAACCGCGGGATACAGCTAATATATTATATTTCGTTGGCCCACTAAAAACTTCGCCTCTTCGTCGACGTCGTCAGTGGTACATACATACTGGTACAATAACTCTATTCTATTTTGTCGGAAGCACATCACACGTAACTGCTACAGGCTGTTTCCTTTCCAGAGTACCAGAATAACTGTAAACCAAGAATACAAAAGCAAGTACAGAGAATTGAAGAAACTATTCGGAAGCATGGACGGAGCTGTCCAATTTATGAACGACAAAAAGCTGCATAAATCGAAAAAAGTTCTCGCTTGTATAAAAACCTCTTTGACTGTTCTAGAACTGTTTCAAAGTGAGAACTTTTTGACGGACATAGTCGATATATTGCTAAATAAGGCTAAAGAATTGGATTTTGATGAGAATGACTGGTCAGCTGCCCGAAGTATTTCCTTAACTTTGATGGGTCACAATGCGGAATGGGTGCAAGTAACATTTTACAAGTTATTGGCTGAGATGGTCAAGTCAGTTTTAGTGGGAGAAGAAAATGAGAAATCTCTTACTTTGTTATGTGATGTTGGGATACTTACAGAGATATGCTGTCATGGGCTATCTTCCAAGTTTAAAGAGGTATGTTACATAGTTTTAAAAGCATCGAAATAAGTGTTTTTTAACGAACTATTTTTGGTTCTGATTTATTTAATTGATGGTTAACATTTTAATTTCACACATTTAACATCGTGAGGAAACCGGTATGTCCTAGTACCAAAAATTCGAAGACATGTGACATCTACCAATCCGTACTGGGCCCGCGTGGTGGAATATAGCCCATTCCCTCTCATTGAGAGGAGGCCGTGTCCCAGCAGTGGGTACATTATAGGCTGATGATGATGATGATTTTAATTTAGATTAACTTGTTACAATATTAACAGTGATAACAATTTTTGTATGGGTCTTTGTGTTTATAAGAAACTTCTCTAATTTGGCCCAAAAGCAAAGACGACTATGATAACAATGCGACGCCTCGTCATTGCGTCTCTCAACGTCGTACAATGTAACATAACACACTGTTACATGCATGCTTGTTCCTAATGTTACAGGTAGAAGACAGTTGTTCAGAAATAATGCTGTACTTGCTGCGCGGGCGCCTGGTACTTAGCGAGAGTTGTTGGTGGCGGCTGTTGGCTAGCCTGCTACCTGTATTGCCGCTGCTACATGTCTATGCCGCCCATGAAACAGAATTAGGTGACAAACTTTCTGATATATTTTTAACTAGCTGACCCGCGCAACTTCGTCTGCGTCACATAATATAGCTTATAACCTTCCTCGATAAATGGACTATCGAACACAAAAATAATTTTTCAATCCTAACCAGCAGTACTGAGATTAGCGAGTTCAACCAAACAAACAAACTCTTCAGCTTCATATTAGTATAGATAATTCGACAGCTGGTTGTGACTTTTTCCGCGTCAGTGATGGCAGTATTCTTTCGATGTTCGTATACAAACCGTGGCTGTTCGACTTCCATGCCTGTAATAAAAAGATTTTGGTTACTAACCTGATTAACACCGCTGAACGCTAAAAGACGCAATAGCAGTGAATCCTCTATGTCAGTGTCTTTCAACGTTTTTCATGACACGACCCCTATAGTATGAAAAAATATTTGGCGACCCCCGACCTTTCGCTTTTTAGGGTTCCGTAGCCAAATGGCAAAAAACGTAACCCATAGGGATTCGTCATGTCTGTCTTGTCTGTCCGTCCGTATGTCACGGCCACTTTTTTTCCGAAACTATAAAAACTATGCTGTTGAAACTTGGTAAGTAGATGTATTCTGTGAACCGCATTAAGATTTACACACAAAAATAGAAAAAAAAGAACAATAAATTTTGGGGGTTCCCTAAACTTAGAACTGAAACTCAAAAAATGCTTTTCATCAAACCCACGTGTGGGGTAACTATGGATAGGTCTTCAAAAAATCATATCGAGAATTCTAATATATTTTATTTTCTAAACTGACTAGTTTGCGCGAGAGACACTTTCAAAGTGGTAAAATGTGTGTCCCCCCCCCTGTAACTTCTAAAATAAGAGAATGATAAAACTAAAAAAAATATATGATGTACATTACCATGTAAACTTCCACCGAAAATTGGTTTGAACGAGATCTAGTAAGTAGTTTTTTTGAATACGTCATAAATCGTAAACCGCAATTTAACTTTCATTCAATAATGTTTGTGCGGAATCCTCGGTGTGCGAGTCCGACTCGCTCTTGGCCGGGTTTTTTTTCATTTTTTTTATTGTATTACAAATATTAAAAATTTTACGCATTTGCATAATTAGGATTCGGATAATTAATATATGTAGGTTTTTAACACATTTTAAAAAAAAATTGGAATAGGGTACTGGGTAGTTGAAACCATAAAACACTTAAACCTTATTATGGACCTGAAAACCAGATTTATTTTCAATTAATTGCCAAATTCGATTTTTAGTTGCTTTGAAATCAATAAATAGTTGAGTCATTGAGTTGACCAAACAGTGACGTCACACCGTGCTATTACCATACAAAAACTATGAGAGAACCGCGTTTTGACAGTTCTTAAAAAGTATGTCAATTGATTGGTGTGTCAACTACCCTATTCGATTGAATTCTCAATGTAGCAAAAACGGATCCACGATGGGAATAAAAAATAGTTAATGACAAACAAGCGAAGCCTCAATAAGATGGATGAGTACTCATAGGTTTTTATTTTGTTAATTTGTATGAACATACAAATGTTTAAATCCTATAATTAACATTTTCTTATTAAATCTGTCTTTCTATTGTTTATTGAGGTAGTTTTCGCGACCTCTTGCGACCCCCTATAGAGGAGAGAGACCCACAGTTTAAAAAACACTGCTCTATGTGTCAACAATCCCGAGATATAAATACAAAAAGCGTTTCCGATGTAGAACAAAAAAAAAACAGGAATGTGTGCCTCACGCCTACTTTAAATTTACCGGCCTCTTTCCTTACTAGAACCTTACTTAAGAATAGATATTGTTACAGGCAAGGCAATATGCAAGTCCCTAGAGCGCGACATAGCGGATTGTCTGGGCGTGTCTGTGGCAGAGGTGACGGCCGGCTTGGTGCGGCTTCTGTTCGTACGATGCGTCGCCGTGCAGCTCGATGCGGCGCACGGCTTGTGTCGGTTATTAGGTTAGTGAGAATTCATTGCCGAATTAATTAATTTATTTTGCATTGTCGCATTTTGACGACCCGAATGGCGCAGCGGTAGTGAGGCTGTCTTACGTTCTTAGGGTCCCGGGTTCGAATCCCGGTTGGAGCAAATGTTTGTGTGATGAGCACACACACACACATGGACATTTGTTTCCGAGATGGATGGATTTCATGAATGTTTATATGTATAATAAGTATGTATTTACAAACAAAAAGTATCTATGTAGTATATCAACTATCTGGTGTCCAGGACACAAGCTTCGTCGCTTAGTGTGGCACTAGATGGCGCTGTGTGTTAATATCCATCGATATATTTATTTATTTATGGTTAACTTAGGATATTATCATTCTCCTACCTTTATCTTAAGCTGGTACAGCATGCATGTCTTCTCCAATACATCTACACATTTGTTCTTAGAATATGAATGCATCTGAAAATTTAATACCGACACATAGCCCGAAGAATTGCCAGATTTGAGTGGCAGTGGGCAGGACGCATTGCTCGCAGAACGGATGGCCGATCGGCCATAATTGTTTTAAGTGGCAATCGCGTACCGGAAAGCGCAGAGTTGACCGATGACCTAGTGAAGGCTTGCGGGAATCCACAGAATGCGAGAAGCACAGAACTGGTCGACCTGGCGATGCCTGGGAGAAGCTTATGGCCAGCAGTGGCCGACTCGGCTGATATAATTATGATGATTTCATACGTAATCATTTTTCAGATGATGATCGTTATTTGCCGCCGAAGGACTCTTTACGTGCCGATGTTATGTTGGGTGCTTTACGAAAAGTGAAACGAGAAGAATTTAATATAGACTATAGTAGTTCTCCGTCCAAAGTTCCACAGGTATGCAACTAGACATTAAAAGTTCTTTCAATTACAATCTCAACTTTTCCTATTCAACATGGAGTCGGCGCAACACATTTTGATCCTTGCATCCCTGTCAACCGTGACACTATCATTTAGCCCTTTTCTTGCTTTAATATCATTCGTCGAACAATTCAATCGTTAGGTTAGTCGTCCTCAACCTCTCCTTTCATCAACATTATTGAACATTCATCACTCTATATCTCCCTTTCTCTGTTACTTTCAATATAGAAAAAAATACTGTTTTCAATTCTGTTTTGTGAATATTTTTAGACTACAGGATTAACTCAAATTTTGGACGTATTAAAACAAGACATAATTCTGGATGAACACGGTGAATATATCTCGCGGCCAACAATGCAACCTACACTAGAACCTTCGCTGCGACGTAGCACGTTGCAGCAACTAGCTGTCATAGTGCCACAACAGAATTTACATGACGTGTTCTTACAATATGATGGAGTGAAGATTATTGTGGCTACACTTAGGTAAGTAGTCCAAACTGTTTGACGTCTTGTGCCCCATAACAAACTCAAATGAAGCTGTAGTTAAGTCACTTTTGTAACTACATTTAGATTAGCAACAAAACTTGCAGACGTTGATTTTCGCTAATATTTCTTACTGACAAGTAGTAAAACTCAAACTCAAAGAATTTATTTCAATTAGACCATTACGGCACTTTTTTGAATGTCAAAAATACGGATGCGAATTTAAAATTAATTTAGTTGCGTTTTATGTATACGGCCCTGAAACCAATATTTCATTCCTGAAATATGGGACATTGATGTTTTTATACATACAAATCAGAAGATGTTCTTGTTTATAAATGAGGCGAAGTTATATCGCAATAATTGAAATATCAAATATGCAAACCTTGAGTGTGCTTTATGGAACCCAGTTTATTACCAGACTACCGCGAAGCCTAAAGTAAGGGTTATGATTTTAGCAGTCTATCTATGTATGTTTGTATTTACGTATATTCCTCCGTAGCGCCTTAACTATTCATCCGATTTTGATGAATAAGGTGTCAATCGATTCGTTATTATGGCCCGGGTAATACAGGCTATATTTTACTCGATGTCATTAATAGGAGGAGTCGATTTTACATTGTAAACCCCGAATTTAATTAGGCGTGGTTTTTCAGTAGTCGGGTTAATTGATGTATACCACAAAAATGGGGTGGCTAAGGCAAAGTAAATCTCAGATGGCGCCACCATAGTTGGTCTCGATCTGACCAATGAGGTTAAGCTATTTTGAAATATAAAATGACAATACCACATTTTCAACCAATGACGATGTTTGGGTACCAACTATGCTAGTGCCATTAGTTCCACAGTTAGCCTCCCCATTCTTGTTTTATAATACTGTGTGTGTCAGATCAGTCGTCTTTTCTAGCTCTTTTTAACTCTTGTTAATAAATTGTCTGCAAAAATTATTTTATCAATCGTATGATCTTATGAGCATAACAATGTTACTATCTCCATTATACTGATGTGTATTATCTCAACATTCTCAACGATATTCTAAACATAGTTTATTTTATCTTAATCTCCATATTTCAGAATGTCGCTGATGGTGGACGATTACCTAGCGTTTCCGGAATGTGCGATCAGTTGCGTGTCTATACTGAACAGCATTTGTTTTGCCAGTAGACACAATTTGGCCAAAATACCCGATTTACCTTCACTTCTGATTAGAGGTAATTTTATGATGACTGCTTCGCGTGATTTTATTTTCAGAAAGCAGATAGAAAGTTCTTGTATTACTGATACTTAACTAAGGGTCTATTTAACGATGCCGGATACCCACTACTTACTGAATAAATAAAAAAATGGAACAGATTTTTTATGAAATTATCTGCCCAGTAAGTTAACGGGAGCAGCGGTGGCCCAGTGGTGGCGGCCCCGACTCACGAACAGAAAGTCGTGGGTTCGAACCCAGACAGGCGCACTACTTTTTGTAATTTATTTCATCACCGCTACTCTCAAATCCGTGAAGGAAAACATCGTGAGGAAACCGGCATGTCCTAGAACCATAAATTCGAAGACATGTGACATCTACCAATCCGCACTGGGCCCGCATGGTGGATTATAGCCCTTTCCCTCTCATTGAGCGGAGGCTGTGTCCCAGCAGTGGGAACATTATAAGCTGATGATGATGCTGAAATTAACGGGAACTCTGACTACATTTGTCTACCGCGCGACTGCTGACTGTGTTCCTGGGTTCGATTCCCAGGTCGGCCACAAGTGTTGTTGAGTTTGGATATTATGAATATCTTAGTGGTCGTGGCAACCCGGAGTTTGGAAGTTGGCGGCGTGTTACTGTATTTGATAAACGCATGGTCAACAATCCTTTAAACTAAATATTTGTCTTTATTTATAAGAGCACATTGTAATGAGTACATTGTGACGTAATTCGGAAATTTGGGTGCTTCATATGGCCGAAGATGGTTAAGGTGGTAAATATACAACTACACAAGCGATTCATCAAGTTATTTGATTTCACACGTGGTGGGGAATTCGTTTCGTATTACCTAGTAATTGGGTAAACCGCAGGTATCCAGAATAATCAGTTTATGATATTTGGATGCACAAAAAGTTAAAAATAAACAAGAAACCGATGCATTTGTTGCATGCTACTTAGGATTTCAGTTTGACAAGACACTACAAAGTATCTTTGAACAAACCCGAGTGCTCGGGCTTCCCGAAATTCGGTCCAGACAACCCAGCGGTTTAGACTCTCTTTCTGTCAGTAAAAATAGATTTTATAATCATAGTCATACATCTTTATTCACCACGACACCAAGCATTACAGGCACTGGTTCATCTATAAGTAGATTACGGTTCGTTGTCTGCTAGCGATACACATGCAATAAGAAATCTATTGTTAACCTAATATCGTCAAATTGGGTTAAGCATATAGGAGGCTAATGTTATCTCAATTTATCTTAGGTCGACACTATTCGTTCATATCAACGGTCACTTCCTTTCTAACGGTATATCGTTTAAGGGGTGCTATTCAGCAGTATTTATAGAACACGTCCGACCCGCAGTAATTATCACACATATTCTGTTTTCATTCAGCTCGTACCGATCAGCACAATTCAATCTCAGTTAAGTGGCTATTCCCGAACGTATCTTCAATCTACTAATATTATAAAGAGGTAAAATTTGGTTGTAAGTTTGTATGTACTTTTGGGTTAATCTCCGGAACTAATGATCCAATTCTAAAAATTCTTTCACGGACAGAAAGCTACATTATTCGTGCGCGGCTATAAATTATAATAATATCATAGACATTATCCGAGCTCCTGCTCTGTCACAATTTTTGCGTACAAAGTCGCGGGCGAAGTGCTGGTTATTAGTATTATAATAAAGCTGAGGAGTGTGTTTGTTTGTTTGAACGCGCTAATCTCTGGAACAGTACCAGTCGGATTTTTTTTTTGCATTTTATAGCCCAATTTTAGAGGATGCTAAATAGGTAAATAGGTAAGATAATTATTTAACATCACGTTAAGACCTTTAGGAGCCGAGCAAAAAGAAAAAAAAGCAGAAAGAACTCTAATCTAGAGCTAAGTAAGAGCGCGACGCGGTGGGTCGTGCACCGAGAGCGATTGAAACCGCGAGGCACAGCTAGTATCTACAAATATTCGATTTTGCCGATCCGAGAACGAGCGAACTAACGAATAAGTGTTAGTGACGGAAATAGTGAGTACGGATGCCAAACATCCCGTACTCACTATTTCACTCAGTGATGTCACTGTGTACCAAATTCTAGTTATTTTTTCAGTAATCCTAGTGTTCCCCGCCAACCATGCGACAGTACTGATGGCGACACAAGTGTTAGCGCTGGTGGCGTGGGCCGGGTTCGCCCTGCAGGAGCTGAATGCGTCGCGACGTCGCATACCGGCGCTACCTTTGAGCGTTACGAAGAGAACTTCATTACCGTTTGAAGTTAACAGCTACTGGAATACCAGTCCTAATGCCGAGCATTCGTATGTAGGTTAGTATTTTAAATAATATTTGCTGTTTCAGTATTTGGAGGAGCTCGTGGCTAAATAATAACAGCCGCTCGGGTCGATCTTTAGGTTAAGCCGTGCTTGCCTAGGTTGGTCTGTGGATGGGTGACCACCCTTACATACCGAGTATCCTCCGTGCCTCGGAAAACACGTTAAGTTGTTGGTCCCGGCTGTCATTTGTAGATCTTTGACAGTCGTTGCAGGGTAGTCAGTGGCCCAAAAAGTCTTAACTACCAGTCTTACCAAGTGGTATCGTATTACTCAGTACTAACTGGGTTGTGGCGTATAGTAAAATAAATATAAAAGAAATCTTAAAGGTGTTTAAAAAATAGGTATTAATAAATCATGCAAAACCAAAACGCACAACCTGTGGTTTCTCCGACCACCTAGTAACGTAGACAAGCCAAAATGACAGATGTTAAGGATTCTGTTAACCGTGTTAGAGGGACTCTGGCTAGGCAAGAGTGCTTTTTAGCCGGTTCGAGTCCGGAAATACCTCGACTGTCTCATAGGAGATATTCCTGTGAGATAGTGGAGGTGTCTGTGTGGATTTCCCACCCCTGCCCAAATAAAAAAAAAACCTGGGTTGTGGGGGTAAAATACTGGTATTCAGCTGCATCCGGTTAGACTGGGAGTCGACCCTAAGTTGGGAAAAGGCTAGGCAGATGATGATTTGCTTTCTCAGTAGCAACCCAGAGTCTAGATTTATACACAGTTGATAGTAATAGGCTCGCTGACGGCAGAGGTCCGTCGACGCGATGGCGCTTGCTTCAAATAATTCTGTGTACTTATATTAAAGTCAAGGAAGGGCCAATCAACACACATTTCTTTTTTGTAAATTTAAAGGTTTATTTTCGTGTCGGGTACGGGGTCAATAAAATTTGACTTATGACTTAGATTTACCTAAGAAAACTATGTGTTTTTAATAGGAATGTGTGTGTGTGTGTGTGTGTGAGTATAATGCTTTTTTAAATGACAGTCAGTTGCAGTTTATTTTTATTTTTAACCAACGACCCAGTTTCGTATAAAGTCACACTTTCTCTTATGAATATTATATTGACTCAATTTGACTGCATGATTTATGTCAATATGCAAGCAGCTTGGGTGCCCGATACTTGTGTGGTGTATATTTTAATACATTTAGTGTCAATATGTTCGAGAACATTGTTTTCAAATCATTATGCGTTACACGTGGCTGCAGTTAACAATTCTCAAGGACTAACAGAATTCAAGTTTCCTTACATAGTTTGTTACAAAGTTCTCGTCGGATTTCCAATTAGGATATTGTGACGTATGTTAAAACACTAGCTTCTGGCGCGGCTTCGCGTGAAAGTGTGGAATTACTCCACGGGATCGTATATCCAGGACGAAACATAGGTATCCTTTTTTTTTCTTCGTTTGGAAGTCCTCAATGGATGTCCTCTGGTGTTCCACCTCGTCACTTCTGGCTGAGGTGCGGGTACACAATTGTATTCTTCACAATCACCCCAGCAGACGAAAAGTATCCTGTCCTAACTTAGTTTATGGTCAAACTGTTTGCTCTGTGTTACATTTTATCGATATCCATTCAGCCGTTTAAGCGTGAAAAGGTTACAGACATACCAACAGACAGGAAAACAGATTTACTTTCGCATTTGTAACATTAGTATGGAAGCATGGATTGACGTCAAGATGTCTTCTTCTGGACAAAACATTGTATTGAATTTAAATGACTTGCAATAATTTAAAATAGAATGGCTTGAATTTTAATTGAATTGTTCCGAACATCTTTAGGTAAAGCGCTCATGCATGATATTAATAGTATCATGGTGATTGCGCTTTAAACATCGAGGTGAGGTGAACCAAAACGCGAGCGTACGTAGCATACTGTTGCAATAACTGATAATTCTGATAAAACAATAAAAAAACAATTATGATGTGGTCTTTTGTTGCGATTACAATTTTTTGAGTAATTCCATCTAATTAGGCAACGAATTCGACTCATGTTTTCTTTCCATATTTTTGAAACCAGGAAGCCACCGTCATATTATATCGCTTGTTTGTTTCTTCGTAATGGTAGGTTTATTATTTGTTTTTCGGATGTATTTTCTCCATCACGTCGCATATGTCTACCAGACTAACAATGTTCAAATAAAACAACGGCTATTCTTTTATAAGTTTAATTATTCCAACACAGAATGGCTCCTAGCGGATGAAGAGTGGCGGACTGCAGTACGAGTCCGATGGTGGTGCACTCACTCCGGCCGCGCCCGACTGCTCTCGGAGCCTCCCCCCGCCGCCCCGCTAGCTCTCCGCCCCGCTCCCCGAGACCTGGCCTGTTTGAAAGCCTCCTGCCCCATATACAGCTGCACCAGAGCCTTGATGGCTCTACAAAATGCTACTACACATAGACATGTTACAGAAGCACTGCATTTGTTAGAAAGGTCTGCTATACAAGTTACATTTATGTTAGATTATCTTGTACTATTTGAGAAAACAAAGATTTTTCATCATAATGAATGAATTATCAGATAAAACTTAACCCTAGAAGAAATTCACCTAATGATATTGAAAACCACAACAGAATCATTGCGAAGTATACAAGAACAACGCGGTCTCACAGACAGAGTCGAAAAGCGACTTTGTTTTTTTTTTCTATTGCTTTTTAGATATCTTTTAAATATTTAGATTTAGAAATGGCACGAGTTTACTCTCACGTTTTACGACTGCCGCAAGTCTTAGATACTCAGCCTGTCTCTGTGCTTGTTTTTGTTACTATGAACACCCGAAATTGGTGAAGGAATCGTTTTTATCTGATGTGTCATATGCTATTAACTTCGCTCAACTTGGACGTAGCGGTCTAAATCATAAATAGTCGTCATATTTTCTTAATGGGGGCTATCGCTTTTGAGCTCACCAGATGGCGCACATCAATACCATCATAAAAAAAGTTTATGAAAATAATATATGAAACCTTAATGAAAATATTAAATTACGGTCATTCACCAGCGAGCTCGGTCACATCAGTCATCTTGGACATTAACCTATCTTAAAATACACTGCGTTTCGGGCGTTCACATTGAAATTATACATTGCTACAATAATAATATGGTAGCGTCATGCCCAGGATTTTATTTTTATTTTCGCTGTAGAATAATTTAATGCTTTATTTGTTTCTAGTTACGTTTACTTAGTTCCTTCATCGTACGTCGATAAAAGGGAGTTCAGTTCGTTGCCATGGCAACACACGAAGCGGTTCCTAGACGCACCCCCCGCTTCGTCTCGCGACACCTCACTGCTTTGCTCTCTATTGCACTTCGTAGTCGCGTATATGGACAATGTGCCTAATTGTGGTAAGTTTATTTACACTACGAGGGCACGAATGTGACATGTTCCTCTGAACAATATCATTCTGACAAAAAAAAAAAGGGTTTTCATGTTTGGGTCTTCATGATTCAGCACAGCTGAGCGGGTAAATCGTGCGGTGTGTATTGTGCCGTGACGACCCGAACATCTCTAAACGAAGGTAGACACCAAACGAAGTTTTTCGATCAGCACGAGCAGAATGGAAGCCTAATACGTGTAGTATTACTTTAAATCCGATTCGATAGGATTTGTTAAACAACGAAGCCGATCCTAACACAGCATGGTTGGCGCAATGGCTGTGCGATTAGCTGCTGCGGTGCGTGTCGCGGGTTCGATTCCTGCCCGAAACAAATTTTTGTGGGGCCTACAGGTGGCTGTTCCGGGTCTGGCTGTTTGTGTGTGCGACTTTTAATGTTTATAGACGCACTCACGATGCAGGAGAAATTCCTAGAGCGGGGCAAGGTTTAAAAAAAATGTCATTGGATTTTCTTTTAATTATAACTAACTACAATTGTTCTACAGCAATTTGAGACTGACTGCAATAGTATCAAATAAAGGTCGTGGAAAGAGCTTTCCAATCTGTCGATGACTGGTCGTTAACAGTTGGTGAAGGCATGTGCCAACCATCCTTTGTGACAGTGGCAATAATCTTATAACGTCTTTAATACCATACCATAAGTGATGCGTAGATACGGAATACGTGTGATAAGGTTAATTCTCAAATACAGCTGCGTAAAGTTGAGATACCATGTCTTTTTATCAAATGTGTTTTTTTATATTATTTATGTCAACAACAAAAGTTACATAGGAGTTTTTCACAAATGTTCTGCCAAACTGCAGGACAGTTTGTCGGCAGTGTTCTCGTGGACACAGCTCTTAGTTTCCTAACAATAATACACCATTATAAAGGTAAGGGAACGCATAGTTTTATTACACAGACGTACGCATCACACCACGCCCAACTGCACACATACTTGAGCTGACCAGTGTTTAATTCAAAGGAGACTTAAGTATGTACGGTCGAACAAGCTATTTGTTTTACATTTTACAATGTAATTTGTTGGTTAAACTGTAAACCAAATAGCTTGTTCGACCGTACATAAATATACTATACTGATCTACAGCTCGAGTATCCCCACATGTACAGTCGTGGTCTTTTCTGCCTGATCAGTGAATTTTTTTTCTCTTAAATCATGCGGAGGCACCGAGCCACGCCCCCTTAATGTTTAGGCCTATTAGGAAAGCGTCAACTTTGGCGCGCAAAATAAGAATAACTCTCGTTTGGCGTGCGTCGTCAGTGCGCTCGGCCGATAGGTATCTTTTCATTCATTATTTCCATACAAAGTCAACGGGGCGGGGCTATGAGCGTTTCTATGTAAGTGCAAGCAAAAATTAGCTTAGTGGTGGTCAGGCGGGAGTGTCCTCGATGGTACCTACACTGGCGTCTATACATCGGCTTATATCGATCATGTGTATATTTAGTTTACCTGTTAGGTAGATGTCAGCTGCAGACCAGTTTTTATTAAACCCTTAATGTCTTTGGGACTGCCTCGTTGGTCTTGTGGTCGCAAGCATGGCTGCGGAGTATGAGGTCCTGGGTTCGATTCCCGGGTCGGGCAAAGTGTTGGGTTTTTTATCAAAAATTTCTTAGTAGCAGCCACGGAGTCTGGATTTGCGCCTTGTTGATGGCAACAGGCTTGCTCCCTATTACATGGGAATAGGAATTAAATATAACTAGCGAAATGTGGATGTACTATTAGGTACACGGCTGCCTAATTCTCGGGATTACAGGCGTGATGTTTTGTTATGTCTTTGGGAATTGATTCACAGTTTTTATTTTTTTTGTAGACGGAACGATGTCCTGGATAAAGTCATCCTTCATCGGTAACGAAGCCAACATAATTTCTCTACTGAGTAGAGACCAACTGTATCCCCAGCAATCGGTTCAAGAGACCATAGAGGTTACCCAACTTCACATACTCATTGTCAAAGTGCTATTACGATGCATCATGATGCTCGAAAACTGGGACGATTACGACAGCTATAAGTTAGAGAGTTTATTGAAGATACTACTCGCCTGCTTAGACAAAATAGATCTGAAAAACTTTCATGTACTAGGTAAGTTATTTTGTTCCGTTTTGGACCTACTTTTCCACAGCAGCGGACGTGGAACTGCTAGATAAGATTGATTGAATTCACTGAAAATACTACTCGCCTGCTTAGACAAAATAGATCTGAAAAACTTTTATGTACTAGGTAAGTTATTTTGTTCCGTATTGGACCTACTTTTCCACAGCAGCGGACGTGGAACTGCTAGATAAGATTGATTGAATTCACTGAAAATACTACTCGCCTGCTTAGACAAAATAGATCTGAAAAACTTTCATGTACTAGGTAAGTTATTTTGTTCCGTATTGGACCTACTTTTCCACAGCAGCGGACGTGGAACTGCTAGATAAGATTGATTGAATTGACTGAAAATACTACTCGCCTGCTTAGACAAAATAGATCTGAAAAACTTTCATGTACTAGGTAAGTTATTTTGTTCCGTATTGGACCTACTTTTCCACAGCAGCGGACGTGGAACTGTAAGATAAGATTGATTGAATTCACTGAAAATACTACTCGCCTGCTTAGACAAAATAGATCTGAAAAACTTTCATGTACTAGGTAAGTTATTTTGTTCCGTATCAGACCTACTTTTCCACGGCATCGGACGTTGAACTGCGATAAGATTGATTGATTTCAGAGAATTTGCCGATTCATTTCGGGAATACACTGATAACATACTGACCACGTTGTGTCAAAATATTTCAGATGTAATCGAGTGACACCATTGATTATTTTATAAACAAATTATTGCTTCATAATTTTTGTTTTTCCTTGTATTCGTTTTATGACTATCTATATTTTTTACAAATGGGTTTTTCCCGTCACAAACGTAGTACACTGCGACTGCACAGTCTGTGCGTGCGTGAATTATCCCCAATAGGCTTGTGTCCTGAAATAATCTAATTAGTCCGTCAGTTAGATTATCAAAAACTTTGACACGATTTTTTTCTTTTGCTACGTAAACCAAAATTGATGAAGATACGACGCTTTTAAATTTCTCAATACGCCACGCCGTGCTATAATTTTTAGTGCGTTGTGACGTCACGAGCCCCCACTCTCGAGTTTTGATGCGTTTTATCTTTGTCAATATTCATTGATTTACAAAAACGAAAAATACGTGTCCACGTGTGTGTACGTGTCGTGTGTGTTTTCCAATACTCTAACTGACGGACCAAATAGATTTGCAATTTATTGATGGTGGAAACTAGCCTATTATGATAAGATAGGACATGAAACGCATTCGATGTATGATGCATTCTGAATGAGCAGAACACAGCGTAGATAGTTGGTATAAGGGATGATAATGAAAAGAGATTGAATAAAAAATCTTTTTGTACCGAATTATTCCTAGGGACAAAGTCTTTTTTACAAGGGCAAGAAGACTTAACAACAAAGAGTGCCCTACAGGCCTGCATTACTCAATACTTCTTAAAAAGAATAATGGGGACAGAGAGATCTTATGGCAAGTACGTATCCAAACTTTTGGTTCGGGGAGGAACAAACATTGAAACAAATAAGAGAACTGTACATGGGCGCTGGCATAATTTTTTCCTGGGAGATGCACCTCCAATTCTATGAATTCTGGTTAAATCCCAACTATGCTGTATTGTACTAAATAAATAATAATGAGCAACGGTGGCCGGTGGCCCTGTGGTGGCGGCCCCGACTTCCGAACAGTAAGTCGTGGGTTCGAACTCAGACAGGCGCATTACTTTGTGTAATTTATTTCATCACCACTGCTCTCAAAACGGTGAAGGTAAACATCATGAGGAAACCGGCATGTCCTAGAACTAAAAATTCGAAGACATGTGACATCTACCAATCCGCACTGGGCCCGCGTGGTGGATTATAGCCCTATCCCCTTTCATTGAGAGAAGGCCGTGTCCACGCAGTGGGAACATTATAAGCTGATGATGAATGATGATGATGATGAAATAATAATGGTACAATACACCTATTATGGTATTATAACTGTGATATTAAAAATTCATACTGTTTTTAGGATACCTAAACGAACTGATGCGTTGTATACGCTACGCTGTAAACTCCCGCTACTGCAAGCTGTCGGAAGACACCCTGATCCAGTGTCTGAGACTGGTGGGGAGGACTTTGAATGGATGTGCTTCAAGTGG
Source organism: Xestia sexstrigata (assembly GCA_941918905.2). Lineage (NCBI taxonomy): Eukaryota > Metazoa > Arthropoda > Insecta > Lepidoptera > Noctuidae > Xestia > Xestia sexstrigata. The sequence goes on along the minus strand of OW799207.2, from coordinate 13,126,389 downwards.
TGGATGCAAAGGACAGGCGTGCAGGCTCGATGCAACGCTAGCCTTGCTTGCGTTGTTGAGGCAGATACATGAGGAATCTATACCCGTTCAGGTATTTAATTAAAGTCTTTTCTTTTCCAGTTCAAAAAGATCGTTATTATCATCGTCTTTTTGCCTCTATCCCAATTAATTTAAAGTTAGCACAGTATGTCGTCGTTCTTCCATACGTCTCTTTTAGCCGTTACCTTCGACACACAGAGTTCTTTTAGGATTATATCCTTTCCATTAAACCTCGTCCACCACCTCTTTTCTAGTCATATCATCTTCAACACATTCCAAGCAAATACAGATGCCTTTTTATGATCCTCACAACCTACCAATAGAGAAATGGCGATCATAACCAACAGAAAGGATCTTCAGATTAATTATTTATTTATTATTAGTGTAAAGATCCAGGCTTGGATGCAGGATGTAGGCCCGCGCACAAAAATATACAGATGCAGGAAAAGCGATTAGCAAGCCATTCACCACGTCGGCCGGAGCAAAGACAATCTCTGGGTTCATGGACAGCTCAGACCTTAAGTGCGTATGTGGCGTCTCCCCACAGACAATGGCCCACCTTCCATCTCGCATACGGTTCAAGATGGAAGGTCCCTATCACCTGCTCACCTGATGATCCACTTACTGCATCAGTGAGTGGGGTTCGCGTGGCTGAGTTTTGGGCTCAACACATTTGAACTTTTGCCATCGATACGCTAAGAATATTCACCAATTGAAAAATGAAAAAAAAAAAAGAATGATTATTTATTTATTTATTTATTTATATAAGCCTGAATTAACATTTAAAGTCATGGGTTTCCGAAAGTAACGCCTGATTCCATAAACACAGTGTCATTATTCCAGTAAGTTCCTCAGTTCTCTTACTAACCAATAATACAGATAATTTCCGCATAGCATCGATAATATCGTTTTTGTCAAGTGCTGTGTAGTAGATAAAAGTGTTTAATCAAATTATGTTCAGTCAGATGATAACAAATAAATATTTTCACTATGACGACAGTTCACTTCTACTTCCGTTTGGTATCATTTAACTGTGAACGTATCTGTTCTGCGTATTTTAGCTTTGTCTTCACAATCAAGATTATCGACCAGGAATTTGGATTCCATGTCAATGCTGAATAAAATTCTTTTGCTAGGAGTTTATACGTGTCTATATTGCTAGGACTAAACTTTAGACTTTTTGCTCACCACTCCGCACCTCTGCCGATATCGCTTTTTGCATTAAAAAAACTAGTTACCCATTGATAAAGACACCATTTTATAATGTGTTAATTGATTGAATTTTTCGCTCATGTTTAATCGTAATAAAATTAATTCCGATGACATAACTTCTGTAGGTGTGTTTTATGTTTGTGCAGTTGAATCGATAAAGCGACGCAAATAAACTCCGAGTATAAATCGATATCTTGCCAGCTTTATCCCTAAAGACTATTTTAAAAGCCGAACAACAATGTACAGCATGTATAAATAAGGTATGATCATATTTAAGGATGTGGTATACACTATCAAACTCAACCACTTTGTCTATGGGCATCGAATTCGCGAAACAATACTCAGCTGTCCCAGCATACAAATTTGCAATATTTACTCGACCCAAATGTACCTCACCTTTCTGAAACATGCTGTACCTATAGTATATCATTGAATAAACCCACTATCATAATATGATAGCAGAAGCAGGCGTCCTTGACCATTAGTGTTTTATAATGACTGATAGTCGTGGATTAGTGCCAAATGCACACTTGGCAGCAGGATTAGCCTTAGGTGCCTTTTATGGCTGTAGGACTCGTGCTGTGTTATTAACTTACCTTTAGGGAGCGACCACTAATATAGAGTCGGTTGTTTTTAGAAAATAGTAAGTTTGACATTATTTGTTTTACAGAACATTGGCTAAAGGATTACCAAATGCTTATCAATTATGAGAACTATATGGTGGGTAGCTGCTTTAACCGTAAAACTATGCTTCGTGGAGGTTCCCTAATATTAATAAGAAAATGTTTTAAATATAAGCAACGTAATGACATAGTAGGTCTCTCGGTTGAACATTGCGTTGAACTGTCCTGTGTTGAGCTAGATAAGCATGTAATTGTGTGTGTGTACAGACCCCCAAACTATCAAAATTTTTCCTTATTTGAATCAATAATGGAAGATGTGATGGCAAAACTTGCAGCCAGTAATAAATCTACAATTATTTGTGGTGATTTTAATATCAATATTTTAGAAGAATGCTCAAATAGCAGTAGCTTATTAAATCTTTTTAAGTCATTTGAATTGACCAACACTTTTAAAGAACCTACTAGAGTCACTCCATCTTCTGCTACTTGTATAGATAATATTTTCTGCGATTGTGATTACTTAGATAAAGCAATAGTAAATTGTCTGCCTCTGACCATAGCGGACAAACTGTAACCTTTAGGTGTAATACACCCCCATTGCAAAAAGTTCAAATTAAATTTAGGCCTATAACTTCTAGCATATTAAATAGGTATAATATTTCGCTACAGAACAAGTTAAGTAACACATTAGCAACAAGATCAAAACAGCAGAAAATAAAATAAAGACAGATTGGAAAGTTATAAATAACGAGACTAACAGGAAGAAAATACGTAACACTAGCTACACATTAGATACAGCATGTGGTCCTAAAAGCACCAGCTATTATGTCAGGAAGTAGCTCAAGAATTTGTAAATTTATTTACCGATATACCACTAAAAACAACGGAGGCTCTTACTTCCTCACCTGAACTCTCAATTGGCTTATTAAAGGCGAATGTGTCTGGCTGCCTGGCTGAATTTAAATTAAAAACACATTAACCCTATGATTGTTATTAAAACTTTCCGGCAAATAAAAATCAAACTAACCGAAGATCTATGGGGAATGTCTGTCAAAGTTTGTACATCCATACTTGAGACTATAGCCCCTTACTTAGCTTTAATTTTTAATTTATGTGTAGACCAAAGAGTTTTCCCTGATTTAATGAAATACAGTAAAGTCATACCTCTTTTCAAATCCGGAGACAGTAAAGATACTAATAATTATAGACCTGTATCCGTGTTACCAGTTTTTAGCAAGGTTTTTGAAAAAGTAATGCTTTTTCAAATGCTTTATCATTTTAACACCAACAGAATCTTACATGATCAACAGTATGGCTTCACCAAGGGACGTTGTACAACTGACGCCGGTGTAACCTTATTAAAGCACATGTTTACTGCGTGGGAAGAGTCTCAAGACGCCATAGGATATTTTTGTGACCTCTCCAAAGCGTTTGATTGCGTAAATCACGACACATTACTTTTGAAACTTGAGCATTACGGACTGGGTAAACTTGCACTTAGTTTGGTAAAATCTTATTTGAATGATAGACCATGTTCAAATAAATGGTGTTAATTAGCAGGGGTTAAAAGTAAAAATGGGGGTTCCACAAGGCTCAATATTGGGTCCTTTTCTCTTTCTAGTATATATAAATGATCTACCCTATTTACTGAAAAACCAACCTCAAAATATGGTGTTATTTGCTGATGACACTTCCCTAATTTTTAAGATAAATAGGCGGGCCCAAAATCTAGATGACGTGAATAATGCCCTACTTCAGGTCCAAAATTGGTTCACAGCAAACAATTTGGTATTAATTGAAAAAAAAAACAAATGCGTAAGATTTGCTTTACCGAATGTTAAAAGTAGTGATTGTGATATAATATTGAATAAAGAGAAACTTGAATTCGTAGATAAAACGGTTTTCCTGGGGATTACGCTTGATTCAAGGCTACAATGGGGTTCTCATTTGACATCTCTTGCGGGGCGGCTAAGTTCAGCAGCCTATGCCATTAGAAAAATCCGTCAGTATACTGATTTAGATACCGCTAGACTGGTTTATTTTAGTTACTTTCATAGTATAATGTCTTATGGCATTTTGCTGTGGGGACGGGCTGCACATATTGAGTCTATATTTATTTTGCAGAAAAAAGCCATCAGAGCCATATATAATCTTCGTAGGCGCGATTCTGTAAGGGAACTGTTTAAAGATATTGGCATCATGACGGTACATTGTCAATACATCTACGAAAACATAATGTACGTCTGAAAAAATCTGTACCTTTTTGGTAAAAGGGGTGACGAGACATAATTACAGTACTAGAAATAGGGACCAACTAGTTCAGCCAGGTTTCAGACTCGCTAAAGTAGACTCATCTTTCATGGGGTACTGTTTGAGATGCTATAATAAAATTCCACAAAGTATTCTTGAACTGAATGAGACGAAATTTAAAACATGCATTAAACGCACACTATGTAAGTAAGCATATTACAAGTTGAGCGATTATATCGCTGATAAAAATGCTTGGCTCAATGCTGGTCCTGCTCCACAAGGACAGGGGCGCATAAATTGATAGCATTAAATTGTATTGTTGGAGCTGCTGAAGATTGTACAACTATCTTTGCATTGTATAGATTCAATCTCTTTAGTATTATATAAATGCATAGCCCATATTGTGTGAGTACTATGTACTAGAAAGCTATCATTCACTGGAAACCTACGTCTTTTCTTGACTTTAATGTGCCCTGGCGGTTTAGAGTATGCCATGCTCACTCAAATGTCTCGCTGATGGTGGCGCATGTGTCGGATCATTTAGTTCTATTCAAAATGGTTGAGTTGAATGGTGCTGATCCATGCGTCATGTCCGTGAACGGGCGCTGTCAGTTGTGACTGGTCATCTCTTAGGGCCATGTTCACCGAAAAGATAACAGTCTGATTATCTAAAAACAGCTGTTTAGAACACATTTTCATGTTCACCAAAGCAAATCAACCGATTAAACACGCTAATCAACTGTTTTCTCTAACCCACCTCGGAGAGGTTGTTTAAAGTCCCGGTTAGTAGTTAATCGGTGTATTTTGACGTTTGTAAACCGCAAATATAACAAATTTTAAGGTTACATCCAGATATTATTATGAGAATTTAACATGCCGACGTGTAGAGGAGGTTTTATTATATAGTGTATTATCTATGGGTATAACGCAACCATTTTACGATGTTTCGCATTTGTACGGTTTTTACGTGTTAAGTAACCCACTTTATTTGACTGTATTATAATCATTCAGTCTTTCATTCCTATAACGCTAGTTTACATAACCGAGCTAGAATAAGTTGTGGTGAACACCACAATTCCCACGTCATGTTTAAACAACTGTTTACGTTTAGCGGGCCGATTACGAAAAAGTCGGTTATTTTACTGTTGGTGAACTTGGCCCTTACTCGCCATGGCTTATTTGAATGAATAATTTTAAATTGTATTTTTTTTTTGTTTGTGTGTTTTTGCTGTGGACACTTTTAACGTGCACATCTTGCTACATTGTTCTCACATAATATACCATCTCATCATGAATGATGTAACCAAGATTTTGTAACAATATTCTGATTTAAAAGAGTGTCCATGGAGTTTCTTGCCCGTTCTTCTCCATAGAGATCTACGCTAGGGAATGGGCAACTACAGTACTTTCACAGTTTTTATGTCTTGTGACTGGGACTGTAGCTACATTTAATTTTCATCTTTGTTTCGACAATTCAAAAGTGCCTGTAACTGGCATATTTGAAATAAATGCTTTGATTTTGATTTTGGTCGGAAGGGGTTTCGCTTTTATTGCATGGAAATAAAGCGGTTTCTGACCGGCTCAAGCCGATTCCGCGTCTATAGGTGTAACTCTCTAAAAATCACTTGGTGGTTCTTTTGGATCTCTAGAACAAGAAGAATAACCCTCTTCGGTTCGGTTGGGGGAGTTTATTTTGTTTTACAGCATCTCATTCCTTCCTAGACTTTTTTTAAATAAAAAAACGGATAAACAAACAAAACAAATGAAACTAATAAATAGCCTACGACCTGTTTGAAGGCCTACCAAATATAGACACAAAAATTAAAAAAAAATCGGTCAAGCCGTTTCGGAGGAATTCGATAACAAACACTGTGACAGAATATTTTTATATCTTAGAATAACTTATGATCATAAAACAAACAATTGTTTTGTCTGAAACCAGAGATGGAGCGAAGGCTTCAACAGCGAAGTGGTTTGCACCGTGGTGAAGGGCACTACCGCCGCACGCGCAGAGTTACGCGCGGCTGCGCTGCATGTTATTGCCGCGCTTGCACACTACGCGCAACTAATGCCGCATCTGATGCAAGGTAAGAGTGTGACTGAAGTCTTAGAAATAGAGATAGAATGGGAATTCTCTTTTTTATGGATAAAGGGATGAATCACTTGAAAAGGCAGAAACTACGGAACGCTATCCGCTACGATCCTTAATACAGCCTCTTCATGCTTTGATGTGTCTGACACTACTTTATTGAAATATATTTTTTTCCTTTTCTAAAGCGATACAAGAATCATCTCTATCACAATTTGCGTCGAACATATTTTCTCAATGTGGCGAAGCGAATGCGGTGCGTGCGGCGGCGGCTGCCCTACTCGCATCCATCGCGACGAGGGCTTCACCGAAATCTGATGTAAGAAAGTTTATATTCAATATTTTGGGACTATATGTTAAAAAACCTCATTATCACTTGATGTGCACGATTTTCGTTCCCATCGAGTGATTGCAATTTTGAGTATCGTGTGTGGCTATTCCCGTATTTTTGAGAAAGTTGATTCTGATTTCAGTCTGTTGAAAGGACGTCGGATTTACAACATTTTTGAAAACGAAGCTGACATTCATTGTCGCAGATGAAATTATTGAATTTGATTTAGAAATTACGTCTTCTGTTCCCAACTTTAAGAATATGTATGTGTCATTTGTATTTTTGACATGCTAATTTCTACACAACGTTTAAATTTTCCTCTAAGCTTTCTATAGCTACATTATGCCTGTTCTAACTAATTATAATACTCGTGATTAATTCTTTCACATGGGAAATCCCAGTATAGTGATGCGTTGGTATGCGTATACGTGTTAATACTCACGCACAGTGTACGTTAGGTTTCATATTACTTCACATGACCGAGTGGCCATTCTATCATTATAAAAATAGATGTCGTGAGATGCCACTACGAAATGATATCATTTTATCAATTCAGTTCCTACTAGCCAGTAGAATCAAAAGGATATGTCGAAAGTATTGTTCGTTTAGTCATCCATTTCCCGTTATCTATTATCAGGATATCGAGACAAGGAATAGTAGTAATAGCTCAATGACAAGAAAGAACATTGTTATTTTTATTGACACGCAGAAATCCGTGATAATTATGACTAAAATGGAATCTCTCACCACAAAATAAGTTAGAAATTTTTTACAAAAACATTCATTATTTTTTAGCATTTCCATTGTTATCTCAGTCAGCTTGCGGTAGGTAAAGTAAAGGTATTGATTTAAATAACAATGACAATTATTTATAGTTCACTGATCATCGCTGGGTAGTTATGTTCGCAAACAGTGTCATGTCCGATAAGTGACCACACACGTTAATCATAAAACACGCCGCGCCGTCGCATCTTTTTATAGTCTGTTGTTTTTTAGCGATAATGTGTGTTTTTGCGCTCTACCTATAACTACATGAACAAAGTGCGAATTTAGACTGGTAAACAAAAACTGTTGTATGGAGGACATTATATCAGTATTTTACAGAGTAGGAAGTTCCACAGTAAAAACACTTCTCATTCCTGTATCTTACATTAATTAGGATATTTTTCTTAAACTTACAGACAGCACATTAATAGATTAATTTCGAACCTTTCTTCTTCAAAGTAAAAGATATTTCCGGATATTACTCACAGCTTGATCATAAGCATTAAAACATCGCGCGTCGTTTTAAATATCGTAATTTATTGTCCCCATACAAGGTGCGCTCAACAAGCTTAGGGTCATTGAGCACGTGCTACAACGAGCTATAAATTACGTACAACACAAGCGAATACGAATGGGACCACCCGCGGGCTGTGGAAATAGCAGCAAGATACTATTTCAGCTGTGTTGAATAGTGGGAGGAACTAGGTAACTGCTCGCTGGGAAATACGCGATTTTATCCTCTCCATAGAAATTAGTGGCTGACTCAGTGCAATTATGTAGCTGTTTTAACGTTGATTGTAACCGAATTCGAACGTCGATGACACAACATTTCAAATAGTTACTTATAAGTATGGAAGTCAGTAATACGAGCCGTTTGCGAAACATTCTCTAGCGTTACCTTCACGGATAATAAAAATAAATAAGATAGTGGCGATAAATTGAATATGTAAATTTGTCACGCATGTAAGTAATGTCGTTCGACCTGCGGTTTGTTTTTTTTTTAAATTAATAAATCACATGTAAACAATGGACCGAATAAGGTAGTTCTCGCAGAATCTTGCCTTTTAACAATAGTGGGAATGCGCTGTATTTTATATAATAAGACCGTATTTATTTTTAAAATATAGCGCATTGTTCAAAGACAACAAAAATAAAGTACAAGAGTTACGATCAGACGTTAATTTGAAGTGTCATTCAATTACTTCCCCCATCAAATAACTCATATTGGACTTGTTCTACTGGCCCACTGAGGTTGACTGTGACACCAAAATAGAACAAGAGTAATCGTACCTTAAGTGGTATATTTATATATACGACTATATGCCTTGACGTGTCGGGTTTACTTTAATGGAGAAATAGACTTGGATATATTAAGCACTTAAATAACATGCTCTGACCCTTTCAACTTATTAATATGAATGAAACTATAAATATTCATCTATTTCACCAATATATGCACTCGACGGTATATTTCTGTATTTTAACATAGAGTTTGTAAAGTAAAATTGCTGTGTATCGCGGAGCTTTGTAGTTATTATAATTGGTACAATATTACGGGGCTCAGCCGGTGGCGGTGAGTTAGCGACCGAGGTTAGTTGTTGTTTCGCGAAGTTATTGACCCACGTCTGAATTGTAAACAAACACTCATTAATCGTTGTTGGCGTATTTTGAGATAACCTGCGAGCAAAGTGCGTAAAAGGTGATTCTTATTACAATTCACGTTTCGGAATACAATGGTTATCGTAAGCAATCGATATGCAGCTACATTCGAGTCACGGGCGCAGTACATCAACACGCATGGCCTTGAGTGCATGGCGTCGTGCGAGCTGCCCAGTACAGCGCGTAGGGCTTATCTTAGCGCGCGCTGGCGATACGCCTCACTTGATCACTGACCGCCGCCGCCACCGCAGGCGCTGCCGGCACCCTGATTGTCTCGCGGACCGTGTTGTTTACATACGTACGAAATGCCGGCTCTTTAAATATACGGCTTTAAACAAACATTTTTTATTCCAATCAAAGCTGTAAAGTGAACGTTATTCAAAATGTGGCTCAGTGGTATTTTATTGGTGATAGTGGGGCTTTTGCTCTTCCTGACTCTTTTATTGGCTGTTATTCACTATTCTTCGAAGGGAAGAAAGTATTGGTTCTTCAGAAAAGTGCCTTACAGGGAACCCTGCCCCATATTTGGAAACTTTGGAGCAACGTTTACAATGAGAAGAAGTTACACACGAATGCTAAAATATTTCTATGATAATTATAGAGACCAGAAATATGTTGGACTTTTTCAATTTCGCAGACCAACTTTGATGGTTATTGATTTGGATATGGCCAAAAAAATATTCTCGACGGAGTTTTCGAGCTTCAGTGATCGTGTGTCGGTGTCCACAGACACACAACGCGAGCCACTTCTCCGCAACCTGGCGAACATGGGCGGCGCTGAGTGGAGGGCGATGCGGCATATAGTCAGCCCGACGTTCTCATCTGCTAAGATGAAGGCTATGTTTCCCCTGGTAGCGGAATGTGCCCAAACCTTGAAAAATGTACTGCTAAAAGAATCTGTAGAAGATATCAATGTACCAAGTATGATGACGCGGTTTACGACCGATGTTATCGGGAGCTGCGCCTTCGGTGTAGATCCAGAAGCGCTCAAAAATCCAGATTCACCATTCCTACAGATGTCACAAAAAATGTTTAAGATAGATCGTGCTACGGTACTTAAACGCTACTGCCGTACCTTCTTTCCTAGATTGTTTAAATGGTTGAACTTGAGGTCATACTCCCCAGATGTTGAAATTTTCTTTACCAGCATTATTAACCAGGTTTTGGCAGAGCGACGATCTGGAGTTCAAAGGCATGATTTCCTTCAACTTATGTTAAATGAACAGAAATCAGATTCGGGTTTCTTAATGACCGACGCTCTAATAACGTCGAACTCGTTCATATTCATGCTAGCGGGACTGGAGACATCGGCCACAACCCTGTCTTTCACTTTATACGAATTAGCAAAAGATCAAGAAATTCAGGATAGAGTAAGAACGGAGATAATGGAATGTCTAGAACGGCATAACGGACTGAACTATGATGCGGTGATAGCAATGCGGCTGGTGTACCAAGTTGTGGCCGAGACGCTGCGCCTGCACCCGCCCACGCCCATGACCACGAGGCTCTGTACCTCGCCCATTACTCTCGATGACGATATTACCCTGAAACTCAAGGACCCCGTTCTAATACCTATCCACTGCATACAGCGAGATGAACGGTATTTCCCAGATCCAAATAAATTCGATCCAGATCGATTCAAAGATGATTTGAATCCAGAAGGCTTTATGGCTTACGGTGAAGGACCAAGAAGCTGTCCCGGTAAGTTAATATATCATTTATATCAGTTACATGTAGCGAGCTCGAGCAGTACTTAGATCATAATTATATTAAATTATGTAAATAATGTGTTACGCCTGATGTTATGGCTATCTCGCGGGAAAATACTTTTTCTAAACCAAGCATTCTTTTGTCCCCATTGTCTAAGTACTAATATTTAAAAATCATTTCATTGTTTCGTTAGAATACATGTGTTTACAAAACTTGAGCCTCTGTCCACATAAACAATGTGCAGACAAAATTCTCTGTTATCAAACAAGACTTACTGGGATATGTCAATTTACTTTACTCAGTCTTTATACTTAGTTGGCTCTTAGCATTTACATAACAACAAAAGATTTACTGAATACTGAAATTTAGATATGCATAATACTGTAGCAGATATTTGCATGACGCATCTGCAATGATTAGCTAATTAATATCGGATGATAAGTCGTTTAGTATATGAACCGAGTGCATAATGTACTGATAATATTGATAAAATGTTTACTGTGTAGGTGCACGTTTCGCCCAGCTGACTGTTGCAGCCGGGTTGGCTGCAATCCTCAGTACTTTCAACGTGGAGCCCTGCGAGCGAACCACTCCTCAGATCAAGTATGACCCAAGAAGCGTTATGCTGAAGAACAAAGGCGGAATATGGTTGAAATTTACAGCCAAATAACACAAAAAAAAACCTACGTTATTGGTGTTTTGTACTGAGAAGACTTCAGAAAAGCGTTTGGCCGTTGTTTGTCAGCCAGTCACATTATTAAAGCGTAAAAAATGTTGCTAATGAAACAAGGCTATGGACACAGATTGATGATCCGAAAGTAGTCGGTTAAAAATTGTAATATTAATATTATTTTGTGGTGCTCAAAATGTTGGGTCAAGAAATCCAAGTCACAAAAAAAACCTGCCGCAATAAATTAGTGCACATGATTTAAGCAATTTATTTGTGAACAAACCGTGCAAAACTCACAGGCCTCGCTGTTGTATCCCTATCAATTTCATGCAAAGCCCATGATTAATGGTAGTCTTCTCGTCTTACTTGTAGGGTTAAGATACGAAGACGGGCCTCGCCTTAATATGAAATGGTTTAGTCTGAAAACTAATGAAGTACTCTTGATTGAATGAATCACTCATAATAAGTAATGCATTGACATAGTTTCGTATTGACTGTCCAGCTCTGTTTTTGTGGGGTAATTGGGCATTGTCCTTTTTTTTTTAAATAATTATAGGTGTTGAATTGTCGACAATATTTTTACCTATTTTGAATATAAAGGGCTGAAAGTCACAGTACGGAACACTAACCACGCGTCGCGTGGCTCCCACCAGTCGGTTTTTTTTTACAGTATAAGGCATTATAAGACTTAATAATTACCATTTAATTTTAATTAGCTTTATTTACTTCATGTATGTTTTTCTAGCGTCTAGTGTTTATGAGGGCGTGTAAATTGTTTAGAAAGAATTCTCTTATTTATTTAATTTTTCTTAGTCGTAATGTTATATTTATATCGTGTATTTCGTAATATGAATTTTGTCTAATTATTTAATGATTCTGACTTCAGTTGTAGACTGTGGTAATAGTTTCATATTATCTATTCAGTAAATTATTCCAAGAAATCACGTAGTTTGAATTGATATAATAAATACACGTTTGTTCCTAATAATATTATTGTCTTTCTTCGACTGTGTGAATCATGCGGATGCAGATATCATAAACTATAATTATTGCTATTGTTTTAGGTTACAAATTGCTCGTCTATGTAACGGTGCTGATAGCACTTATAAACACGATTGTCAATATTGTCACTCAAGTTATTATACAAAAAAAAACCTAACAACTGTTTAAATTAGTATATTTTCCTCATGTATTTAATTTATGTGGGTAAGTTTTGGGCGACAATTTTGTAAAAAAAAACCTATGAGGAAAACGTGTGAATATTGTCTTTTAAAAGAAAATACTAAAACAAATCACTTTGAGTTCATCACAATAATTATATTTGTCATACTTGATGAAAAAATATGCTTTTAATTTCTAAATCTCTTACAAATGATAGAAAATACTAGAAAGCTGAGATAGATGGAGCAAACACTGTAAAGAAATATAACTCAACAGTTACAGTTAATAGTTTAGCGAGTTGTTTCTAAATCGGCAATATATTTACTAAAAATATAACTTCACAAATAAACACACAAATTATCTTTCCTTAATGTTAGTGCGCAAATATATTACTTTTTTTTTGCAAGTATCTTCTCTAGATGACCAGTTGAGCAAATGATTTATGGCTGCAAAAATATCAAGTATTACCATTAATTATGTGTGTACCGAACCGAAGTGCCGATAAAATCAATCACCTGCTTGGGTAAACAATCACTAAACTGGGCGAGGCAGCTAATTGCTCATGTAATTGCACTAAATATCGACCGACAGCAGAAAGGGGTCTTTTTATTGGTCTTTGGCCTGTTTAAACGTTAACTCGAATACCGAGTACGCTCCGTGTCTATTTTTAAGTTAGTAATTCTGTTTTTTTCGTTTACATTTACTATTATGTGTACCAGATATCTTTGAGCCCATCGCTATCTCGAGTATCTGATCCAGTAAACAGGCTTATGATGTTTAAAATAATACAAAGCATTTATGTCAGGCATTACTTTTTAATTGAAACAGTTAAGAAACATTTTTATAAGCGTGTTGGTTGGATATCTACTTTATGGGCCTCTGAAGGAAATATCTGGCACTCTAAAGTTTGAATAGGTAGATAACAAGATAAGTAATTATGGTTCCAGTTATGTCAAAAGTCCACCAATCTGACGGCCGCAAGCTACATGCATTGGCCAACGGATATGCAGATCGTGTCGTAGGAAGAATATGACCCGAGCCTTGCACGAGTTTTGACGTTTTTAAATTGTTTGCGACAAGCACAATCGGTATCACCCATAGATATGAATCTTAAAATAATGAAAGTATTATAAGTGAAACGAGTATTTTAAAATCGACGTATTTACGTTACGAAAAACGTCAAAACTCGTGCTAGGGCCTCTGCATGATCGTATGCTCGTCAATTATTTCGGTATAGTAGGCACTTGATACTATAGGCATTTTTTTTCCTAGTATCAAGTGCATTCTGCGTTTTCTTTAATTTATAGTAGAGCAAATGAAAAGAATGCTAAGAGCACGACAGTAAAGTAATTGGTTGGATAAATAAATAATCTAAATATCTATATTCCAACTATTTTGAATTGATCAACTTCTTGAACGGGGCTATGTATTGCTGGTCCCTATAACTCTTTGTTTAATACAGTGTGTTTGGCTACCGGTTACCGATACTTTAAGGGCATATTATATACTCATTTCTATCGATAAATGCACGTTTATAAATATTCCTAACCTCACACCCCGCGGATGGCAGCCATTTTGTTTTTCCAATCGGCTGATCTAGGGTATGTTCAATGAAATGCTAATATCTTTGAAATAACAGACCTAGAGTCGTGCAAATGATCTTATTGCAAGGGTAAACGACGAGGCTATCAAATTATTAAATAATTATTCCTGAAAAATATTTATTAAATAATTGTTCATAAAAAATTTAAACTATCGGTAACCGGTAGCCAAACACACTGTATAATTATATATTTTAATTTAATTAAACTAATTGTAAACTTACAAGCCTACAAATTACTTGGTACCTTTACCTATACTTAATTGATTGCAATGTTTATTATATAGACTTGATTTTAAATAAGTTGATGTTACTACATTTTTGTCTATATTTAATTTTGTACCTGTGTCCTGAACTGTGTATTGACAGTATTATGGTGTACCTACTTTGACAATATACGAATCAAAACAGATATTATTTTTAACTTTCCCTAACCATTTTCCTACTGTTTCAATACCTATGAAAAGTAATTTCACAATGTTACCAGCTAAGAAATTACGCCAGTTAATTGAAAAAATAATCAGATGTTAACATCGTAAGCTATGTAATAAAAACTCCTGAACATTGAATGAACATTTCGTTTGTGGAATGCCAACCTTTTAAGATTCCCTTACTCAGATAGTATAAAAATACTACAGTCACTTGTTCCAAGTTGTATTAATTAAAACACAAGTGATAATTACTGTCTGCTGGAGGTGTTACTGTAGCATATATGTATATTGTATTTATACATGTTACTTATTTGTAACTCACGACATGTCTATAGCTAAGAAATGCCGACGTTTACGCGCTATTTTTACTTAAACAATGCATACCAGTTTACTGATTCCTATTGTATGCGTAAATGATGTCGAAACCGCTGAATCGAGCCATTTTTGATAACGTACTTGAATAAAAAACGAAATACCTACTGCTCATTTGCAACTTTATATCTGTACGTGCATAAAATTTAATGTTTTCAGATTAAAATTTCTGAATTTTATTGAGGAATTGCTTTTTTGTAAACGTTTACTGAATATTTTGGGAAAAATGCTGTAGTAATGGTCTGATCAATAATAGGCATCACTTTCAAATACGGCGTCTTTAAACATCGAATCAGCGGATTTTTTACTGTTTTATCTATCATAAATAGAACAATCCCTGTCAATAACAACAGATAATGTTTTTTTTTTATTCTAAAGACAGTTTTAACATAAGCACAACTAAATAAAAAGCTATTTAAAAAACAGTACCTATAATAATTCTTGTGTCATGCGCAATAGAACTAAAGTCTTCATAATATTCAAAACATTTTCAGGTTCTGGAGTGCGATGTGCTAGAACAACTACACGAACATAACTTCATAGAAAATTGTTTGGAAATTCTTGTAGACTTCTGCAATACCAACGATTATAAACAATCGTTCGGTGAGTTGACTATCTTTATATGAGACTTGATTTCATCCTTGTAAGATAACAGGAAGCTACGATATGTGTTACGTACTGATTCGCAATATATTTATCACTGATACTAAATCATCTTACAGATTAGATTTAGGTTTATAGATTACAATTTACGTGAGAATAACAACATTCAATATTTAAGATGAAGAGCTTTAACTGAATAATATGATAAGATCTAGTTCACCATAGTCTGACTATGCTCATATTCATAAACAACTCAATTCAATAATTGCACTGTCACCATTTTATCATTCAAGCGATATAAAATCTTAATCATATTCATGTAATAGGAATTTTAATCGTACAGATTATTTTAATCACTGTTACAGGGCTTCAATTAAGTGACTACTGATAGTAAGATAAAAATTATTTTGATAAAAGTAATATTGTTTTTTTTTCTAGAAGGGAACGTGTCATTGAGTTTGTTGGAGCGTCGGGGTGAATTTGAGGTGCGTGCGCAGAAGGGAGGGGGGGAGTATGTGTCGCCTGCACACACGCATAAAGTGCGCCCGCCGCCTACCGTCGCGCTTGTCACGGCTCTAGCGGACGTACTACACAATGTTAGCGCCTTCACGCACTGCCCCGTCCAAGCCTGGAACGAACGAGGATTGTACCGTCTTTTGTTCAGGTACATATTGCTACTGTTCCTAGAATGTGAATAAAATAACTAGGTATAGCTTCCAGAAAGTTAGTGTTTGTAGCAGCAGTTGGTCGTAAAATTGGCGGAAACTCTGCAGAATGTTAGTGTTTGTTACTATATCCTGTTCAAGACTTCGAAGAAATTGTATTAAATTTTGAAATACTGTTAGCCAATTTTCTTGGAATGTGCCTTTCTCTATCTTAAGCTTAGAGAGTGGGTGCTACAAATAGCATATATCAGATAATAACATTTTCAAGTGTTTCGAGAGAAATGGGGGCTTCCCGTGTACATTTCCTCTGTTAAGTCCGACGAATCTACATTATAAATAGTAAACAAAACAACAAGTCATACATGATATACAGTTATTGATATTGCACTAACCACAAAGCTTTAGTACTTACAGCAATGTTTTGCACCAACTACAATAGCTCATTCCGATTAATTGAACGTTGTGTTTATTAGAAATGCCATTTCATTGCGCAGTAGGTACATAGAATAGAAATAGAATAGAATACTCTTTCTCTTTTTTTTTTCTTTTTTTTTTTTCTTTACATCTTCTTTTAACCACAACATTTTATTTTGAAAATCTATATGTATGAGTCTGTGATAGTTGAAATAAATGCTACATTTATCTATTGGCTTAATTCTCGAAAAGTATCGTAAACATTTTGGGGTTTTAATTACACGGTTTATGAGATGACACGCAAACTGTAACTACGAATTCAGAACAATCCTATTCCTAGAAATTCAGTTTTCGGACTCACTCCTACAAACAATTGTTTTCTGTAACCTACGAAAACTGAATTGATATTAACAGTTTACAAGACGATGCCCCATACACTCTACTTGAAGTTTAGTAATGATAAACATCTGCTTAGCCATAGACATTATTTTGAAGCCTTTTGTGTCGTAGACACTGAAGCGTTACAACTAGGTAATACAAACCAGTTAGGTACGCCGACCATCACACGCGCCAAAGTTGCAGAGTCATTAACGGGTAGTACCTAATGCTTCCGACTCCTTTATCAAATGCGCCGAGACTGGTTCGGCAGGCCTTCAATTTGTTCTAGATCTCAATACATAGAACATTACACGAAATTAGTTATTAGATTAGTTCGATATTCGTCTCGTTTGTGAAGTTTAACTATCGAAATTAAAGTAACATTAATTTTTATTAAAAGTCACGCCCACGCACACATATTAGAATGTGACTAAGGCCTCCTTTAGGCACCCAAGTGGTTAATACTAAGTTGGAAAAGGTTTAGAAAACAATATGAAAGCCCGCATAGACCAAAACTAATATAACATTGCTATGCCAATAAAATTCTATGCCCTCCCTGATGTGCCTGTAATGTCTTCAGAACTTACATAAATTATTTTTACTGAGTCATAGCATATCTGATTGGCGACAGCAATAATCATGGTGGTAGTAATTCCCCGGACAAGACCTATTACAAGCTCTATGGCTAAAGTATTAAGAATTGTATTGTACGAGTAGGTATTATAAAATAAAGTAATGATAAAATATTGCAAACACACATACGTACTTATACTCTAAACTTGTAAACCGTATGCACATCTCTAAAATGTTGACTAATGAGTTTTTCGTCTTAAGTAATGATAAACATTAGCCGATGGTTCACACTTACGAGCCTTCATGCAAAGGTGCATTCTATGCCATTAAACGGCTAACGTATTTATCAAATTAAATGCGACTTATATTTCTTGCATTCGTGCTATCTTGAGGATATGAATCTTCTACGAAGCTAGATAACCGTTCTTTAAGCTAATAAAGGACGTAAAGTTTGCGATCACTTTGAAAAATCGAAATCTTTTTTGTTATGGTAGATTATGTTATGAATTTTTCTTCTTTTTAGATTCTTTATTTAACGGGTATTTCTATTTAAAGAAAACACACAACGAAGAATTTTTCTTGATAAACTTCAATTTAAAAAATTATATCAGCTTATGCTAGTGATCACAAACTTTTTTTAATGTGTGTATTTAGTCAATTCTTATGGGAACCTTTGTTTACTATGACACGCAATTCATTCAGTTGCTTTAATGTCTAAAGGTGCAAGCCTTTGGTGCAAGCTACGAAGTAAGGTATTACCGTATGAATGAATAGTACATTACCATATTAGTGCGTTAAGATGGTTATAACATGCGAGGCGTAATTGAGCCGAGCATGTTATAACCAATACGCACGTATATCGTACGACGTTTTTTAACACATTTGCGAGGAAACAGAAAAAAAAAGATATTCACAATACAAGTACAAAGAAAAGAAAATTTGAGAAAAATGGCGCGAGGATTATTTTCTGCCGTGGCTGCGTGAAAATGTTGGCAAAGACGCTAGAGCATGCAGCCAAGTTCTTAAATTACCGAATAAACAGTTTTTTTTATTTTATTTTAAATAAACTCAATCTGTGAATGCACACTGTTGCTTTCCCGCCATTTTAACAGCGCGCTAGCGCTGCCTACTGACTGGCGCCGCGCGGCGTGCAACAGTGTGCATTCACAGATTGAGTTTAAAAACTTAAACTTAAAAATTTGGCTGCATGCTCTAGCGTCTTTGCCAACATTTTCACTCAGCCACGGCAGAAAATAGTCCTCGCGCCATTTTTCTCAAATTTTCTTTTCTTTGTACTTGTATTGTGAATATCTTTTTTTTCTGTTTCCTCGCAAATGTGTTAAAAAACGTTGTACGATATACGTGCGTATTGGTGATAACATGCTCGGCTCAATGACGCCACCGCCTTCGGCTCGGGCTGAAATTCCGCCTCGCATGTTATAACCATCTTAACGCACTAATATCGTAATGTACTCTATCGACATGAATGTAATGCGGTCGCATTACATGCAATCCGCTATCAAGATTTGGGCTCTCTATCTTCTTTTGTTAACGTTTATTATTCTTCTCCACTGCCGTAAGTAATATGATGATGATGAAGACGTGCATCTGAGGAAAGTGAATGGGGATAAATGAGCCTTACCAGATGCGCGTTTTTGCTTATGACTTAATGACTTTGACCTTGAAAAAGTAATTCCTGCACCTTTATGAGCTTGGAGGGTTGTATTGATGATTATAATTCTATAACTACATACGTCTTACAGTCGCAAGCAATATTTTAATCAACATACAACCTAGCACTGGCCTGCAATTTACAAAAAACGTAAGAATATTTGAATTTCGCGGGCTACCCTGGAGCATCCACCTTAATAAGGCTTATCTTTCTTTTGTATTTTTGGTAGTCCTGCTTGACAAAGTACGGAAGAAGAGATCCCTTTGTATTGCATTTAAAAAATTTTAATTTTATCATTATAAAATCTTATTCTAAATTACAGATGTACTTTTTGGACGGGTGATAATTCGACAGAGACATATGAGATCCGTGGCGCCACCTGCCGGGCATTACAGGCAGCGACAACGCACAAATGTGTCCGCCTCTCCCTCGCCGCCACTAAGGACTGTCTTTACAACTTGCTAATGACTTTAACACCATTTAGAGAAGGTATGTTTAAGTAAGCTTTGTGTAAGGCATGTGTTAGTCTTTATCTACATATTATGTGGTGTGAACTCCGTAAATAGATAGTGTGATTGTGTCGGCACGAGCCAAACAAAAAATGCTATATCTTGATTAGCATCTTAGATTGATAAGGTTTGTAGTGGGGGTTGATATGTCAGTATCGTCACTTTATAGGGAACGTGCACAACGAAGATGCTGCCGACTGGCGTCGCCAATCCGTATCTTGTACTCTATTAATACTTGACATTGACATTTATAACAAGTATACAGAATTAATTTTATTAGTGTAAATGAATATTCTAGCCAATCATAATGCGTTGTTGCATTTCTGGATGTACCAATACATCCACAAAAAATAAACAAATAGCGTTAAAAATAAAAAATAAATAATACTTTCCAAAGAATAGTACTCTCATGCCATGGTTATGTAAAACACGCAAAAAATTGATAAATGGATAAACATTTCACGTCATAAACATTGGATATTTTAGTTTGTGCGACAATTTTGCCAGATAACACAGCCTCGTTTTCTTCATTTATTATCCCTTCAACCTCCAATACATGGCCGACCTGGAAGAGCTGTTGACATTTTGACATATTTTGGCCACGCTGACGTTCATTATTGATAGACCGGAACCCATATTTTATAACTTTTATCATATTTTTACGAGCTGGGTATGGGATAAATTAATTATTACCGATTAAACAACAAATAACTTTAATAATCACAAAACACTTAGAACTCAATCACAAATACACTACTGATCACTATTCGCTTAGATATCGCACTTCTAGTTCACTTCGATTCGCTTCGTGGTGTAGCCAAAATCAGACTGCCTGCTCCCGTCACGTCGACTATTTATATGGCGACCGAACGTTCGAGAAAGAACCACGACTTCCTAGAATCCTCTAGAGCTAGACAATTCCATAGTGGGTCATTGTCCTTCGAGAAACTTCCACAACTTGCGTCTGAGGCGAGAAGTAGGTACTTTATGCCCTCGGCGTACGGTCCAAATTACAATGACAATTCCTGATGTTCTTTTGTAGGTAGTTTGCGAATTTGTACCTACGTCATTCGTGACTCGTTCTACCTACCTACTACTACCTACTTGTACCTACTACCGTAATTGTAGGTACGGGTACGACGTAACAATATTCAAAAATAATATAATTAGAGAGATAATTTTGAAAGCACGATGACAGGTCTGATAAGTTTCCTTTACTGTCCGCATAGTGTCTCTTTTGTTGATTTAGTGCTGCCACCTATAGTTCCTGCACGTTCCCTATACCTGTAGTTTATGCGGGATGCACGTAATTGCCTTCCTCCTACCATCTTCTCATTCTTTATCTTTGGGTTAGTGTCTACCCTGTATAATACATGCATATTATACAGGCAATTCAGTAAATATTAAGAGGTTACTCCAATAGTTGTGTTGCTGCAAATACACACAAATGTTATCTAAGTACTTTTCCGGAAACATGACAAACTGTTTAAATAATTCTTAGTTTTATCAGCACTGTCTTAGGTTTTCAAGGAAAACACTTAAGAAATGCTTGTTTTTCAAGCAAAACACTTAGTATTATCGTGTACAATGAAGGGACTGTTTGTGCACTAAGCTTAGAATATGTACAGAGTGGTTGTCGCCGTAGGTTATTGACATAGGAACCAAGTCATGAAATGGACTTAGCACAGACTATTATTCAACTAATAAATTATTTAATATCTGTGTATTACTAATAGGTTAGTAAGTAATGTACTACTTGTAAACAGACAGTTTACAACGAACTATAACTTGTTAGATAACGATTGAAAGCAATAAACTAAATCTTGGACAAGTTATTAGTAGCTATTATACAAATCATAGTAAGAGTTATTTATTCTTTGGTAAAAATCAAGTTTTATTTTTAGTATTAGATATAAACTTTTGAACCTATTTGCCAAATTGCCAAGGCTGTCGACATCGTACTTGACCTTTTTGCGGTCAGTTTTTTGTTAAACATTAAATAGTGCTATGCTAGTAACGGCTAGCAATAACATACTTAAACCGGAATGAAACTTAAAACTACAATCAACCGAAAACTACACCAGAGAGAATTAGGTTGTTACTTCATAAGATTATTAGAGTTTTTGTTATAGTTAGCCTTCACTGCTGGGCCAAAGCCCCTTTCATTGTTTCCATCGGTCCCGGTTCTCCAGCACTTCTTGCCAATTACGAAGTGGATTTCCTCTGCAATTTAAAAAATCATGCATGAAGAGTGTGCATTTTGAAAGTCGTCGCATAAATCTGTCAAACAGTGCTCTGTTTTCATCGATTTACTACCGTTACTGAATGAAATTATGAAATATCGCTCATCACTAAAATACTGATTATGAATTGCAATCATCAATACTGCAACACTGGATATTTCGTTTAAGGGTGTAAAAAAGCAGCTGGAAACCATCCAAATGCCTTTTTTAAACTCTAGAAATATAACAACACCTAATTCAGTGGTTTCATTGCAATTCCTAACCAAAACTGTAGTGCAAGCAGAGCAAGATAATTTGATAAAGTAATATTGATTTATTAAACAATAGCAATTTATTTGACAGCTGTTTGTGACGTTGCCAACGTTCAGAAAGCACAGTGCTAAAAAGATCCGAATGTGTATAATTTCCAGATGATAACAATGTGGACTGTATGATGGCGCGTGCGCAGGCCATGTCGCTCCTCGCGTCGATACTGGGAGAGAAGGCGGCCACCGACACCGTTTGGCTACAGCTGAAAGACTCGCATGCGAAGAACTTCTTCCATCTACTGCTGCAGTGCTTGGAGAGCGATGAGATTGGTAATATTATGTGATAGTTGAAGTAGATTTAATCTGTGAGTCTGTGATAGAATAGAATACATAACAGCTATGTTGCTATTTATTTAACTGTTGTATAATAAGGGGTATTAAAACACGATTTTCGCCTTGTGTGATAATAGTATCATATGAGTGTTTTAATACCTAATTATGTACAGTTGCATACAAGATTTTATCTACATGATACATGATATGAATCCTCCATAAAAGGTTCTGAAACCATACGGTGTTGTAGTGTTGTAAAAAGTCTATGTAAATTCATGGAAAGTTTAATTTCTGAGTATTTAATACAAACAAACTATGTATAGGTAATAATAAAATTATTTGTTGTAATAATTATTAACATTTTGGATCGTACAATTATTATAATGCAATACTAATAACGAACAAAAATGGCGGGATACGACGTGAATTCAAATCAACCTATAAGTATTTTTTTTTAATTATGGCGCTGTGGTAGTGAAACGCGCGTGCATGACAATTTTTTTTTTTTAAATGAGTTGCATAATGAAATTTAGTACAACATTATAACACCCGTTTGGATGATATTATGGTTACTATGACACTGGGTGTTTTAATGTTTTCAATAAGCTTCAGATACTTTTATAGAGGATTTAAAGCATGGGTGTGGATAAAATGTATTGCAGACTATTGAGAAAATTATGTTTTCTTACATTTGTACATAACATGACTATATTCATTCAAACTGAAAATCGTATGATGTATATGATTTAGGCACATGCCTTGCATAACGTAAGTCAGATAGGCCGTATGAGTTCTGGAGTATGCGATCGCCTCGTTCCGAGAGTTCGTGGGAATCCACGGGTTGCAAAAGATATGGGACCAGACATTATAGCTATGTTACAGGGAGGCCTACTTCAGCAGTGACTGCCTTTCGGCTGAAACGAACGTGCACGACAAACAATATATCATCTTCATCTCATCATTTTCTTGATCTTATCCCATTCTACTTAGGGTCGGCGCAATACGTTTTTTTCCTTCATTCTTCCCTGTTTCATCTTTCATGTTTTCCATGTTCATTATTCTTTTTCATATCATTCCTCACACAAACAATATATTTTCACATCTACCTAAAACCATTTTTCTCACTTTCCAGAACTACAAGACGCAGCCCTCTACTGTTTAACCCAGCTGACACAATCCATATCCCACAGGAAATACGGCGACAAAACACGAGACGACACTTGTTCCGAATTCTATGATAACTTGAAGTCTCCATTTTGGGACGGAGTGGATATCGAACGGTGTGGAGGTGGCGATAGTGCCCGAAGTAAGGACTGTCAACCGGAGTACTTGGCTGAAGAGATCTGTAAAGCCCTGGTCAATTTGTACCAGAAGCTGTCGATGGAGAATAAGAAGTATGAGTCTAGTCAAGGTATGTTGTGTAAGCTAGATCAGCTAAGTGCTGGCTAGCAATGCATTATGTTGGGGCAGCTATTTTTATATATGTAATAGAATTAGAAGTACTCTTCTATTTCTATGCAGGTACTTAAAAAAAATCATTCATTCAAACTAATACTAACTAACTACTACTAAATTACATCAAACAGTTTCCAAAACCGCCCAAGGAGCCCGTGGCTAAATAATAACAGACGCTCGGGTTGATCTTTAGGTTAAGTCGTGCTTGCCTAGGTTGGTCTGTGGATGGGTGACCACCCATTACATATCGGGTTTCCTCCGTGCCTCGGAAAGCTCCAGCTCCAGCCGTTGGCCCCGGCTGTCATTTGCAGGTCTTTGACAGGTCGTTACAGGTAGTCAGTGGCTCAAAAAGTCTGACAACCAGTCTTACCAAGGGGTATCGTATTACCCAGTACTAACTGGGTTGTGGAGGTCAGATAGGCATTCGCTCCATGTAAAATACTGGTATTCAGCTGCATCTATTAGAATGAAAGCCGACCCCAATATAGTTGGGAAAAGGCTAGGCAGATGATGAGTTTCCCAAAGCGCTCGCCCAGCTTTCGTCACTTCCTAATATTTTAACTAGGGAGAAGAAATAATGGAACAAATTCCCCATACAGTAATACAAGGAAAGCCAAAATATTATACTATGGTAAACATTACTTACCTTCCCGAATGTCGAATAAAATTTATCGGCTGATCACGAAATGTACTGTATAGAAAAAGAGGAGCACAGATTGTTGGTACTCGAGGAAACCCAGCTATTTCAAGCTGTATGTATAATCAATGATTAATGATGACGATAAAGTAGGTCACTACTTTGTACGTCTGTTATAAACAATCTATGTTTAGTTTCCGCTAAATACCTAGTACCGGAAGCTCTTTATAGTATTTTAATCGATGAAATAATAATCAAAATTGCTGAAACTGATTTGTTTATTTAACCTATTGTGTTATCGGAAGCATTTCATTAAAGCTGTGAGCTTCAATGAAATGCTTAGAGGGTGTTAAAACCTCTTAACGAAGCCGAAAAGCACTTGTTCTCCCCGTCATTGCGATCATTTTTATGTTCTACACCATACCTATTTAGGGAGGATTCTAGTTAGGGAGATATTGGAGGTCAAAGTTCCAATTTTTTTTTTTTTTTTTAATACTTACAAGTTTTTAATGTAAGATTTTTACTTTAAACACCTCCACGACCGCCGTACTATTCAATCCATCCATCAGCACAATGTTTTGAGTGCGTTACATTGAGTTCTACCACAAAACATAATTTTTCACCCCAAAAAAAAAGTCGTTTCCCAGCAATAATTTTTGCGTAAAGTTACTTAGTTTGATGTACAGAATGCTTGGTTGACGGCTTTGTGATGAGGTTGTTTACACCCTGTATATTGAAATACATTGATTCATGAATTTAAATAACTAAAGCTGAGTTCAAAATGTCGTAATGACAGTTACTATCCTGGATAAACATCTTTAATTTATTAATTTAAAAAGATTATTAATGTCCATAATATCGAGTTATTACTCGATATTATGGACATTAAGAATCTTGTTTACAGTTGTTTGTAGTGAGTAGCACTCAAGTATAGTTTACTTCAAAGACTAGAGTTCATCTGATTAATAGTAGGCATTACTATTTAAACTGTCGTAAATCTATTTTGTTTACGTCGTGTTTTGGTTACGTCTTTTCTTGACTTGAATGTGCCCTGGCGGTTTAGAGTATGTCACGATCACTCTAATGTCTCGCTGATGGTGGCGCATGTGTCGGATCATTCAGTTCCCTTCAAAATGGTTGAGTTGAATGGTGCTGATCCATGCGTCATGTTCGTGAACGGGCGCTGTCAGTTGTGACTGGTCAACTCTTAGTTGCCATGGCTTATTTATATGTTTATTTTTGAATTGTATTTTTTGTTTTTACTATGGACACTTTTAACGTGCACATCTTGCTACATTGTTCTCACATAATATACCATCTCAACATGAATGATGTAACCAAGATTTTGTAACAATATTTTGATTTAAAAGAGTGTCCATGGAGTTTCTTGCCCGTTCTTCTCCATAGAGATCTACGCTAGGGAATGGGCAACTACAGTACTTTCACAGTTTTTATGTCTTGTGACTGGGACTGTAGCTACATTTAACTTTGTTTCGACAATTCAAAAGTGCCTGTAACTGGCCTACTTGAAATAAATGCTTTGATTTTGATTTTGATTTTGATTTTATGCACATAGTTATCAATTAATTTGATTACAATCGTTGTGGCCTACCCACTATACGATGGTTATCAAATTAATTGATAGCTCAGTAACGGTTTCTGTGATATTGGATGTCGTCGAAAAATTTGTATCAGTGTGCATCTGTGTGTGCTTAGTATCGGCAGAACCTGCATTGGGCCCGCGTGGTCGATTATACCCCACTCCCTCTAAATGAGTCGAGGCCTGTATGTTTGGTTACTGATAGAATGTATCTTTGTTAAGACAAAGATCGTCATGAGAACAAAGATCGCAAGTCCCACCCACCTAGACCAGACCAAGACCCAGACCAGACCAGACCAGACCAGACCAGACCAAACCAGGCCCCTTATTCACAACGCTTCGATTCGATTAGGAAAGTCATATGTCTATCTTTTTTTGACATTACAAAATCGAGCAAGATAGACATACGACTTTCCGAATCCAATCGAAGCGTTGTGAATAGCTGTGCTGGTCCAGACCTATTGACTGCTTGTGTTTTCGATAGTCAGTCAAAATAGCTAATGGGAAATTGAACATGAGATTCACTTTTTGTACATTGGCCATTGGAAAACCATAAAATTTTATTAAACAACAAAATAAATTATTTAACGAAACTTTAAATTAAAAGTTTGTGTTTTTTTTCCTATTTAAGATGAGCGCTGGATCCGAGTATGCTCATGCCTCGCTTCGGTTTTGTCTGTGAGTGGTCGCAGTCGGCACTACGCGGTTCATCGACAACTGCCGCGAGTACTAATAGCTACCCTGCAAGCAGTAAGGGACCATCTCTCCATACAGGGGAAACCGGCGGAAGTCATCAAGAATGCCAACAATGTAAGTGGCAGTTTTATTTAGGACTTATTATCTTTAAATCGATGATAGAGGAAGATCACATGGCCGCCAGAGCAGAACTTTTGCGAAAGTGCTTTACTACAGGTAAAGAAGTATTGGCTATTATTAAAAGTCGCTTGTGGTGGCTTTGGCAGATATCAAGTAATAAAGGTGTGCTGAATAGCTGCTAAGTTGCGGCATGCTATATGGCGGGATTTTTTGATATTACATAACCAATATGATTATTGTCATCCTCCTCTTTGTGGTGGAAATCTACCGCCAGACACCATTAAGTTAAATTATAAGTACTTAAATAAACATTTCTTCTGTGCTGGTTAAAATATCGTTCGAGGGCGCAAAGTTTTAACAACAAAACAAGTGTACATTTTAGTCTACTTTTGTATAAATATGTAATTTAAATAAGTTTCTTTTGTCTTTAAAACTGTACATTACATATTTAATTCATTTGACGATCGACAGAAATGTAAGATACCTATCTTATATCTTATTCAGAGTTCGGTGCTGCGTACTTTATACTGGCTCCTGGTCGTCATGGATTGCTTGATGCTGGACTGTCCTGCAGCCAAAGAGAGCTTCGTGGACGAGAATATGACAATCTCTTTGAATAGGCTGTGGCCCTGGTGTATGATGACTGAACAACTGAGACAAGCAGTTATGCATCTTCTTTATACATTCACTAATGATAGTCCTAAAGGTATGGTTTAGTTTTGGTAATAATAGTAAAGGAATGTTATGAGACTATCCAGATAGGCGTTTTTTTAGGGCTCAGATTCGCGCGTAGCCAAGCCATTAGGACCCAATAGATTCAACGTATGATTCGCACGTTAAACACTTTGGTATGACGTCGTCTATACTACCGCTAAGTTTAATACTTATGATACGCACATTACGGCTAGAAGATTAAAGAAAACGTCTTTTTTCGACGTTATCTTGTAACCCCTCACTTAGTAATATTGAATTATAAGCAATAGGATTTGAAAAGCCGACTTCCAAAAAAGACAAAATATGTACGGTTGAACAAGCTATTTGGTTTACATTTTACAATGTAATTTGTGGGTTAAACTGTAAAAAACCAAATAGCTTGTTTGACCGTACAATAACTTTACTTTGCGTTTTCGGTGGCAAAAAAGTCAATGAATCATACAAAGACACCGACTTCCGGAAGTAAAGTTACTTTGGACACAAGAAAAGTCGTTTCCGATATTTGCATAGAGTTAGTTAGTTTTTTGATGTATAGAATGGTTGGTTGAGGGCTTCGTGAAGAGTCCGTTCTACCTTGTATGTATGTGATAATCTTGGCAGCCTGGGGCGCCATGTGCTCGTGCGTGGGAGCTCGCACGCTGGTCGCGGAGCTGTGCGCCTTGTGCGCGCGCGAAGCGAGTCTGTCGCTGAGACAACGACCTCCCGTCCTGTTGCTACTGTGCTTGGATGCGCTCAGACGCATGGTGCCGAATCATCATTGTCGTACTATACTGTTAAAGGTGAGATTTCTTTAGTATGTGGATTTATTAAATGTAGATTTCTTCTGCCTAACTCTTCGGGGATTACAAGCGGTGGTGTTAAAAGACATCAAAATATTTGTTTTCATTATGTAGCTCAGATCGATTTCGGCTCATACTTACTAAAAGCCATGACTTAACACTTTTCTACATTTCGGTGTTTGTAATATTTGCGTGTTATAGCCTAACAGATTTCATAACTAAGGCAAGTCCGTTAGTGCTAAAATATGTAATCGTGTCACTGACAGAGCGAGGTACTATCTTCCGTGTACCGCATGTGCATCCGGTCGCGGGTGCACGGCGCCGGGCCGGCCGGCGCGTCGTGGGCGCGCGTGTGCGCGGGCGTGGCGCGGCACGCGGAGGGCGCGGGCGCGCTGCTGGCGCTGCGGGAGCGCGCGGCGCCGCTGTCGGCGCTGCCACACAACGTGCGCGCGCGGCTCATGCCTGCGCTGGCACATGCGGCGCATCATCATCGGATCACCTTCTTGCAGTCGGGTGACTTGTATACTTATTTGTTGTGATGAAAGGATCTTATGGCTCTCGAATGACGTTGACCGAGGGGCGCGCTGTATACAGGGTTAGTTTTCAATGACCGGCCAAATTTTCAGAGATGGTTTAGAATCGATAATAATTGATATATTCTATTTGTTTTTTTTTTTTTTTTATATAGTATTTAATTCCTGTCCACCACTAGAAAGCGAACGTGTGGATATTGCAACAGCACGATTCAGTTCAACAACCTAGATAGGTAGCAGTTAGCATACATAAATTTGGCGGTGCATGCACGCACACATGAAGTACATTGATTCCCACTAGGTTTATGATTTAGGAATTTTTTAGGACACTTTCAAATGAATGCTATTATTTTATTTTTTATTACTCATATTCGGAAAGTAGGACTAAAGTTGCCTGAGGAGCGGGTTGAAAGTAATACTTTCCAGCCCTAGGGAGAATCGTTTTCAACTGACAGCTGTCAAATTATAAAAAAAAATAGACCATTTTTCTATTGAACCATGTTCCAACTTTCTATAAAGCCACGATGTAAAATTCAAATAACAAACAATTAAGTATTAATCAAAGAATATATATTTTTTAAATAACTTTATTATAATTAAGTTTCAACTATTTCTTTAAAATAACATAGATTTGGGCAAAATATTTACCATTTTTTCGATGATGAAAATGAAAAATAGGTAATGGCTGAATAGCTGGCCGGTCACAGAAAACAAAAGCAAAATAGGCGGGAAAGCGGTCTTCCGTGGTCCGATCTTCATTTGTTGATTGAATGTTTTTATTTTTATTTTCCTTGTATTCGTAATGAAAACCACAGTGTTTACCTCGGGTTAAAGACTTATTTAGTCCCTCGAACTATTAGCGCCCTCGCTTCGCTCGGGCACCAAACCCCGTCTCGGGACTAAATAAGTTACTTTCACCCCTAGGGTAACAATGTACTATTTCATCCCTTCTATTCGAAAAGTGTCGTTTTGTTCCCCTTTAAGCGGGAGCAAAGTAGCTCTTTTCTCCACTAGACTTTTTAGCGGGCAGTAATGAGATTTGAATTTGGAACATGAATCGTTCATTGAAATCGAACGAAAATAGTATAAAATGTCTGGCTGTAAGTGTTTGCTGTACGGTGCGGGGGTCAGCACCCGCATTGTAGAAAATATTAAATTAAGAGCTCGCCCACACCATTGTCGCCACGCCCGCGCACATATACTGACATTACAAACATTCAAAATACCGGATGACTTTTTATCACTTTCCAAAAAAAATGGGTATATTAGATGAACGGAGTAAAAGCTTATGGCATACCTAGTTTTGTTTTTCTTTTTTCCACAGCTTAGAAAAGAAATGATCCATCATCAAAAAAACGCTACAAATTTCAAGTAAACTTTTCATATTAGAACAAAGAGAGAGAAATAAAAAAAACAAAAACTATAAAATATCGAATTTCAAATCATACGAAAAAAAAAAAAAAACAAAGTATGCCATTTGCTTCTACTCCGTTCACCTATTATACCCATTTTTTATTTGGAAAGTGATAAAATTGTCATCCTGTATAAATAAGTCCACAACTATATCAATCCCAAATAAAACACACACACAGTGACAGTAAATTTTCAAAATTTCGCCAATGTATTAGATATAAATATAAATTTGTAATTGACCTAATTAAACTTATTCATTAATTATTTAAAAGTGTCTCTTATTTATTTTCTCATAGAACGAGATGAAAAGTAGAGTATATGACTCGAGAGCAAAGATATTTTTCCCTCAGGCGATGTACTTTGAATCCCTCGCTAGGCTCAGGATTCTATTTTAGAACCCCTCGCTATGCTCGGGATTCTATTCTAGAATCTTTCGCTTCGCTCTGGGTTCAAAATAGCGCCCTCGCCGTAAAAATACTATTTTGCTCCCTTGTCATACAATCTACTATTACATCTTTCGACAATAATATTAAAAACGCACATTTTGTTTGATATCTAGATCTTGATTTTAAATTTTGGTTGGTCCTTAAAAACTAACCCTGTATAGGCCAAAAGATAAAACCAAGCGGATGTGGGTAGGGATAAGAACCGTTTGTTCCGTTAAATATGTAGTGTCCTATCAGCGTTAATCTGTACACCGCATTTCTTTGGACGACCACGTATTTCCATATTTTATTAAGCAACAAACTGCTTCATATTGTTACGAGCTGGGTATGGGATAAATTAATTACTACCGAAGAAACAACAAATAACTTTAATAATCACAAAACACTTATAACTCAATCACAAGTACACTACTGATCACTATTCACTTAGATTTCGCTTCGTGTAGCCAAAATCAGACTGACTGCTCCCGCAAACACGTCGACTATTTATATGGCGATCGAACGTTCGAGAAATAACCACGACTTCCTAGAATCTTCTAGACAATTCCACAACTTGTACAGAGGAAAGAAGTAGGGACTTTATGCCCTCGGCGTACGGTCGAAATTACAATGATGTTCTTTTGTAGGTAGTTTGTGAATTTGTACCTACATCATTCGGGACTAGTGTTACCTACCTACCTACTATTACCTACCTACCTACTATTAGGTACCTACTACCGTAACTGTAGGTAAGTACGGGTACGACGTAACACTGCCCCCTCCTTAGACATGCTCGTCCCGAGCATCATTAGCCCCGTAGTATCGCGCCAATCGGTCTACATGGACAATCTTAGGCGCACCTCGTGGACCCTTCTGTATTCGGTAGGTGACATCGTTGATCCTAGTCACGACTCGGTATGGTCCATCCCATTTTGCTTGCAATTTCGGAGACTTCCCCTTGCTCCGTACTGGGTTATGCAACCACACCAGTGAACTTTCGTCGAAACCCCTACTATTTGCCTTCCGGTCATAACGGGTCTTCATCTTCTCAGACATCTGTTGGCCGGATTGTCTGATATGCTCATAAACATCATTCAACTTGTTACGCAAGTCAATCGCATAATCTGTTACACTACGTGGAGCATCAGGGGGAGTTCCAGTGATTAAATCAGCAGGCAACCGTAATTCCCTTCCAAAGTTCGCGAAGGCTGGCGTCACAGTCGTACTTTCGTGGACGGCGCTACGGTAGGACAGAAGAAATGGCTGTATATGCTTGTCCCAATCCCTTTGTCTGCTTTCCACGACTTTTGCCAGATATCTTTCCAACGTTTGGTTGAATCGTTCCACCATTCCATCAGATTGTGGGTGGTAGGAGGTGGTTCTGGTTTTGTGGGTACCCATTAATCGACAAGTCTCCTGAAATACTTGCGATTCAAAATTCCTTCCTTGATCGCTGTGTATTTCTAAGGGTACTCCAAAACGACAGAAGACTTCCTGAACTAATTTATCTGCGACAGTTGTAGCTTCTTGGTTAGGAATAGCGAAGACTTCTGGCCACTTTGTGAAGTAATCCATTACCACCAGGAAGTACTTGTTTCCGCTCTCACTTTCTGGAAATGGTCCCGCAACATCTAGTGCTATCCGTTCCCAAGGGGCTCCAACGTTGTACACTTTTAATGCACCTCTACTGCGTGTGTGGGGTCCTTTTACGGCCGCACAACTGGTACATTTGCGACACCAGTCCTCCACATCATCTCGACAGTGGATCCAGTAAAATCGTTCTCGAATTCTTAGTAGAGTCCTTTTTACCCCCATATGTCCTCCTGAACATCCATCATGGTAGAGCCGTAAAACATCCGGTACCTTAGCTTTAGGGACAACCATTTGTAGATGACAGCTGTCCCCTCGAGCGTTTTCCCATTTACGGCACAAGACTCCATCCTGGATCACCAAGCTGTTCCATTGTGCCCAATAACTCTTCGTGATGGAACTCATCGCAGCCACATCACTCCACTTGGGTTTAGGAGCACCAGCTTTGATCCACTCGAAGATCGGTTTGATGTCCGAGTCATTGTGCTGAGCCTGCTGTATGGTTACCTTCCATTCATTGCTGAGATCCGTTCTTAGCGTCCTCACGGGCACCACTTTCTTAAACTCCTGTCTGGAACTGTGCTTACGATCTTCAGGCAAAGGTCTTCTTGACAGATCATTTGTGTTGCTGTGGTTTCTCCATTGTTGCTTGGCAGTCATTCCAGCCGCTTTTCCTTGCAGGGATTGATCTTCTCTCGGTATGCTTCGCTTTTTACAGTTTGACCGAAGGTGACCCCTTTCTCCACAAGTATAACACCTAGGGCTATAACCTTGCGAACGCTGGCGTACAGGTGATGCCACAACTTGCCTGACGTGGTGTGTTCGATGGTCTTGCCTCGCTGCCTCTACTTCCAAGGCATGGGCCAACGCCTCTTTCAGTGTCTCATGATGCCCAAGTCGCACAGCGGTTCTAACTTCCAAGTCACGTATTCCATCAACGAACGCTTGTACCAGATTCCCATCGATAAGTGCAGGGGCAGACTGGTATGCTTTTCGAACCAGCTTTTCAACTTCCAGGGCCCACTGCTGCAGGTTCTCGGCACTACGTTGAACACGATCCTTCAACTTAGCACGAAATACGTGCTCCAGGTGCGCGTCGCCGTATCTGGACTCTAACGCCTCCAGCAGCTGCTCGTAGGTTACATCCTTGCCGAGCGCCTCAAGAATGTTTAAGGCCTGGTCTCGAAGGCCCAAGGTGAGCGCGGTCATGGCTTGCGGTTTTGTCCATCCATTCGCCTTCATAACGGCCTCAAATTGAATTTTATAAGCTGACCACGAAGATGTTCCATCGAATGGAGGCACCTTAAAGCCCCGCGCTGAAGGTGCAGCAACTACTGAAGCCACAGTCACGTCTCCAGTCTTCAGTTCTCCCAAAGCCTTTTTCACCCCAGCGATCTGAACTTCGGCCTCTGAGATACGGTTCTCGTGCTGGTGAACCTGATCCTTCATCACTTTCAGATCTTTGCCAAAAGTTGCATGAAGATCCTTTATGAGGAGCATCTGTTCATCCTGGCGGCGGGCCTGCTCCTCTTTATCTTGCTGCAACTGCTCTTCCAACCGGCGAGCCTGCTCCTCTTGACGGCGAGCCTGCTCCTCCTTATCTCGTTGCAACTGCTCCTGTAACTGGCGAGCCTGGTCCTCTTGACGGCGAGCCTGCTCCTCCTTATCTCGTTGCAACTGCTCCTGTAACTGGCGAGCCTGGTCCTCTTGACGGCGAGCCTGCTCCTCCTTATCTCGTTGCAACAGCTCCTGTAACTGGCGAGCCTGGTCCTCTTGACGGCGAGCCTGCTCCTCTTGACGGCGAGCCTGCTCCTGCAGCAGTGCCATTAAAGCTGACAAGTCTGGCGCCACTGCTGCTGGAGAAACTCCGGATGGGCCAGCGACTGGCACTGACGTAGGCTGGACACCACTTGGTGTCTGTATCGGAGAATCTCCAAACCGCCTTTGGTCCATGTCCTGCTGTCGCTGACTCCTGGTACGGATACCGTCCGTGTCGTCCTTAGGTAGAATTGGCATAATTTATCCCTCACTTCTGACACCAAATTGTTACGAGCTGGGTATGGGATAAATTAATTACTACCGAAGAAACAATTTATAACTTTATTAATCACAAAACACTTAAAACTTAATCACAAGTACACTACTGATCACTATTCACTTAGATTTCGCTTCGTGTAGCCAAAATCAGACTGACTGCTCCCGCAAACACGTCGACTATTTATATGGCGATCGAACGTTCGAGAAATAACCACGACTTCCTAGAATCTTCTAGACAATTCCACAACTTGTACAGAGGAAAGAAGTAGGGACTTTATGCCCTCGGCGTACGGTCGAAATTACAATGATGTTCTTTTGTAGGTAGTTTGTGAATTTGTACCTACATCATTCGGGACTAGTGTTACCTACCTACCTACTATTACCTACCTACCTACTATTAGGTACCTACTACCGTAACTGTAGGTAAGTACGGGTACGACGTAACAATATCAAAACACACGTACAACGGAAACTTGTAGCTAACTATTTGTAACAGGCGTGTACAAATAGAAAAGATGTCAGTCACCTCGTTTCGGATTAGATAATATGCGATAGTTGTGCTGTACGTGACCAGCTCAAGCCGATTCTGCTTCGATCAGCGTGATCACTCTCTAAATCTGTTTCTTATCTAAAAATCTGCTCTCTGTCACCGATTAGCTAACGATGTAATGTTTTCCAGCCGATCTTCTGGAGCTGTTATCGGGTACTCTACTGGCTGGTGATACTGCAGAGGTAGTGTCGGCAGCACGCGCAGTCTGGGCGTTAGCAGCTAACAACCATAAGGTAAGCATCGACGTACTAACTCGAATAATAGCTTCCCAGCCAGCCCTGAACGATACTAATGAACGGTGTATGCACCACATTTAGTAGATGACACTTATGGATTAGACATGAGACTAACACATAAAGTCGTAATCCGGCTCGAAGGCCGGCGGCAATTTTTATGCACGGCTCAGAGTGGTCAAGTTGTAGTGAGGTGAGTAGACGAATACCACAGACTTCACGATCCCAAGTAGTTTAATGTAAAGTTACAAAGTGATGGTGTATGCTAATCCGTGGTATTATCGATAAGGTAGCTAATGGTCAACTAACATTTAGTATTATAATAGTAGATTATACACCAAGGCAGGGGTTCCCAAACTTATTTGTCTACTGCCCACTTTGAGAAAAAAATATTTTTTAGCGCCCCCATGTTTTCACCTACTTAAAAACCACTATAACTTCAAATTAAATTAATAATTGTGAGCTATATTAGCGGAGATTAGTAGCTGAGCGCAGTCAGCAAAGTCGTATGTCTATCTTTTTTTGACATTACGAAATCGAGCGAGATAGACATACGACTTTCCGAATCGAAAATCGAATAGAAGCGTTGTGAATAGCTATGCAGGTCTCAAGTTAACTGTTACGGGTTACGGGCTACACCTACCAATGAGAATGATTATTGAAACGCAACTTTATGGTATTCAGAGTATATTTTATTCAAAATAAAACAAACATAATCGATTCTTCTCTCGATCTCGATCTCTTTGTTAATATTAGTTGATGTTCACAAGTTGTAGTCAAGAGTCGAGAGCTCAGTCGGTGTCTAGAGTCCTCCTAGATGAAATTACAAATCGCCCCCTAAGCCTCTACACAACGCTCCCCTTTTTTTTCTGGTTCTTTTACTGTCCCCCTTTAGGCCTGCAGCGCCCACAAGGGGCGTTATTGCCCACTTTGGGAAAGACTGCACCAAAGGGATAAAGTAGTGTCTTATGTAGCGGGCGCCGTATTGAATCCCGAGCAAAACGAAGGATTTTAGCGTTAACTCCCGAGCGGAGCGAGGGAGTTTAGAGTTCTCTGAGTACAAGAATCCTGAGTGCGGCGAGGGAATCAAGGTCGCCCAAGACGAGGCACCTTTATCCCCGAGGTGAATACTCTACTTTTCACACCATCTACGAGACAATAGCAGTAGTAGTAGAATCAAAGTGTTTATTAAAATAACAACAAATTAAACAACAACAAATTTATTTAAATATAAATAATAATAATAACAATATATATCTCAAATGGACTCAAACAGAACTAGACGCCTTGGATACGAAGGTCCGTAAATTGTTGACGGCGTATCGGATGCATCACCCACGTTCTTCGGTTATGAGACTGTATATCCCGCGGAAGTGTGGGGGTCGAGGCTTTTTAAATGCTAAGACTCTCCACAATCGCGAGATATGCAGCCTCAGGAAATATTTTCTAGGAGCCGATGTGGGAATGCATCGAGATGTGGTTGCGATGGACAAGGGCCTCACCCCGCTCTCCTTGGCTAAAGAGAACTGGCGCAAACCTTCAGTGCTTGACACTAACGACCGCAGGGAGGTATGGCAGAGTAAGGAGCTTCACGGACGCTTTTTCCGGGCCCTCCATGGGCCTGATGTAGACCTATCAGCGTCCGTAGCCTGGCTACGTTCCGGGGACCTATTCGGAGAAACCGAAGGTTTTGTCTGTGCAATAATGGATGAAGTTATAACGACGAATAACTACCGGAGATTTATTGTGAAGGATGGCACGGTTGACATAAGTCGGGCATGCTACCGTCCAGGCGAATCAATCCGTCACATTATCTCCGGGTATTCTCGTCTAGCTAACGGAGAGTACTTGCATAGACACAACCTTGTAGCCAGGATTATCTATCAGCAACTTGCTCTAAAATACAAACTTCTGGAATTGGAAGTGCCTTACTATAGGTATGTGCCCGACCCAGTTTTCGATAATGGCAGTATCACATCTTGACTTGGCTCGCGAGGTTGTTGACATGTGGGAAGTGGACTCAGCGATCATTTTGCCGATAGTCGTATCAGCCCATGGCTTAATTGCCAATAGCCTCGATCAATACCTGAGGAGGCTCTCGTTAGGCAGCTGGATCAAGGGCTTGATTCAGAAAGCTGTACTCCTGGACACGGCTCGTATTGTTAGGAGGTTCCTCTCTCTGGAGCCCTGACCGCCGGTAGCTTGGACCCTGTTCCCGATACCGGTGGGCTGCAATTTTTTTTATATTTTTAAATGTTTTTTATATTTTTTTGAATTAATATTTAAAAATGTATCAAATTTGTTTATGGATGAATAAAGGAATAACAATATTAAATACAATATTATTATAACAAAAAATATTAATAATAATATAATTATTCCTGATTCAGAAGGCAGTACTCCTCGATACGGCTCGCATTGTGAGGAGGTTCCTGTCTCTGCAGCCCTAACCGCCGGTGGCTTGGACCCTGCTCCCGACACCGGCGGACTACTATTTTTTTATATTTTTAAGTGTTTTTTTTTTGTATCCTTTTATTTTAAGAAATACTTAAAATTGTAATTAGATAAGGATATAAATGAATAAACGGAATAATAATAATATATAACAATAATAATAATAATTTAATAATTTATGGGATATATGGAGAGCAGCGGTGGCCCAGTGGTGGCGGCCCCGACTTACGAACCGTAAGTCGTGGGTTCGAACCCAGACAGGCGCATTACTTTGTGTAATTTATTTCATCACCGCTGCTCTCAAAACGGTGAAGGAAAACATCGTGAGGAAACCTGCATGTCCTAGAACCAAAAAATTCAAAGACATGTGATGTGACATCTACCAATCCGCACTGGGCCCGCGTGGTGGATTATAGCCCATTCCCTCTCATAGAGAGGAGGCCTGTGTCCCAGCAGTGGGAACATTAATAGGCTGATGATGATGATGATGATGATGATGATGATGATGATGATGATGAATAATTTATATATATTATAATTATTATTATATTAATTATTTTTCACACCACCTGCTCGAAAATGTCAAATTATATGTCAAGCAACCTTAACCTAAAGTGAGTCATTAGTGGTTGGGGGCACAGCCGGTCAATAATGTTGTACTGGATTTCATTATGACCCGCTGGTCAATAATGTGATTTGAATTTAGAATCTCACATGCTCAGCTAAATTGGCAGTATAGTACTAACAAACACCATTTGGTGCCAGAAAGAGGAAAGCTATTCTCGATACCCTTACTACGCGTGGATGATTTTCTCTATTTCCTACAAAATCATAACGACTGCTTCTTCATATCGTTGCCATGTTTTCGAAGACATAATATTGTAGGAATAATTAGATAACTATGAACCATTTTTTAAAAGGAATGGAATAACATTAAAACTGGCATTAATAATAACAAATACCGTACCGCGCCGTAATACCGTAATAGTAATTGGCTGTAACATTAGTTAATTTATTTATTCTTACTGTTTGTTTATTTAATAAATACTTTGTTTTTCGTACTATGGCTATTATTTTCTCACAGTAGGTGTAAAAAGTAGAGTATCCTCCTCTGGGCTAAAGGTGTCTTTGCCTTGGGCTAGCTTGAATCCCTCGCTGCATTCAGGATTCTTGTATTAACTCCCTCGCTTCGCTCGTGAGTTAAACTCTTAAATCCCGAATCCTTCATTGCGCTCGAGATTCAATATGACGCCCGTGACATAAGACACAACTTTAACCCCTCGGTGCATAATCTACTAATAAACAAAAACAAACAAAACAAAAACTACTAAACAAAAAGTATCTATGTAGTATATCAACTATCTGGTGTCCACGACACAAGCCTCGTTGCTTAGTGTGGCACTAGATGGCGCTGTGTGTAATGTCCAGCGATATTTATTTATTTATTATAATATTATTATTTACTTATTATTATTTACTTATTATTATTATTTATTAATAATTAATAATTAAAATAATTATATTAAATTTAATTAAATATTATTATATTACAATATTTTATCATAATGGTGAATGCATGGAATTAGTATGTACCTATCGTAAATATTCCTATGCGATTTATGTTCCAAATTCAAATCACATTACTGACCAGCGGGTCATAATGAAATTCAGTACAATATTAATGCCCTGCTAGACCTCAGGTCGTAAATGACTTACTTTAGGTTAGGTTTGCATGACAATAATTTGACATTGTCGAGCAGATGGTGTGAAAAACTATATAAAAAGAATTAACGAAAGTCGGTGATGTGTTTATAAGGTTGATGTGTTTAGGAGAACATAAATTCCTAGTGTCCTTTGTTGTTATAATCCCTCAGTTGACTGCTTCGTTGGTCTAGTTCTAGTGGTTGCAAGCTTCACTGCACAGCATGAGGTCCTGGGTTCGATTCCCAGGTCGAGCAAAGTGTTATTGAGTTTTCAATCAGGGATTTCTCGGTAGCAGCCACAGAGTCTGGATTTGTGATGGCAATAGGCTCGCCCCCTATTGCTTGGGACTTAAACATAACTGGCGAAATGTGGGTGTATTATGAGTTTATGAGTTACACCTCTGCCTAGCCCTTCAGGGTTACAGGCTTGATGTTATGTTATGGTTACTTCTATATACCACCTTGGAAAAATTTAGTGGCAAATTGAGGCGTTGGAGCTCCAGTTAAAAATCTAAAAGGTTTCCTAACTGCTGAAGTTTGACTTGCATGTATAAGCCCATATTGGTTTCTGTAACCAGTAACTCAGTCCAAAGAAATATAAATATTAAGAAATATAATTAGTCAATAATTTAGCCTGAAGTTTTTATTTATAACTTCACTAACAGAGGAAATTAATTTAATTTAATTCAATATGATCACTTTGAGTATCATCCTAATAAATGAAACAAGATGGAGATTTTCGAATTTATAAATAACAATAGTTATACCGACCTTTTTTAATGTATCGTTTTAAAATGCAAACAATAACGAGTTTTTGTGTGTCTGGCAAATTTTGATTAATTTAACACGACTTTTGAAGATTAATTTACATCAAAAGTTGTTCTATTTAATTTTTTTTATCTTAATTTTTTATTTTATTCAACTGATAATCCAATATAGTAAAAAATAGGTTTTACAAGTATATCAATATCACAATCAAAGTCAAAATTAATAAATCAGCATAGTTTTACATGTTGCCTTGCCAAAATGGTTTTTAAATTTATTAATTTTGTAAAAGCTGCTTGGATATCTATATTGTATTAACAGACTGACAACCATCCAATTCTCATGATAGTATTTAAATAGATTTTTGGTGCTAGATTTTAGTACCTACCATAGTTAAGCTGAGTGGTCAACCTATTTATTTATTTATTTGCTAACATGTAAAACACTGGTTATTAGGCATGCATTAAAATTTCATGACACAGTATTAAGACATGCACCCTGTAAGGGCACTGCAAATATTTTATATATCAAATTATTAAAATTACATAATATAATATTGATTCTAATTATTACAATTATATTGCATTAAAATTGTTTACATTTCAAATATTATATTAAATCATTACAAATATTACATCAATTATTCAAAACATTAATCAATCATTTATTTATTATTTTAAAATTAATCATTAATATCAGTTAGTTCAATCATTTTTGTCATATGTATAGGTAATGTAGCATCTATTATTATTTTACATTTACGTCAAGTTACTATTATTACAGGATCGATCGATTCACAATTTGTCAGTTTTAAATTCCTCAACGTTATAGTAGCCTTTCTTGATTAACAAAGATTTCAACTGTTTAGAGATAATTGAGTCATTTGGTAGAGATTTTAATTTTTCAGGTAGCTTATTAAATATATTAGCTAGTCTTGAGTATGGGCTTTTCCCGATAACTTTTAAGTTTGTGATGGGTAGTATTAATCTATTCTTGTTACGTCGTAACCGACGTAACAAGAATAGATTAATAGTTT
The DNA here is from genome assembly GCA_941918905.2 of Xestia sexstrigata. NCBI lineage: Eukaryota > Metazoa > Arthropoda > Insecta > Lepidoptera > Noctuidae > Xestia > Xestia sexstrigata. The sequence continues at coordinate 13,085,099 of OW799207.2, read as the reverse complement.
TCATTTAGCTCGATATTCGATTTGAAGAGGTGCCTATTTTTTCTAACGAATATACAACTTTGCAATATGTATATTGCTGGTAGTGTAAGAATTTGTTGTTTAATAAAGTGTGGCCTACAACTCTCTCGTTGATCTATGTTCATTAGTATTCTGATACATTTCTTTTGCTGAATGAAAAGGTCCAAAAAGTCAGTACTTTCTCCCCACAGAATGATACCGTTATTTAGCCAGGAGTAGGCGTACGCCTAATAGGCAGCTAAGGCGGTGTTATAATCTGTGTTACGTTTCAATATGCATGCATGCATAGATAAATTGGGACAATTTTGCTCTTGTATTTTCTATATGTTTCTTCCAATTTAGGTTTGAGTCTAATGTTAGGCCTAAAAGTGTAAATTCATTTATTTCTTCTAATTTAATTTTTTGTGTTAATATATTTAGATTTATTGGGGTTCTTTGGTAAGTTCTGAATTGGCATATTTTAGGTTTATTTCTAAGTTATGTTCGTTTAACCATTGTTCAGTATCTGAGAAAGTTTGTAAAATAGCTTGATGGTCAACATTCGCTGGCGTTTTAAATAATAATGAAACATCATCAGCGAACAAAATACACGTCGAACTTATCTTTTTTGGCAAGTCGTTAACGTATACTATAAATAGGGTACATCCTAAGACGCTTCCTTGGGGTATTGAATTATTAATGGTAGCCATGTCTGATTGTATGTTGTACATTTCCTGGCTAATGCTATCGAAGACAGCAACAAGCAATATAAATGTTTGTTGTCTACTTCTACGAATTTTACTCTGTCCTGTAAATATGATTTGAACCAATTAAAAGCTTGTCCCCTAATACCCGAGCCGTATAGTTTTTGTAATAAGATTTTATGTGACACCCTGTCATACGCCTTCGTTATATCTAGGAATAGTCCAACAGCGTACTTTCGTTCGTTAATGCAACTGTAGATTTCCTGAACGTAATTGTATACCGCTAAAGTAGTTGAACATCTTTTCCTAAAACCAAATTGGTTTTTATCCAAAATATTAAATTTCTCTAAAAAGGTGTTAACACGATTCGCCATTGCTTTTTCGAAATTTTTCGAAAATGTAGGTAATATTGCAATAGGCCTATAATTGCTAGGATTTTTTGGATTTCCTCCTTTTTTGGCAATAGGGCGTACTTTCGCAATTTTAAGTTTTTCTGGGAATCGTCCCTCGTCGAAGTTTAGCGCTAGTTTTTATAACACATATATCAGTTTAGTACATTATTGCATAACTTAAATATTGTACGTTTCGCAATAGCTTCATTTGCTAATTTAATTATGATTTTGTTCGTGTAAGTCATAAACGCCTATCTGGAAGCCATCTTAATTACTAAACGTCGCAAACTTAATAATTTCTATTCTGTTGGCTCCGTTCAATGTTTTACATTCACCAGGTGGTCTAAAATGTCCGCTTTAGCAGAATCGTAATAAATCACGTAAAAAAAATTAAATTCTTAAAATGTACTTTAAGGTAACGGCTATAAACCATTTTAACAATTTTAAATTTTTAACGTGATTCATAGCTAATTCAGATTCAGATTCTGCTAAAGCGGCCATTTTAGATCCCAAGGTCAGAAAAATAAAACTATCCATATTCAGCTTTTTTCGTTTATATGTCAAACGTATATGATGTGTGCATAACATTGCTTTGTATTCAAGGAATCTGTCCTTGCGAAGGTGATTATGCAAACATAGCGAAATTTATATTTTTAATGTACCTATGTCAAATATTTCTTTCTGGTTTGTGTAGGCTAAGTTGGTGTTGCGGAGTTCAGGGGTTTCATCGGCGGTGCATACGAGCCTGCAGCGCCTGGAGCGCTCGGCGAGGGACCCGGCCACGCAGCGGGCGCTTCAATTACTTACTTACACTAACACCGTCTTACAAACAACTTGACTGATCACTACTGATCAGTGATCCCCGCCCTATTAAGGATGATTTATGCTACACCGTTCGAGCTGAGTTGCCGATGCATTAAGGTACATGTTTGCTTAGTCAACGATGTAGTATGAATAACTTTACAAGAGTCTCATGTAGAATGTCCGTGCTGTTGCTCAGATCCGGTTCAATACAGCATAAATCATCCCTAAATCTTCAAATACCTTCTTAGGCTGGCTTTAGATAACGCACATGTGGTATAATGGTCATATTGGTCATCTACCTATATAGTAACATGCATCCGAAGTCATATGATTCTGATAACGAGTTTGTGAATTTTGCTATGCAGTTGTATCTTAATCTCATGTTTGCATTTAATAATTTCGTCTCAAGTCACATGATTTTGTATTTATTTCGGAAAGCGGATTTTAAATTTTTAGTTAAACCAAGATTGTTAAATGAACTGAACAAAGTACCTATCGATCTGAATTTAAAAAAATAACAGTATTAATAAATTGTTTGTGATTATTAGTGGGACCAACATTTGGAAACTTTGAATGTATTATGGTAAGTTTGTTGTAATAAATGTTTTGTAATGTTATTTTTTTTTAATTTGTCACGACGTGCATACAGATTTATTACTTTTTAATTATGCAGCAGTTTGCAACAAGCAATATAAATGTTAATTTTATGTGCGCAAAAACTTATTAAACTTTATAAATTAAACTAGACGATAGTGACAGGCAATTTGATATTCGATTAAGTGGATGGTTAGAGCATTTTTTACTTACACCGAACTTCCATATTCTTACCAATAAGTCAAATTTTTCACACTATATTATGACGTAGATGCATAGGTGTGTGCATGGATAATCAGCAATGTATATTTACATTTACAAGCTCGAATAGATTGATTGATTTGTGTTTAATTAATTGAATAGGTAGGTAAAGATCACTAGCGACCTTATGCGCCAAGCCTTGAGGATAGTAGAAGACTGGTGCAAGGAATATAGACTAGCAGTGAACCCTACTAAAACCGAACTCGTCGTCTTCACATAGAAAAAGAAGGTGCCAACTTTACAACTACCAAGCTTCTTTGGGACCACCCTAAAGCCTATCGACTGAAACTAAATACCTGGGTAAATTTTTGGACAAACAGCTGAACTGGGCAAAACACACCGATTACATCACCACAAAAGCCAGTATAGCCCTATGGCAATGTAAGAGACTGCTCGGAAGAAATTGGGGCATAAGCCCCAAAATCACCTACTGGCTATACATCACAGTTATCCGACCAATCACTACTTAAGGCTCTTTAGTTTGGTGGCTATAGTATTATGCTATACTTACACTTTATATTCATCATTTATAATACTATTTATCATCCTTTTTATTTGTTTATATTTTTACACTCAACAAATCGATGTAATTACGACTCATTAACTTAAAAATTGCTGAAATAAAATATTATCATAATTTTCATGTTGTGACAAGCCAAATTGTCAAACTGTCAATTACTTTTTAATTCTCTTCCTACCTTAGTCTATGATGATTTTTGGTTTATAAAATTTCAATTATTTTTATCAATATTTATTTATTTATTTATTAAAACTTTATGCACAGGTAAAAAAAAAAAAATGTACAAAGGCGGACTTAATGCCTTGGGCATTTTCTACCAGTTTACCTTAGGGTGATGCAGAGATAATACACAGTAGGTGCAATAACAGAAAAAAGACTAGAAAATATTTATAAATTTATAACTAAAACATATAAGAATAAATACATACATATAAAATATATATATATATATTTGTCTATAGTTAAGAGAGATAAACAAGAAAAACTATAACAACTTAGTTCTGAGACGAATCTGCCAACTTCTTGTGAATATGCTCTCGAGCTTTCAATTTGAAAGTGAAACGACTAGTCAACGTCCTGATACTCTGGGGGAGCGCATGCCAAAGGAAGACCGCTTGGACAAAGAAGGAGGATTTTATATTGCCAGATCGGTGAGAAGGACAGCGTAGAAGAGAGTTATTGGAGGAACGAAGATTTTTGCTGTGCGCAGAGCATAAATATTGAAAATGAGAAGTCAGATAAGAAGGAGAAGTGGGTTTGTGAAGAAGAGAAAACAGGGTTGTCAAAGCCCTCAATGCTCTGCGTTGCCGGATGGGCAGCCACCTTAATAGCGATCGATGTGCAGATACATGATCATACTTGCGAAGATTGATTGAATATGTGTTTAGCTATTATATTTTAAAAGATTATTACGATTGTTTACTAAATAGCTTAATTTTAAATTATATTTATAAAATTCTTTACGCACTCATGGATATGTCCTGGCCGACTACACTTGTCAGATGAGATGATGGCCACAAGAAAACTAATATTTGAAAATTTAAAAAGGAAGACTACTTTGAAAACGATTAAACGAGCTGACGAACCGCTGGAGGAAGCCATTACCATTGAATCTGAGATAAGAAACATAAGAAAACAGTTTGGTTTTTGCGGTTACATATCTATATATTACCCAGGGGATTCCACTAAAGATTACGCCTGGTGCCTCTTCTCCCGATCTTCGGAGGCTATTTACGTGATCTGGGACCTCTACTCCCGATCTTCCGAAGCTGTCTTGCTGCTTGTCTCGCCTGCCTTACTACAGAGCTGACCTGGTGGACTCTGGGACCTGCGCAACGCCCTTCCTGCAGAGGTCAGAGGTTTCCTGAAGCTGAACCTCGAAGATGCCCAGGTATTGACCTGCTACCCTGACGCCTGTTCCCGTCTCTCCTACAGTGCTGAACTTCCTAACCAACTAAGTGCGTGAACTATAAAACTATCCTAGAGTGCGAGCTAGGTAGGTTTTTAATATTTAACTGTATTGTTTTATTCCTAATTCTAATCTTTCCCTAATTAAATTTTAATTGAACAAGTCTGCTTATCCTTTTATTTAATAGGAGCAAGTGGATTTGTTACAGTTTGGCGCCACAACATAAAATCAACTCGAACCCACTCAATTCTTTCAAAATTCTAAAAAAAACTAGCACTAGTATCTTTTTTCTTTTGGACTCTTATTTGGCTTAGTCTTTTTAATACTAACTAACTTATTTTTCTTCTTCAGCTCTCTTCTTGAAGACTCCTATCGACTCAACACTTCTATATAACTAAAGATCATCCCACACTTTACTCTATACCAATACATCACTACACTGCACCCCACATACTTGCACACCACTGCGTTTACCTACTGGTAATCGTACTCAGTCTTCGCATGGCGTGTTTTTAAAACCACTTCGTGGCCACTACCAAGTTAGGGGTCTGAGACACTTCACGACATCTGCATGACAATATCTTTGCAGTCGTTTATACAAACCTATACATCTACGTAACTCCTATCACAATACTTCACTATCCTCCTAAACACATGAATAATAATTATACTTATATCATCTGGGAATCATACCGAACTACGTTTAGTAACGTGGGCTCTCAAAATATTTATCGACTTGTTATTTGACATTGGTTGCTAGGTAACAGGCCATTGAGTATGGGCATGAAGTTCTAGTCTTTTTGCGCGGTGGCAAAAATAGGTAAGTACTAAAGTTTATCAAACTTTGCGGAGGCAAAAATAGGAACTAAACTTTATGTTTTAGTACCGAATTTTACCACCAACATAAATAAGTTTTCATTGGTTTATGACTTTTAATTTCTTTATACTCTGTGTCTTACTCTTAAATTTTTAAACACTTTTGGACCGTGTCCAACACTCAGATCCTCTTGACGTTTTACTCGGAGCTTACCGCCTACTGTATTGCGGTAGCTGCCCTGACGTTTACTCGGAGCTTACCGACTACTGTATTACAGGAGCTGCCCTGACGTCTACTCGGAGTTTACTGACTGCGGTGTAGCGGTTCAGACCTAACCCCTCTTTCCCTCCTTCCCTCTTAAACTCTTAACACTCTATGAGTACTTCAAGTAGGCTACTTTGGAATCCTATTTCAGAAATTCAGATCCTGTAGACTCCACGTTTATACACTTTTACACTCTTTTGCTATCCCTATATTCGTACTTTTGCTATTTTCGTATTATACGTATGCATGACTTATCCCTTTCTTCTTTCCTTCCTCTATAATAGAGTTCTTTTCGATTTATTAAAACTCTATGTATTTTCTAATTCATTCATCGTTTCTTAAAACCATTAAAAGATTATACTTAATCTTTCTTTCTATCTATTCTTTTCTTTTCTACAAGTTAGTACCTCTAACTTGTTTCTTAACTATCGACTCTAAAAGTTGATTGGAGCGGCTGACAACTCCATAAAAATAAGCCCTTGTTAACTATTGACTCTAAAAGTCGATTGGAGCGGCTGACAACTCCATAAAAATAAGCCCTTGTTAAATATCAACTAAAGTTGATTAGGAGCGGATTACAACTCCGTTAAAAATAAGCCTTAGTTAAAATCTTCATATTTCATCTCATTAGTGGTTTTAGTCGCGAGCGGATTACAACTCCTAAAATAAGCCTTAAAGTTATTGACTCATCAGGTTCTTACTAATTGAACTCATTATATCTTCTCAACTAAGACCCAATTAAATGTGTGACTTGGCGACAAATTGCGATAAATTGGCGACAAAATATGGGAGAAAACAGATCTTCGCTAGGTGCCCTAGATTTTGAGATATACCTTAATGTGGCCAAGCTGGGGAGACTCTTCAGATCGGCCACCTATAAACTCTTGATATCTTTTGAACCAGTGACCGACAAATTCTGATATTGAGCGACAAATTTCGACTAATTAACGACATTTTTGTGTTATCAAAATTAAAATCCCTGATGGTGGCAGAGCCAGTGTCAATGACACAATTTTCGTCATTCCCTTGTGCTTCGCATCTCATACCAATAGCATGACAACCAATTCTACGCACAACTTTTCAGTCACCAGTGCCACTGTCAGACACCCTCTTATAAATTCTTATTCACTGGCTTGCTTAGGTACGCCCCGGCTTCATCACAATTGGTTCATAAATTACAGCTTAGATGTAATTCATACGTGACACGTAAGTTATACTACCTACTGTAAAGTTTAATCAATTCCATTCCATGGTTTTTGCGTGAAAGAGTCACAAACATCCATATACGAGGGATGCACTAAAAGTATCGGGAATGGAATATTTCCACTGTTCCTGTCATATTAAAATCTTTTTAATTGAAAACTCCTTGGTTTTAAAAATCGAATACATACAATAAAAACTGTAAAAAAGTTGTTTTCCCGATGGATACAGCATTCGCTCTGTGAAGAGCAAAAAGCGGCTCGCGTTACTTGGTGCGTCAGAACTCTCGAAAGATTCCACGCAGGATCCTCAAATGCTGTATACAACATCGTATCATGGTGACGAATTTTAAAATTTCTATACTTTCCCTAAAATAAAGAATAAATTGCGTGGACAGAGATTTTCATCACCTGAAGAAGCTGTGGACAAAACGGTGTGTGCCTACAAAACGGCCATTTTGGAGACCCCAACTTCCGAATGGAATGGTTGCTTCAATGATTGGTTCCATCGTATGGAAAAATGTGTCAAATTTCGCGGAGAATACTTCGAAAAACAATAAATACATTTTTAAATAGTAATGTTGTGTCACTTCCTTGATTCCCGAAATTTTCAGTGCCGCCAGGAGGTTATCTGTGATCCACCAAACTTTCGAGTTTAAAATAGTAGTTAGATTTGGTGCTCCAATAAACTTATGACGTGTTCAAACAGAACAAAAGCGCCTGTCACTTCGGATATATTCATGGCTCTTGCACTCATTGACTCGCATTTTGGTCACTTCGATGACGATGAACATAATTAAACTACTTTCATGGAAATCTAACGCACGTATAAAACATTTATGATCTTTTAATCAGTGTTGTACTTGTAAGGAACCCTTTTTCATTATTTTGAGAGTAGGTACATTTGGTACTTTTGTTTCATAAAATTGAAATGGTTGTGCTACTACTGTACTTAAGTATGCGATAGTGGAGCGTAATTTGTATGCCAACAAGAAGTCCACAATTAAACATATATAATATTTTTTCCTGTATATAGCATTAGTAAGTGCCTACTATAGTGTTAATTGAACTCTTGTGCTATAAATGTGTGCGGACGGACGATGCTCATTGTTTTCCTATTATTCCGCTATTGTTTGTATTAATAAAAGTTTGACAGCTCAAAGTACGTAGATATCAATAACATGTATAACTGTACGGACGCCTTCTACCAAGAAATTCGAAGCGATAGGTATCATCGTAAAGATAATTCCAACTACCACTGACTGACATTAGACTTTGTAACTGGTTCGGAGAATGGTATTAAACAGACTTTTAGCTTCTTACCAACTTGAGCATATTATATTAAGTCAGAAGATAACGAGTAACAATGTCCATTGTGTGTCCGCAGTACTAACTCCATCTGCAGCAACTTCAATTGTTTATTTATTGAACATTGTGTAGGTACTTACATATAGTACCTATAAATAATGGAATGAGGAACGCGTACCCGCAGTCTCCAGTGTTAAAACTGACAACAAATACACACGTCTCGTATAACCAGTCGTACCGCGGCCGGTTTCGCGATAAGGTTCGCTGTCGATAGCGCACAATCGGCGCACACGGTGAACACAAAATTTACGGGAAGTTTACGTTAGTCATTATCGGCGTAAGAAGCGATAATCCACAGTTGTAAGACGCCGGCTTCGTGCCGATGCGTCCACGCGGCCCTCCGTGTCTGCGCTCATGTCGCACTCGGCCACTCCGCATTCGCCACGCGCTGATCAATAAGGAATAATGAGTCAACGGGACCCCCGGCACCGGACATATCGCGTCATAGTTCATAGTGTTTGTGTGCTCCGACCCAGTGTTAGTGTAGTGAACCTGCGAGAAGATGGCGGTGCAGTTCAACTTTCCGCCGGAGAGCTACTCAGCAGTTTATACCGCTGACGGAACAACTAATGCGAATGTGAGTACCGGTGAGTGGCGAGAGGCATCATCGCGTCGTTATCACGGTGCGACGCCGCGGTGTGCGTGTGCACACTGACAAGGCCGCGGCGGCACACACTGGTGCATTCAACTCGTTTTGCGAATCACTATCTATATTTCTAGGAGCGTTGCATTGCGCGGGGTGCTGTCAGGGCTAGCCAGCTACAGCGTCTCGCAGGTGCTGTTAATCCGTGCGATCATTAAAGTAACGACGATATTTACATTGCGATATGGTTTACGAGGGCATTAGATCCGTTTGAATTGCAACTTCTTACAAACCGAGTCACCATTCAATGTATTATTAGATAGCCTAGTTCCCTTACTATATATTTAAATTTCACGGACTAGAATATAGGTAATTATGATAAAATTCTTCAAAAGCTTAAAAAATCGAATATTCATAAACCTACCCACTCTCTGCATCATAAATTTTTGGCAGTTTATTATTCGGAGTCAAAATGGTGATCCAATAAGAAACCAGTAATGCAAATTCTTGTATTGTAAACAATACAAGACAGAGACATACAAGCAGACATTATGTTGTGGCTTTACAACCGGCACAATAATACGAACGTTTACTTTAATCCTAACATCCTAGCATCTCGGACAGCCGGCGTTGCGTTGGCTCGGAGCACGCACCTTGGGCGCCACATCTGTTTTGTTCTTTGTCCTGCCAGCCAAGGTTATCACAGTGTTTGTGTAACAGTTTGAACACACGATTCTCAAAAGCGCACAATTAAAGTATTTTAACAATAATGAACCTACGTAGCATGTAGGTACCTACGTAGTTGTGCACATTAATATTTAGTTTTGACTGACGTGTGTTGTTTTTAGTTGATATTGAACACCTTTATATGCAAATCGGAACATCAACAACAATAACTGTCTACAGTTTAACGCGCTGTCCGGGTATCCTACGTCACTATTGGATACCTAATTACCAATAACGAGGCAGGACACACTACAGGCTACAAGAGCTTCTCTTGCCAGCGAGTAGTAACCACACTGAGCAACATGCCATGCCATTACAGTCCACAAAGATTCTTTTTCTGCACTGGTCTCTTCTGCCATGCAGATGCTACAAGTATCTAAGCCAAAAAGCACTTTGTTAACGCTCAGAAGGGGTATTGAAAGTTCCCAGCGCGTTCCCATCTCCTCTACCTAGCCTAGTACAATCAGCTTTAGCCAAACTTTGCTGCCTTCTTTCCAGTACAACAACAACTATTGAACTGCTCACGTAGCTAAGCTCGAGCCGACACCTGCGAGAGGACAGCGACCGAGCTTATTGATGACTTGTCTTGGCTTAGCGCCAGATATGTCAGTATCTTTCTTCCCTGAAAAGATGCATTCATAGCAGCCCTAAAGCTGGAGTGGCGAAGTAGTGCAGTACATCTACACCTATCAAAGAATTGGGGTGAAGTCTCGTCTTCTGCTTTAATCTGAAAGTAGATAGAAGGAAGGATAGGAGGAAGTTGTGCTGCTACCAGACGCTTGCTTTTCCCATCTGTAATCAATTTAGGTTTCTTCTGCCAGACTCTAATTCACATTTTTTCCCTCTTGTTCTTTGTCATATAAATTATACTAGCGGACGTCATTGCGGCGGACGCGGTTTCACCCGCGTAGTTCCCGTTCCCGTGGGAGTACGCGGGTATAAAATATATAGTCTATGTGACTCAGTCAAGACGTGGCTTTCTAATGATGAAAGAATTTTAAAAATCGGTCGAGTAGTTTTAGAGTTAAATCGTAACAAACAAACAAACAAAAAATCAAATCTTTATAATATTAGTATATGTAGATTAATAACTGTTGCCCGCGAATTTCGTCCGTGTGAGATTATTTCATTGGCCAAAGAATTAGTTAGCATTGCCTTTCAACTTGGCAATGCTGCCAGTCTTCTGGGCACGGTTCCGGATGACAGCTATGCGGAGGAGTACGAGTACTTTGACGCCTAATGCCCGTGCCAGACGGTTGTAAACAAGCCCTCCACACACCTCCACATCGGTCTCCACCGGCGCGGGCGCGGCGGTTTACAACAGTGCTTGGAGGGTTTGTTTAACAGTGTCCTAAAGTCGTCGTTGTATTTATGTAGTTACTTACTTTTAGTCCTATTTTTCAAATATTTTTTTCTTTCCTGTTTGAATGGGAAGTTGTTAATAATTTCAAGGGTTTAAATTTTTTGCACGGAACCCTGATTCTTTTTCTAAAATAAAAACCTCCTTAAAAAGACAGCTATCTGCCAGTAAAAGTCCTGTCAAAATCGGTCCAGCCGACAAAAGAAATGACCGAATGACCTCTAATGCCATCTTTTCTGATTATCTGATTGGATAATCGCTCTGCGCACTCGTAAGCATATCCTACCCTAAGTAGTGTTTTTAATATATATATTTTATGTGCTTAAAATTATAAAGAATTATAATTTTAAGCACATCCGCAATAAATCGTTCTCTATTAATTTTCATTGTAAAAAAATAGCACACAACACATGTATATACTGTATGTATCACGTATATTATATTGTATGTTTGTAGTTACAATACAAAAAAAAATATATATATTATAAACTAATAAAATAATTAATTTAAGCAACAGCTTGTAATGTTATTGCACAGTCCTAAGTGTTTCCTCTTCTGCAAATCTCGCTATCAAAATTAGGTTTGCTGTTAGAAAACCCAATTCTGGGTTAAGCTCGCCTTTGTACATAAGCTATTGTATAATTGCAATTTATATGTATATTTGTTTTTTTTTTTTTGTACAATAAAGAATAAGAATAGCACAATAAAAATACAGGCACGCTGGAATGAAAAGTCCGGAATTTTCTTCAAATGCCCCGAATTAAAAAAAAAATCAAATTGCTTAGTTATTGGCTCGAGGAATGCGTACAAAAAAAGTCACGTCACGGGTCAGCGAAATTATCCAAACCTACGATATAGACAAACTGAATTGCTTGAATGTTTTCAAAGTTTTATTTCATTCTATTGTGTTGTGACCAGACACCGGATTTATGAATGATTGGAACCAGAGCCTTATGACCTTGGCTCGAAGACCCCACAGTCCGCACACGGTGACTGACACCGGAGACCGATCAATTCCGAGACTACCCAAATTAGGCGGTGTCAATAAAGCCATTACGTACGTCATAGTCAAAGAGAGCAATGAATTTAAGAAGTATATTATTTACCGGATAACAACAACACAGGCGATTATTGTAACTGTATGCGGTATTGACAGCTTCTAGACTATTGTTATTACTGTCGGCCCATTCATTCACTACGAACCATTCAAGTTCAGTAGGTACTTTAATAAGGGGCGCTGTTGGACTATACAAGAACGGGGATAGGGGGTACGCTCTTTGTTCTTGGGGGCTGTTGTATGAATGGCCAAAAGAAAATCTTCCATTCCGAGGCGAAGTGCTACAATTTTAGTCCGCCATTGATAACAAGTACCTAGGTATAGGCTAGCTAGTATTAGTACATTAGACTATTAAACGTGAGAAAAAAAAGTTGAAAGAGATCCCCATCCCACTTTACTATAACTTATTTAAATAATAATGTATAAATTAGCAGATTTATAGTATCATTTAACTACCTATTATTTACTTCTACTCCTTAAAACAGTAGATAGTCCATTTATCAAGAAAGGGGCATTAATTACGTAAGGATGATTAGGCAATTTTTGACCCCCCCCCCTACCCCCACGTACGTACGTAGGGTGCGTAAGATTTTTCAAACCCCTCCCCCCGTATTCTTACGTAAGATTCCATTTTGTTTTTCAAAATAATAAAATGTTGTTAGAAAAGGATCAGTTACACTAAAACTCCCAATTTGAAGTAAATCAAAGATTTTTCTACAGATAACTTGCATTATTTTATTGCTGTCAACTACAGATTACCATTATATTATTAGATAAATCTAGTCTTTGGAATACCATCAGTATTATCAGCATCTAGTTAAAAGTATCTAAGTACTTTATGTATTGTTACGCGTAAAATATTACGTAAGAATGGGTTTGAACCCCCCCCCAAGTAAGAGTATGTATAGTTGGTGCCAGTTCATCATCATCTGCCGAGCCTTTTCCCAACTATGTTAGGGTCGGCTTCCAGTCTAACCGGATGCAGCTGAATACAAGTATTTTACATAGAGCGACTGCCTGTCTGACCTCCACAACCCAGTTAGTACTGGGTTATACGATACCCCTTGGTAAGACTGGTTGTCAGACTTTTTGGGTCACTGACTACCTGTAACGACTGTCAAAGATCTACAAATGACAGCCGGGACCTTCGATCAACAATTAGCAACATTGTTGATCGAACGCCGGGACCAACTGCCGTGCTTTCCGAGGCACGGAGTAAACTCGGTATGTAATGGGTGCCAGTTAAGATCGCAAAAGCGGGCATTGACCCACATACATTTATTAAAGTTCTTAACTTTGAAATCCAAAAATAAGCCTGTTAAAGTCTTGAATCGTCATCTATCGTGATATTCAACATTTTTTCTGATGAAAAACGATACTTACATGGTTCATTTGTTTTGTTTCGTAGGAAGAAATATTAGGGAAAGGACAATGACCGCTATTGCGATCTTAACTGGCACCAACTATAGATATTTTTCCAACATCACAACACATTTCAATAATTACGTAAGTTACCCTTGCGTAATTAATGAATGGCCCCAAGATAGATACTTTAAATCAGTAAGATCCTAAAGGATGTCTACACTACGCGTTTGATGAAGGAAAAATGTAAAATAGCTGTCTAAGGGTTCTTGCAGACGAGCGGCACGTTGCCAACTGCAGCCGTCGCCACATGTCGACGGCTGCCGCCGGCGCGTCGACGGCGGCCGTCGACACACATTTACGCGGAATGCCACAACTGCAAGCGTCCACGGCAGTCGTCGACGATGCAGTTGGCAAGAACGTCGTCTGTAAGAACCCTTAGACAGCTTCATTCATTAAATCCCACTGAATGACAATTTCATGAAAAAGTCATTCAGTGGGATTAAATGAACGTCACCCTAGCACTTTCATCTTAAAGTATGTAAAATTATGAAAGACGGAAAAACCCGGCCAAGTGCGTGTCGGACCACGCACATTGTAGGGTTCTGTAGTAGCCCGTTATATTTTAGAGTCTTACTACCCGCTATAAACAAGCAACTACTTCATCTTAGTCACTTCAAAGGATTTATTCTAAGATTTTGTATTTGGTACAAAATTATTCAACACCCAAGTTCAACGACTATTACTGCTAAACTAATAAAGTTATCTTAACCGCTATAGTTCCTTCAAAGTTCATGAAATGTAATATCATTGATTTTTTCTAGATTTTTTAAGCCAGCAGTTTAGCTATTAGAGGGGGGGGGGGCGCCCTACTGGAACAAAAAGTAGACGTAAGTAATATTTTTATAAAATGTTTAGTGTGATTTTTTATTGTGTGCTCCCCACACAATAAAAAATAAAAATGTTTGTCGTTTATCGAAACATTTATGACAGGTTGTAGATATGACGTTTACCTAACCTAGAAATTATCAAAACCACGAATACTTCAAAATGATGAATTCGTTCAGAAGTAGGTACCCTTCAGAAAAGTAAAATATTAAGTAAGTATTTATTTTTAGCGAATGAATCGTCACATTTGCCTAGAATTAGTCGAAAAAGATGTTTAAGTATAAGAAAAATACAAATTATTAATAGTACAAGAACACATAACTTTCACATTTTACCTCTAAGTTATTTATGCTTTTATTTGACATGATTTCAGAACGAAATCGAAATGCAAACTATGAGACGCCATGTTGAATAAAATATGGCAAAAATTCAAAAACGATTTTTTTGCGTGCACAAGAAATCAGGCTTAAATTTACGAAATAATACTTTTCCTCAGTTCGTGGGATTTTTTCTATTTTGATATATGTACCTACATCTCATGGCTGAAAATGATACATCTCGTACTTTAAAGTTTAATATTTCGTTAATGGAGCATTAAATCGAAAAATCAAACTCAAACTCAAAGCATTTATTTCAATTTGACCATTACGGCACTTTTGAATGTCAAAATTACAAATAAAAAACAAAGCTACAGTCCCAGTCACAAGACATAATAACTTGAGAAAGTACTGTAGTTGCCCATTCCCTAGCGTAGATCTCTATGGATAAGAACGGGTAAGAAACTCCATGGACACTCTTTTGAATCAAAATATTGTTACAAAATCTTTGTTAAGTACATCAATAATTTTGAAATTATACATATATGTGAGAACGATGTAGAAAGACGTGCACATTAAGAGCGTCCAGATTAAAAGATTAAATCAACAATTTAAAAATAAAGGAATTAAAATGAACCCTGGCAGCTAAGAGATCACCAGTCCCAACTGACAGCGCCCGTTCACGAATAGTATTAGCAACCCCTAAGTCATTTTAAAAGACCTATTTAACAATACCCCACACGGTTGGGTAGAAACCCAACCGTGTGGGGTATTGTTAAATAGGTCTTGGGAAAAATTCATCCCCACTTCACATGTAGGGCAGCTAACCTAAAAAAATATTTTTTAAGATTTTATTTTACCATTTTGTCGGCGTAATTGATATACCTACCCCTACAAAATTACAGCTTTGTAGTACTAACCGTCTCTTTTCAAAACCTCGGACAGACGGACGGACATGACGATACCCTTTATGATCATGCTGACTAGAAATCAAAACGTCTATGCCAAGTGGAGGGACAGGCGTGTAAATAGCCGTGTATCTCAGCGGTTTGAAGGACTAGATACAATCAAACACCTGGATTGCGTGCTGATTCAAAATGCCTATATTTGTCTGTATAATTTTCAAGTTGGGAGTGGTGGCAACAGACGGTGTATGGTGGTCTTATTCTAGCGCGTAAAGAAAAGCGGTACCTGTTCTTCCTTGTTCAGTCCCGAAGGTCTTCACAGGTGGTACCACCTGCCTCTCTGCCTGATCTTGCGCGCTGATCACCTACGTTTTCTTGAGCACAAATTACACAGACGCGGTAATATGGGATGATTATTAATAGCGGTAGATCCCCAATGCTTACGGGATAATACTCAGGATTTTATGGTCTTGCGGGAGATGATGCCTTAAGATTTAAGACACGCGGTGAGACGAGTGCGTACTGCGCGAGAGCACTATGACATCTAGTTCAACATGGCCACTGGTTCCTCCAAAAAAATGGCGGTCCCACACGCTATATCGATACACGCCTAAAGTCAGGCACACCCACACTTCGTGATACTGCACACCAACCAACTTGAAACTGAGGGGCGGTACTCGCCACACCATACTCCCCGCCTTGAAAGGTCCAGGGCTTTCAAAGCAGCTAATCTATGAGACCGCGGGTGCGGTTTAAGAAGCATGGTGACATTTGTAAGTATTAAATTGTTGGAGAGCATCAAAGGAAATGCAAGCAGCAGTCCGAAAACATCATCACAATGATATAACGCTCGGGATCACTTATTATCTGACTCCAGGTAATGAAATTGCGGTTTGATTTGACTAAGATGAGTCGAATTAATCTAAATTATAATTATATAATGGCGTACCAT
Organism: Xestia sexstrigata; assembly: GCA_941918905.2. Taxonomy (NCBI): domain Eukaryota; kingdom Metazoa; phylum Arthropoda; class Insecta; order Lepidoptera; family Noctuidae; genus Xestia; species Xestia sexstrigata. The sequence continues at coordinate 13,068,621 of OW799207.2, read as the reverse complement.
TGAAACGTATAAACTCTAAACTAAATTAAACTACTTATTAATATTACTTTATTGGGTTGGCAAAGGATACAACTTAGTTACAGGACGTTTATATGTACCTGACGCGGTTCTTATTGAAGCGACTCGAATTACACCATCCGATCCCGGGAAGACTTCCTCTATGATACCTAATGGCCAGGTCAATGGAGGTACGTTATCTTGACCCAAGAGAACGACAGTACCGATCTCTACAGGGTGATCGGGAGTGCACCACTTCTGGCGAACTTGCAACGTGTGCAAGTACTCAACTCGCCATTTGTTCCAGTAGGATAACACAAGCTGATCCAAAAGCCTTTTGCGGTTTGTTAGGTTTGTGTTTTCTTCTGTCAATTCCGAAGATTAAGGCAAACACGTGAGTGGACTGGACATTAAAAAATGCGCGGGCGTGAGTACCTCCGGATGCGGGTCTGATGAAAGAACACCAAGCGGTCGAGAGTTCAAAAGGCCTTCAATTTGCACCAATACTGTCGAGAGCTCCTCGTAAGTGAGAAGCTGCTTACCTATGACTCTAAACAAGTGAGTTTTAACACTCTTAATGTTCGATTCCCAAATACCTCCGAAGTGCGGAGCTCGCGGCGGTATTCTTTTCCACTCGATGCGTGATTTAAGAAGCTCATTTTTAATATCCGTTTGAACAGTTGAATTTAATAAGAAAGAATAAATATCATCGAGTTGCGCCTTAGCGCCAACGAAATTGGTACCATTGTCCGAGTACATGACAGACACTGGACCGCGGCGGGAAATGAATCTCTTAAATGCGGATAGGAAAGCCTCAGATGTAAGGTCCGACACAAGCTCGATATGTATGGCTTTTGTCACCATGCATACGAACAAACATAAATAAAGTTTCTGTGAACGTTGACCTCTACGTCGAATAGGTACGTAAGCAAGCGGCCCGGCGAAATCTACACCGGTGTGTACAAAGGCCTTAGCATCACGGACTCGATATCCAGGTAGTTCAGCCATTTTGGGTACAGGATGCTTAGGATTTAGACGGAAACAAGTATTACATTTCCGACAGCGAGAACGTATGACTGTTCGGCCATCCAATATCCAAAACCGCTGCCTTATGATGGACATTAATAACCCGGGGCCCGTATGACAGTATGTATTATGATAGTGATCAATAATTAGATCGACTACGCGGTCGCGTTTAGGTAAAAGCGCGGGATGCTTGGCTTCATATGGTAAGTCAGATTTAGACAATCTGCCTCCAATACGTAAGATTCCGAAGCTATCAACGAAGACAGACAAACAGCGCAACTTCTTAGAAGGAAGTTCGCCTGCTTTAATTAAATTTAAATCATTAGAAAAATGTACACTTTGAACTAACCGAATAATGAAGTTTTCAGCGGTTTTAATGTTTTCGACAGAGCTAGGACTATGTAGTCTGCTCGTAAATTTAAGAATGTTTATAAATACATTACACAATTTATTCCATGAGCAAACACGGTCAGATATAGTATCTAAAATACGCGGTTCATTATTGGATGTTTCTACAAGAAAAATCTTTGATTTAAACTCTGGCAATGTTTCACATTGAGTAGGAGAGAATTTTAAAGGCCACTCGCTCATGGGTTGATGGAGCCATGTAGGGCCGTTCCACCACAACGAGTGTTCTATTAAATCCGATGGCAGCATGCCGCGCGACAGACAATCGCTAGGATTTTCTTTACCTGACACGTGATTGAAACAAGCGGCAGGTATGTTTTCCTGTATTTGAGCAATGCGATTGCTGACAAAGATAGACCATCTATGGGGAGATGAGTGGATCCACGAGAGAGCTATGGTGGAGTCCGAGAAAGCGTAGACACCTGTAATAGGTACACGAGCGGAAAGTTTGTCTTTGACCACGCGAACAAGTTTAGACAGAAGTAAAGCGGCGACAAGTTCTAATCGAGCTAGCGTTGTTATTTTAGCGGGGGAAACTTTGGACTTTGCACATAAAAGCCGGACGGTAATATTGCCTGTAGGGTTGGTAATGTGTAAATAAATACAACAGCCATACCCACTAAAGCTGGCGTCGCAAAAGGCTACGATATTCACTACAGCTTCTCTAAAGACGCCAATGTGGCGAGGAACCTTTAGAGAAGAGAGCGAAGGAAAATCGCTCGTAAAAGCCGAAAACCGATTGGTGATGTAGTCCGGAGGAACTTCATCCCAACCTATTTGAGCTAACCAAAGTTCCTTAATTAATATTTTCGCATACAGCACGACGGGTGCTACGAGACCAAGTACGTCGAACAAGCGGGCAACTAGCGATAGAATCGCTCGTTTCGTGCATTTGTTATCCACGGCGACTGTTGTCAAAGAAAAATAATCATCAGCGGGTTCCCAGGTAAGTCCAAGAACTTTGAAATTATGGACATCATTATCCATGCCAGAAAAATGAACTGGTAAGCGGTGAGACTCTGGGAGAATTTCCAATAAAGCGGGTGAATAGGCTCATTTCTGTTGAAACGATACAAGATTCGTAAATATTTGCGATGGTGCTCATTTACACCGATGCGTAAAAACATCTGTTTTATATCAGCTGTCATCGCGACAGGGAGCGTACGAAAATCAATTAGTAACAAAAACAAGTCGGCTTGTAAATTAGGTCCGACATGCAGAATGTCATTGAGTGACAACCCCGAGTGCGTTTTGGCACTAGCATCCAAAACCACTCGAATGCTGTCTTTGTCCGGTCTAATAACGGCGTGATGCGGAATGTAGTAACCCTCTTCTGTCAATTCAGAGTCGGGTACCTCCGATAAATACCCCTGAGTTATATAATCCGCGATAGTTTTATTATAATTCTCGCGTAGGGTCGGCACTAAAGTAAATTTACGCTCGAGTGCAAGTAGCCGCCGGTGAGCGACACCGCGTGAGCTACCTAACTCGGAAGGGGCGCGCGCGAAAGGCAAATCGACAAAGTATCTGCCATCTTTAAATAAGACTGAAGAATTAAAATTATTCTCACACTCTAATTCGTCCGGACTAATAAAACGTTGAGCTGGAATTTCCTCTAGCTCAAAAAACTTCTGCAAATTTGACTCGAGTTCAATGTCGGCAAGCGCGGTAAACGAAGATGTAATGTGTGTTACATCACTATTGTAACAATCAATATCACCCATCAGTGCATAACCGAAACTAGTCAATATAGCTGGGGGTGCGCGGGTGCCTGAGTCAACCCTGTCTCCTAGGTAAATAAAGGAAACTGGTACATTCCAGGTCGGGTCGGCTAGCGGTAAGTCATTTAAATATGACATGTTATTATCGTCATTTAATCTAATAAATCTAGCGGGAAGTTTATCTGTAATGCAATCAACGACTAACGCTTGTATATAATATTTAGGGCGAGAATTAATCCGAGATTCTATGTTGAGATGAACGAAGCCGTGTATAGGTTTTGATGTCATACCAACACCCTGTAAAGATGAATTGCGTAATTTAATTATGGGTAAGTTCAAACGTTTACAACAGTCCGCAGTAATTAAATTATTTTGCGATCCGTTATCCAACAAACATCTGATAACCACCTTATCTCTGCTGTCCCTATAATATGCATATAATTGCGCGGTCGCTAACAAAATAGTTGACTCATTCGGTAATCAAGTCTTTGCCGCAGTTGTGAGTGATACGGAACTATTGGTAGCGGGTAGCTGTTGCTCAAGCGATGACTCTCCTTTTACTTCGGAGAAATGCAACAGAGAATGGTGTGTCTTTTTACAAATTTTACAAACGCTTCGTGATTTGCATTTAGCTAAAGAATGAGATAAACTTAAACAATTAATGCAGCCACGTTTATTTTTAATAAATTCGAAACGAGCTTGCGGTGTACTAATATCTTTAAATCGTGGACAATCAAACAGCCGATGTTCGACGCCGTCACTATCACACAGTGCACATTTGCCATTTGAAACCGGTTCGCTGCGCGAAACAAATGACTTTGAACGACTATGAGCTAAACTAGACTTGGCGCGCGGTTCCGTCTGTGAATTATTAGCGTGTGAGCGCTGGAGTACCTTAACATAGTCTTGCATAAATGCTACAAACTCCGTATAGGAAGGTAATTTTTCCCCACTCACACGGCTCTCAAACTGTTGAACAGTTTGCGCGTCAACCTTTCTTAAGCCACAGTGTAATATCACAAAATCCAGCAAGTCTGGAATGTCTAACTGCTTCAAGGCAGCAACTGACGCCGAATATCGTTCCACAAATGTATTAAGACTAGCAACATTGCCGGCGCATCCTTTAATGTCCAATATATTATTGAGATAATGAATGCCTAGACTACGCTTATCTTGATACCTTTTAACAAGACTGTTCCACATAACGCTATATGTATCACCTGTGGGAACAATGCCTGCGGTTAGTTTTAAGGCATCATTAGTCAATTTACTGACCAAGTACTGCACACGCTGCGAGTCATTGAGATCAGTATTTAAATGAACATTGCTGCGGAACATTTCATAAAATATGGGCCAATTTTCTGTTTTACCGTCAAATGATGGTAATTCTATGGGTGGTAATTTTATGCGACTACCTCCTTTCGGCTGTGATGATTCGCTGCTCGAAAGTATAAGATTACGTTTATATTTAATATGAGAATATAAGTCTTCAATAGAATTTAGACTCGAATAATCTGGAGCGGTTTCGTCAATCTCAAACTGCAATTCATTGATCTGTTCAATTATTTCTTCAAATTTGCTGTATTGTTCACTAATTGTTTCTGACTGCGCTAGGAAAGACTCATTTGAGCGCGAATCAAAGTTCGAGATGCTTCTAGAAGCATTATACAAGCGATTAACTCGCTCGAAAATCATTTGCTTTTTTGCGGTAAGCTGAGCTAATTTAGCTTCTTGTTTGCGGGTAGCCATTTTGAGGCACTAATGAAGTTATGTACCTAACGTAATGACTTGTACTTAATTTTACTGGTGCCTATCCAGGCTCGAAAGGACCATCTAATGGAGGGACAGGCGTGTAAATAGCCGTGTATCTCAGCGGTTTGAAGGACTAGATACAATCAAACACCTGGATTGCGTGCTGATTCAAAATGCCTATATTTGTCTGTATAATTTTCAAGTTGGGAGTGGTGGCAACAGACGGTGTATGGTGGTCTTATTCTAGCGCGTAAAGAAAAGCGGTACCTGTTCTTCCTTGTTCAGTCCCGAAGGTCTTCACAGGTGGTACCACCTGCCTCTCTGCCTGATCTTGCGCGCTGATCACCTACGTTTTCTTGAGCACAAATTACACAGACGCGGTAATATGGGATGATTATTAATAGCGGTAGATCCCCAATGCTTACGGGATAATACTCAGGATTTTATGGTCTTGCGGGAGATGATGCCTTAAGATTTAAGACACGCGGTGAGACGAGTGCGTACTGCGCGAGAGCACTATGACATCTAGTTCAACATGGCCACTGGTTCCTCCAAAAAAATGGCGGTCCCACACGCTATATCGATACACGCCTAAAGTCAGGCACACCCACACTTCGTGATACTGCACACCAACCAACTTGAAACTGAGGGGCGGTACTCGCCACACCACCAAGTATTGCCTAAACCTTATATTGACTAGGAAGCACAATGCCTACCTTGTAATATGTCTATACAGTATTTGAACTAAACCTCATTCTGACTATTTAAGGGTTCCTTGTCAGTCTACGGAACCCTAAAAAAGAGTCCCTTCAGGGCAAGCCGACGAGAATTTGATCGAGAGTTATTTAGGAACTGTCGCAGCATAAGCAGTCAACAAACTGTTCTTCATGAATTTCTATAACCCGACATGGAAGAAACGATGTTACTTTTTGCAAAATTGTTTTTGTGAGTTGCCAAAATATTAATATTTTTTGCCGTCGCGGTTTACTAATTTAATCAAATATTTTCCTGTCTAAGTATCATCCTCGTATTATTACTGGTCAAGTTTGTAACAGGATTAACTTGTTAGAATACGGTTAAACAAGTTTTAAACTATTCTTTTTTTGTCCTGATTTTGCCAAAGTGAAGTGGTTTGACATTTTGATACATCGTCTATTCCCAACTGACGGGCCTTAAATCTGCATTACTATAACTTGTATTAGTTAGTTAGTTTATATGGAGGAACCAACTAACCCCACCCGGGTTAGTTGGTTTATATTTGACTAACGTAAGGTCATGCGTCATCATCAGAATAAATTAAAAACACGAAGACTGTTACAGTTTGGGGATTTGTCAGCAGCCCAAGTGATAAGCGTCCTGCGAACAGTGGTTTGTTTTATCTACAACATAGCTTCTGCCAGCGGCTTCGCCCGCGTGAATTTTGATAATTGTTTCATGGGATCTTACTACCGGGATAAAAAGTATCCTATGTGTTAATCCAGGTTGTAAACTATCTGTGTGCAAAATTTCATCCAAATTCGTTCAGTAGTTTTTGCTTGAAATAGTAACAAACATCCATCCGTACATCCATACTAGGGATGCGGTTGTTACGGAGGTGGAGTCGAAACCGGAATCGGAGTCGGAGGCGGAGTCGGAGATGGTGGCAGAAGAAAGATGTGTTATTAAGGGCAGGCAATAAAATAAAACAGTACAAACATTTTATTGATTAGTCAGCCTCTTTAATTTCAATAAAAAAATAACAAACCTATATAATATGGTATCACAAATAAATAATATTTTTTTCAACACACTTGCTCATAAAACGGCTCTAATTTCACCGCAATTAGGCACATAATGACACCTATAATCAAACTGTGATTTTTTCATTACTATTATTCACAAGTGAGATAAGGGTTTTTTTTTTGGTTGAGGTGCTTGTTGCTTTGTTCCTACAAAAGTTTCTATATAAAAAAAATCGTGTCCAATAGTACAAAATAAATTAATGTACCTATTGCTTGCTCATTTCACTGAAATGTAACTTTTGTTTTCTCTGTAATAAAGAAAACTTTGAATTCCCCATTTTGTACGTGGATTCGCTATCCGTGAAAAGCCAAAAAAAAACCTCATTATTTTAGTCTATGGCCGATCGCCATTGTTAGATGCGCGCGCATAGGAAAACTGATTAAATTTTCCCGCCATTGCGAAAAACTTTTCATTACTCGTTTTTGCTGTTGAAATTATAGTTATTTATGAATAAAAAATGTCTACAAGTACTAGTTATGAAGACAATGATTTATGTTGTACACCGCCCGATATACGATGTGAAGCCCTTAACATTATGGAAAGTTTACTACCTGAAAACTCCAAGGACAAATATCTATTATCTAAATGATTTTTTTGTGTTATTTTCTTCACAAGTGTGTTGAAAAACGTCGTATGACACACGTGTGTATTGATGATTACCGTCCTCGGCTCTCTTAAGACCCTCGCCTGACGGCTCGGGTCTCAATCGCGCCTCAGCGGTAATCACCAACATTACACACTTGTACCATAATGTACTATTTCAACACACTTGCTCATAAAATGGCTCTAATTTCACCGCAATTAGGCACATAATAACACCTATAATCAAACTGTGATTTTTCATTACTATTATTCACAAGTGAGTTATAGGGTTTTTTTTTTGGTTGAGGTGCTTGTTGCTTTGTTCCTACAAAAGTTTTTATATAAAAAATCGTGTTCAATAGTACAAATAAATTAATGTACCTATTGCTTGCTCATTTCACTGAAATGTAACTTTTGTTTTCTCTGTAATAAAGAAAACTTTGAATTCCCCATTTTGTACGTGGATTCGCTATCCGCGAAAAGCCAAAAAAACAAACCTCATTATTTTAGTATATGGCCGATCGCCATTGTTAGATGCGCGCGCATAGGAAAACTGATTAAATATATTTAGTCCGTCAGTTAGAGTATTGGAAATTAATGGACACGTATTTTTTGTTTTTGTAATTCAATGAATATTGACAAAAATAAAACGAATCAAAACTCGGGAGTGGGGGGGGGGCTCGTGACGTCAGAACTAGGTAAAAATTATACCTAGCCGTGACGTATTGAGAATTTTAAAAGAGTCATATCTTCGTCAATTTTGGTTTACGTAACAAAAGAAAAAACACGGGTCAAATATTTTTTGATAATCTAACTGAACTGACGGACTAATTAGTTTTTTTTTGTCGTCTCGCCTATTTTAATTATAATATTTACTTTAGGTATAAACTGACTTTACGACAGTAGCCTTTAGGTACTTGTATAAACAATTAATCACTTAAAACCAATCAATCTAAAAAAACAATTAGGACGTAGCTAATTGATTGTCATCTTTCATGATTTTACCTTCCTTCAATTAATAACCAGTCTATTATTTTCTAAATGTGAAAGATTATTATTTTCCACTGTAAACATATACGTCAGCAAATTAAATAATCTACACGTCTTGTTACACCCCCAATGCCACTTCTTAAATTTTTAGTCTATGACAAATGACGCAAAATGGCGTCCGCTAAATATTTTACTCGAATTAAGTTTTAAACATGATTATCTAGTTACTTACCGATGGAAAGTTATTACTTTGCACTTTGCCGTATTACATAAATTATTAGTGCAATATCGTAACACACACGAGGGTATATTTGTTGAGTTGTCACGTTTTATTGCTTTAAAACAAACAAGACTTAAGCGCTCAAGAGCGAGCAAGTGACTGAGTGAACTGCGGCCAGCCGACCGCAGTTGAACGGAGCACTGAGTGATGGGGCGGCGTCTTCTCCATACGTAGTAGTTATTACTAAACTCATTTGATGCTCAATGTGTACAACTGGTTTAGAATGAGTTTAAACGTGGTCGCACTAATCTCACCGATGATCTGCGTGAGGGACGGCCTTCTACTGCGACGACTGAAGATAACATCAGTGTCGTGCGGCGTATGATAGAGACTGACAAAAGAGTGACTTATCAGCAGATTCGGACAAGCTTAAGCATCGGTATGAGTCAAGTGCACAAAATCCTCCATGAACATTTAGCGGTCAGGAAGCTTTGTGCCCAATGGATATCTCATAATTTGACAGAGGCCCAAAAACTCCGTCGTGTTGATTGGTGTCGTGAAATAGTTCAAAGATTTAACGGAGGTGACTCAAATGCTGTGTTCGATATACTTACGGGTGACGAAAGCTGGATTTATTGTTATGATCCTGAAACTAAGAGACAGTCTGCTGTCTAGGTGTTTCGTTCCGAGGAGTTGCAAACTAAAGTGAAGAAAGGTCGAAGCGTGGGAAGAAAGATGGTGGCCTGCCCGCTTAGCATGAACGCAGTAAGCGGGCTGATCGTTCTTCGTAAGGACAGGTCATTACGCAACAATTGTTTTAGAGGATCGAAAAACAGTTACTGCAGAGTGGCACACTAACAATTGTTTGCCACTTGTCTTGGAAAAAGTTCGGGAGAAGCGACTTCTTAGTAGGATCCTCCTTCACCACGACAACGCCTCGTCGCACACCGCCAAGCGAACAATCGACTACTTGGCTACACTTAGCTCGCACCTTGCGATTTTTATTTATTTCCGAAAATAAAAGAAAAACTTCGAGGATAACGTTTTATGGACGCCGAGGCTGCAGAAACAGTGGCTGCGTTTCAAAATGCCGTCTAAGAGACCTCTAAAGACGAGTGGGCAGTGCTTTTCTCAGTGGTTCCATTCCATGCATCCATTTCCATGTATTGATGTAAATGGACACTATTTTGAAAAGATATAATAAATCTAATAACTTGCTAGTTTGTTCAGTTTTTGATTTTCTAAGAACTTTCAGTGTCACCCTCGTAAGTCTGACTGGTAGCCGTATGAGTAAATGAAATAAGTTAGATTATTTTTAATTTAATTATCTCGGCAGGTGGTGGGGAAGTGCAACGTCAGTGACTCGTGCGAGGTGTCGGGCTCTCCGGTGGGACTCGTACACACGCCGCCTTCTTCGCTCTTTAGCTGTTTCCACTGCGCTGTAAGTTCATTCGCCTTTCATAATACTACTACAGTAGGTCCCGGGCATAAGTGTGACACAGCGAGCTTTAGAAGGAGACTGTCACACTGAAATAAGTAACGAGCAATGATTTACAAGGTTGACTTTGCTAACAATCGCAAACTGTAGACATAGTTCGACTAACTCATGTAGTGATTGCGACAGCGACTGCTGCATTCAGGCCCGAGGTCTCGGAGGTGAGGTGAGTACTGTGAGTAGGATACTTTCCTTAGCTGCTTGTATTAACGTTTCGTGCCCGATGGGACGGCCAAGATTATCGATTTCAATATCGGTATCCGAACGTTTTATTGTTTGTTTCTTTTTTGGGCCTACTAGTTTGGAATTTGAAAATCGAATTTCGAATCGACTTGTTTATATATCTCTCGCTTTTTTCGTATCGAAGTGAAAGTGACAGAAAAAGTGAAGTTGAAATCTTTCGAATTTTGTGAGTAGACCTGCACAGTTCTCGAAGTTACTTTGTCTCACGCTCGCAGCAAAATCGAATTTTGCTCACTGTCTCTAAACAGCAAAACCTGCTTGTTCGAGGTGCTGAGGTGAAAAATAAACAAAAGTACAGTAGGTATTTATATTTCTCGTGGGTTAATAATACAGCCAATCGGGTCAAGATTAAGCCACGTTTACCAAGGTACCTACGTGTATGGTATGGGTGACCACCAATTCATTCATGGTAATGGGTGACCACCAAGTCATTTCATACCGAGTTTTCTTCGTGTGTCGGAAAGTACGTAAGCCCTTTTTTTTTTTTCGGATGGGAAATCATCAAATGACTTCTCCCGCTCTGGGCGGAGCGGGAGGGAGTGTCAGACTTTTACTGACTAAAACCCATCCATGTTCCTTCATCGCCCTTTGTGTTCCGGGGTCACGGTATCTCTTTCGAACAGTCCCGCAACCCCGGCACCGGCAGGCATCGGTCTTTGCGGACCCCTTCCTATTGCTGACTCTCTTTGAGGCGCGCGAGGAACACGAACGCGCCGTCGACACGGCCTGTCGTCATGAGACGGACGGACGGCGAGCTAAGTACGTAAAGCCCTTGGTCAATCTCTCAAACGAATTTTCGAAATTCAGTGTTATATTCTTGTCGGCACGTTTTATTGTTCCAAATTCAAAATGTTTTAATTCACTCAGTGAGTGAAAGAGCGTTTTATTCACTGTTATCGATGAATAAAATGCCCTTTTTCAAGTGGCGATGGTAAAAACTTCTTTCCACCTTTTTGTTAAATTGCACACGACTATACCTGTTTAGATGTTTATAAGCCGAGATTCTAAGGCGACTACGTGCAAACATTTTCCCCTTTAAAATTATACAGTGGCGCGCACGTACCTACTCGTATATGTACGTTCCGTGGCCCTAAGGTACCTTTTTTGTTGCTAGCCTGCTCTGCCCCACTCCTGTGCAAAGGCCTCCCACCACTCGTTCCAGTTCTCGCGATCCCGCGTGTCCAGCGTGTCCTCCTCCCAGTTATGACGGAACCAGTCCAGTTCGTCCCCCAATACATCTCCTTCGTGGCTGTCGCGAACTTGCGACCCCGCCTCTCTGTCTCAGGGTTCCTTGTTTCCTAGTACCTTATATTATTTTAATAGGCACGTGGCACGTGTATGTGCTTGTGATTTAGGTTTGCATGGGTAAGGTCAGGTTTACAAAAATTGTATGTAGGTATTTCGTATTCATTCCTCGTCGACAATAAAAAACACGAATCTTCTAAAGTTGTTAGGTACTATTGTTATTATCATACATGTAGGAATAATAATGAACTGTTAAAATTAACAAATCAAAAGTTATGCCAATCAGAAATAAATAAGAAAAAATAACTATACTAAGTTTTATTTTTATTTACAACTAGCTTCTGCTCGCGCCTACGCCCGCGTGAAGTTTGATAATTGTCCCATGGGATTTTACTACCGGGATAAAAAGTATCCTATGTGTTAATCCAGGTCATAAACTATCTGTGTGCAAATTTCATCCAATTCCGTTCAGAGGCTTTTGCGTGAAAGCGTAACAAACATACCCACATACTCACACACATACAAACTTTCGCCTTTATTATATTACTGTGATTTTTAACTATTAGCGAGTTAAGCGATACAAGGGTGCATCTGATGTTACTCCTGTTATAACATAACATAACAATCATCACGCCTTTACTTCCCAAATTGTATGTATTTAATTATCAATGCAGCACTGCAAGTACGTAGCAATCGATAACGATCGAATCGATACGATTCGATAAATCCGACTTTTCGATTGGTTAAAAACTCATTTTATCGAGAATAACTGTCAGATTTGTCGAATCGTATCGAATCGAGTGCTACGTACTTGCACTGCTGAGTCGATACTTGATCTTTTTATTTATAAATGTTAATTTCAGTACTAAAGTATTACATAAAAAATACATATATATATATATATATACAGGGTGTAAACAGACGAAGCCGTCAACCAAGCATTATGTACATCAAACTAAGTAACTCTATGCAAAAATTATTGCTGGGAAACGCCTTGTTTTTTTGGGTGAAAAATCACGTTTTACGGTACAAAAAGATATGGTAACGCACTCAAAACATTGTGCTGATGGACGCATTTATAATAGTAAATGGGTGATGGAGGTATTTCAAGTAAAGTTATGGCTTTATAAACTAGTATTTGAAAAAATACTTGTGAAAAAGTTTGAATTTTGTACCTCCAATATCTCCTTAACCAGTAGGGGTTCTCAGGGAACAAGGGGCTTTTCGGCTTCGTTGAGGGTCTATTTACACCCTTTATATACCAATAGGGAATAAGCATGTAATTTTTTCTTCACTTAAATCAATAAAATACAGTAGGTACGGTAGGACAAGCTATTTAGTTTACAGTTTAACCCACAAATTACATTGTAAAATGTAAACCAAATAGCTTGTTCGACCGTACTATCAACCCTAACAAAAGTATTAAAAGTAAAGTTCAACTACTGCTTTTCGCTCAAAAATAAATTAATCTCCTGCAATTTCTACGACAGTTCCAACATCCGTGACTGTCGCGGCCATGATGTGACGTCATTTACTGAGGTAAATCTGCCTCGTTTACATCTAATTTTTTGACCTTAATAAAATAATTTTACTAATTGTATACAATGTGCTTTATTCAAACAAAAATTGCATTAACAAAATAATAGTGAAACTTTAAGTACTTTTCAAATAAAAGTGTTTTTTTGACACATAGACTTTGACTTGTTTTGAGAGTGGGTAACGTTTGCGCCTTCAAAAGGCATTTTTAATTGTTTTATTCTTTGAAAGAAAGAAAGAAAGAAAGATAATTTATTTCTCAAACATGCGTTTACATAAACTGAGTAATCAGACATGCAAGGTATTAAATACTATGTTGTGACCGTCCATGCTTTGCCAATAACGGCGTACAAATTTTGTAGGTTTAAAAATTACATTTCATTTCATTTCATTTTAATTACAAAATACATAAGAAATAAATAATAATTGATGTCAAGATATTATTGTATAGGTATATAATAGTCAAAAAATAAATTAAATTAAGTATGTCCAGTATATTCATAATTATGCATTCAAAAGTTTCAAAAATTCAATTCAATTAATTTAAAATTTACATTATTAAATTGTTATTCTTAACCATGTGTATTAGAAGTCGGAATAGAAAAGTCCTTTTCATTTAAAAAAAATAAAATATTGTAATACGCTTTATTAACTAAAAAAATTGTCAGCTTATTTTTGAAAAGTGTCGAGGGCAGTTCTCTCCAACTTTTAGGTAGTTTATTGTATATCGTAGGAGCCATACAGAAAATACTTTTACGCATAAGTGATGTTCTCGCAGTATGAGAGCATATCCTACTGTTGTCACGCCTGTTACGTGGCACTACGTCATCTAATAGTTTAAATCGGAGTGGATTTGTTTTGACAAATACCGCTACCTCCAAAATGTACAGACATGGCAAAGTAAGTATTTTATATTTTTTAAAGTAAGGCACGCAACTATCAGTAGGTTTAATTTTAAATATTGAACGAACGCATCTCGTTTGAGCTTTGAACACCGTGTCTTTTTCTGTTGAGTTGCCCCAAAATATGACACCATAGCGTAGATGGGATTCTGTTAAACCATAGTAGGCTGTAAGTAATACCTCCACACTTATTATAGACGACAATGTGTGCAGGGCATAAGCAGATTTACTGATTTTCTTGCATAAGATTTCGATATGGGTTTTCCAATTCAGTTTTTTATCAATGTGGAGCCCTAAAAATTTTGTAGTTTCTACCTCTTCTATAGGCTGGTCATTGTAGTGTATATTTAAAGTACTCTTACTATTGATCCTTTGACTAAAATGTATTAATTTAGTTTTGGTCAGGTTAATTTTTAAGTTATTATTATCCAGCCACTTTATCATTGAATTTATAGAATCTTTTGAATTAAATCTATCTTGTATTTTTATTATTTATTTCATTAATATTTCTGATTGTTGATACACAGTGTTTCTGACCATTTCTAAGTTGAAAGTTTACGCGTTTTAAAACATACATGATACATTGATAACGTTAGTGATTGAGTTTTATGATTTTGGTTATTCTCAAGATAATTATCACTTCGAACCATGGTAATAAGACAATTTTTTAATTTGAGTATTAAAATTTTGTCTTGTTACCGGCCGGCAGTCGACATAGATACTAGTCGTAGTAGTCGCAAACGCGCTAATTACTTACGAATAAATTCTGTTGCAATAACGATGCTTGCGAGAAACCTATTTTGGTTATATAGAGACTTGCGTTTCTTACAAGCATCGTTATTGCACCCGAATTTTTGTTATTTTAGCGATCGAAAGTTAACGATAATGTCGTTATCTCTGTCGAGACTGCCGGCGCAGGGACTTAAACCTTCAAACATGCACAAATGTGGCAGTCTTTTTATTTGGTATGCATTTATGTGGATAAGAAATAAACGTGAACAAATAAAACAGTTCTGAAATTTGTATTTCAATACATAGATAGCTATTTTTAGTTCTTAATCACCTACGTGGAGACTGAATAATGTAACCTTTTAAAATAATATAGTAAAATTTGGCTCTAACTATATCCTAAAAATACTTAACAAGTATTGCAAGAAGTGACGATTTTATGATAGGGTAAAACGGTTACTAAATATTCCGTACAACATTCTGAACACCCCCACTAGTATAATTTGTATAACCACTGGATTATGTACCAATAGGGTAGATATAACAAAAAATCTAATTAGTCCGTCAGATAGATTTCCAAAAAATATTGGACACATTTTTTTTATTTTATTCACGTAAACAAAAAATGAAGACGGTACAGTGCGTCGAAAACTCGTGTGACGTCACATTTGAGTACATTTTTTACTCAAATGTGACGTCACAAGCCCCCCCCACTCATGATCTTTGACACGTTTTATCTTCGTCAATTTTTATTAATTTGATAAAACAAAACACGTATCCAATATTTTTCGATAATCTAACTGACGGACTAAACAGAATTTAAACTGTAAACATTTTTTTAATCAGTCATCATCCATATTATTTTTAAACATTCTTAGTTAATCTCTTCTGAAAGACTTATGCTGGATGCTGGAAGAACTATGTATTTCTTATAATTTCCAAGTGTTTTCCATAAGTTTATTTAGTCTCTTCATTGCAAATAAAAGTAGTTAAAAGTATTCACACCTTTGACAGAATAAACGGACAAATCAATAATTATTCGTAGAACGCCTACGCTGCCGTAGCACTTCTTTCTGTCTTCTTTCTTCTTCGCGCCGTAGCACTCAGTCGAATTAAACAAATGAGTGCTACGACAGAGTAGATCATTTTATATAGTCAGTTGGTAACATAGCATCTGCGAAGATATTGCATATTCCTTTTTAATACAGTTGCTCAAAAAGTGGTGTATTGCAGGGACGTATAGCGTTCGGGATGTGGGCTATTACATACTAGTGCTTTTTTTTTACCTTTCCCGAACTCGTGCGTTCTCTTTCCCAACTGTCAAAATAATGTCTATTAAAAAGAAAAACCAACCATGAAGTTTTTACTAAAGAGTTTTTGTGATTCATACAAATAAGTATATTTCTAAAAAGAAGCTACTAATTTATATCAATATCAGATTTAATGATTTAATTGAATGAGTTAGGTTAGGTTTCATTTCATTTCATCTCATTAAATTTCATTTTCATTTCATATCAATAAAAAAAATCTACTGAAGACTAAGCTGTATGGATAGTTCCCTTTGCCTACCAAAATGGGTGAAGAAAAAAAAAACTCTGCTTATATTCTACGGTTGGCGCCATTTTCCAGAAAATTTCTTAGTTTATA
Source organism: Xestia sexstrigata (assembly GCA_941918905.2). Lineage (NCBI taxonomy): Eukaryota > Metazoa > Arthropoda > Insecta > Lepidoptera > Noctuidae > Xestia > Xestia sexstrigata. Next base: position 13,052,346 of record OW799207.2, on the reverse strand, counting down.
GTGTTTTTATTATTTTATTAAATTGCTTAATTTTTTCGCAACTGTATTAAAAATAGTCGTTCAGTACACCTGCGGAACCGTCATTGCAACTTGTTCCGACTGTCAAACCTCGCCTTCGGCTGCGCCTCGGCTCGGGTAGACATTTGTCGGAACTCTTTGCTATGACAGCCTTTCCGCACTTGTAATGAAATATACTATTTCGTAGGTCTACGTCATTGCTTCAAAGGTTACAATAACCCGTTACAACAATTCGTGGTGGTAACCAAATCAGGGCGCACGGTCGAGCCCCCGCCAAGACGAGCCTAGCGAAACGCAAGGGCACTACCTACCTTCTAACCTAACTTGGGTTTGGATTATACCAGATAAACCAAATTCTCGGGATATGTTGTCAATAACGGACTTATTAAACATAATAAAGTTTTAATTGCATAGCTCTTATACCCTGATTTCGTCACTAACTCATCAAAATACTTAGGGTATTTCCTAATGTCCTAGAAAGCTGAACTTTGGTATGTAAGCTATTATTAGTACACAAACAACAAAAAAAATTATAAATCTTGAAATTTTTTCCCCCAACCCCTTAAACTAGGGGATGGAAGTTTGTTTTAGACTTCCGCAATTTTGACGCTAGAGGTCTGAAAATTGATATAGAGACTCTTTGTTATTATAAATAATAAAATAAAATGTAACAACAAAAAAATAAAAAAAATGTCACAAACAACTTACAAAAAGAAATGAAATCCCACCAAAAATATTTTCATGTAAGATCTTGCCAAAACGAGACCATATGACTCGCACTGTCAAAAAGTTATCAGATCTCATGTAGAGCCAAGCTTCTAAACTCAACACGCAGAGCTTGTAGAGTTCTTTACAAGGTCTAATTTCACAAACTCTACACATTAGTCAAAATATATGGCTTGGCCATTTCGCTACATTCACATGGGCGTAAGGTGAAAAATGTATCCACTGTTCATTGCTTTTCTGTTATACAATAGTTCTTGTAGTAACGAAAGTTTGTGCAGTTAGACCTTGTAGAGTTAGGGCGTGTAGAGTTAGAAGCTTGGCTCTACATGAGATCTGATAACTTTTTGACAGTGCGAGTCATATGGTCTCGCTTGGCAACATTTTATATGAATAAACTTGTTATGACATTTTTAGAGCTCCGTAAAAACGAGTTTAGTTTACAGATCAAAAGAAAACATAATGTAATTAGTTTTTCAAGGTTATGGAGAGGTATTTAGATCCTTTGAGACTTGCTTTTAATGATAGCAGCACCTGATTTATTGACTCGGTAATTGAATCATATATTAATACCGATACATTTTGAAGTTGATGTATGCACATTTTTGGTTGAAGAAAAAATGAATGAGTGTAGGCTGTTTTAAATTTTTGATTAAACGATGTATGGTAGTTTTCAAGTTCAATGAACTACGATTAGAGTAATCGATACAATTTTACATTTTCCAGTTTCAGAATGGAATTAACTTCACTCGGAAGGAGAAACGCCGGAAAGAAAATCACACTGCCAATCAAAAGGTAATGTCAAACAGTCAATATTTCTTTAAAAGGTACACAGGCCGTTCTAAAATTATTAAGGCTGCTAAGCCGACTCGTAAAGTTTTATCGCTCCATACTAACGCGTTGCTCTGGTTTAAATTATTATATATAAAGATAGTTAGTTACCAACAGGTGCAAAATGGCAGCATGGTCATGCTACATTGCCATACAACTACAATGAGCCAAGTCTACATCCCAATAAAATATGACTCGATGTAGGAATGACTCGTGATGGGAGGTTAAGGCCTCGTCCGCCGCTCATGCACGAGGTTGTGGGCAAGTACCAATGTGACTTTTACAATTTCACGGGTGTCGTATAAGGCGACTAATGTCTGAGGCAGAACACCTTGCGCCTCCGTAGACCAGAGAATGGGCAGCAGCGTTTTCTGTTAGTCTTTCATCACTGCGATCTCCAATCCGCCTGCCAAGCGTGGAGATTACGGCAAATTCCTCCCATCATGGGAGAGGCTTATGTCCAGCAGTGGACGTTATGGGCTGTTGTTGTTGTTGTTGTTTTACAATTTATATGTACTTTCTAAGTTTACCCTAGATGGTGTCTAAGGTAAACTTAGAAAGTACACACAGTACAAGTAGAAAGTACACAAGTCATCGGTGAAGGAAAACATCGTGAGGAAGTCTGAAATCGCCAACCCGTCTTGAGCAAGTGTGGTGATCAATGGTCGTGCCTTCTTTGTTTTGAGAAATTTCCTTTGCCCAGCAGTGGGTCAGAAATAGGCTGGTATTTTTATAGGAATGTATGATATAGCAATAGGTCTTCACAAAACAATCACTTATTAATAGTAGGAGGCAGGCACTATACTTATTTATTTCGTAATACTAGCTGCGATCTAACCTTGTCTGAACTTTTAGTTTAGATGTAATGTGAATGTACGGTCGAACAAGCTATTTGGTTTACAGTTTTACCAACAAATTACATTGTAAAGTGTAAACCAAATAGCTTGTTCGACCGTATGTTGTACCCGGTTTATACCTACCACTCTTTGCATAGGTGCAAGATCATTCAAAAAATCATCTATTATGTATATTTGTCCAACTCTACGTAAACGTTATGTGCATTATGTATTATTCATACCTTAAAATTTGCCCGTGTACGTTACTTTGGTATGTTTAATTAGTACAAATACAAGATATTTGGTAAATACGGGCCGAAGCTGGGGTTTTCCCAATTGAAACAATATTTGTTTATTGAGATGATTATTTAGATGCGTAATAGTGGGATCTGTTTGCTTTTACGCAAGTAAATGAAACACTCGGTTAGTCAGTATTCGAAGATAATTTAACGGAGAATTATTAGGTATTGTTGGAAACTACTTAAAACTAATGTTATATACGGTACCTGTATTGTTTCATTTTGTGTCACGCTTTATTTTACGGATTATTTCGCACTACAAGCTGTATTGAGGTCATTGTGTTCAGTTTTATTCTGATATAAACATTTATAAAAAACAAAGCATCAATGCATACCTATGTATTATACAGAGATACTTGACGATATTCAACAATATCAATGTAATCAAAATATTTACACTATATAAATGATTGATTTTCGTATCTTGAAGGCTGATTTGTTGGAGACAGATAGATCATATGTAGCTAATAGACATGCGAAATAGGAACCTGAAAATAGTCTGAGATACTAATCAAAATGTTCACACTATATAAATGATTGATTTTCGTATCTTGAAGGCTGATTTGTTGGAGACAGATAGATCATATGTAGCTAATAGACATGCGAAATAGGAACCTGAAAATAGTCTGAGATACTAATCAAAATGTTCACACTATATAAATGATTGATTTTCGTATCTTGAAGGCTGATTTGTTGGAGACAGATAGATCATATGTAGCTAATAGACATGCGAAATAGGAACCTGAAAATAGTCTGAGATACTAATCAAAATGTTCACACAATATAAATGATTGATTTTCGTATCTTGAAGGCTGATTTGTTTAGACATGCGATGTAGGAACCTGAAAATAGTCTGAAATACTGGCTTGGCTGAATGGAAACCAAACAGCTGGTTTAAAACAATGACACGAAATACTATCTCCTACGGCCTCAAATTTCCAGAAAAAAATATTTTAAAGAAATTACGGATTTTGTAATCAAAATGTACCTACGAACAAACTGCGGAACCAAAAATAGGTACAAAAAATACGGAAGTGTTACATCTCCTCATTGTTTTTATAAGTACCTACTTCATTTACGTCAATCTTTATCAGCCGGCAGAATTTATGCCTGAAAAACATTGCTAGAATTTAATTACGAAGTTACACTGTTAACTAATGAGGAAAATAACTAAGTTAAAGTTACCAACAGTTCCTGAAATCCGTATACCTAATGTAGAAATAAATAAATAGTAAATAACTTTTATAATGGTAAAAGAAAATCTACAAGTCCCTACACTTCTTATAAAAACGTTGAAACGTCTGAAAGTATTAATATTGATGGTATTTGTTCGTCACTTGTCGATACATTCTGGGGAGGCTGGTAACATGCGTATGCGGCGCGGACGGTGAGTGACCGGCGCGCGCGCAACCGTATGTATAACATTCCCGCCTCACGTTTTCCCAGTCCAGGGAACTTTGGACAATACAGTTAAATTTCTTCTATTTCTTTCATTTGCACGTGACGGAATAATTGAAGCCTATATTATACCAAGAGTTAGCATAAGTAGGTACTCCAACATTAGAATAGGCGAGACGACAAAAAAAATCGAATTAGTCCGTCAGTTAAATTATCAAAAAATATTTGACCCGTGTTTTTCCTTTTGTTACGTAAACCAAAATTGACGAAGATAATTATGACGCTTTTAAAATTCTCAATACGTCACGCCTTGGTATAATCTTTAGCTAGTTCTGACGTCACGAGCCCCCACTCCCGAGTTTTGATGCGTTTTATCTTTGTCAATATTCATTGATTTACAAAAACAAAAAAAACGTGTCCATTAATTTCCAATACTCTAACTGACGGAATAAATAGATTTGCAATTTTTTGATACTGTCGTCATGCCTATTGGTAAGCATATACCTACTTAATCAATTACTCTTTTAAGGCAAAAAGTGAAAACATCGAATTTGGATGTCATCATTTTTAATTCTAAGAATAGGTGGTGTTTTTTGCATTTAAAATTATTTTTCACTTGTACATACATAACATCACGCCTGTTTTCCCCGAAAGGTTATGCAGATATATAACTATAGACAATATACATTTACCTTACCCCGTACGCAAAATACGCGCTTTGACGTGGAGTTGCGGATACCAGCCCGCTATACAATACAATATACTTTTCCGGGCTCCCCCTCGTCGCCCTCGTCGTAATCTCGCGAAGGTGAGCCTATTGCCATCAATCGAGCATAGCTCCAGGCTCTGGGATGCAACTGAGTATTTCATGATGTTTTTATAATATAATTAATAAATCTTAATCAATAAGGTATTATTTAATCAAAAGCACTGATTAACATAAACCAGGCTGGTGATCTCACCATATCTGAAGAGATAATATATTATCTTCTTTTTATCAATTAATGTGATTGAATTCTGAATAAGTTACGAGTCAATAAACCTTTCCGAGATCCTCTGGTAGCATAGAAGCATTTATGCTGTTTAAAAAGTGCCGTCGCGCGCGTCGGTTAATTGCATCAAAATCTGAGTCTTTAAGCTTCTGCAAACTTGGACAAGTAATTAAAACACGTTAGCCACTGATTATATTAATATTAAATGACCAGTCTGGTGCAATTTTACAAGGCCATCTTTCACTTCTAAGCCTAACAGACGAGATTTTTTCTGTAGGTAGGTACATGCCTCGTACTTTTGATGTTGTAGCGGCACTATAGTAAAATAGTACAAGTACTACAGCAGCGCATCTATGCCACAAATGAAGAACTATCAAATTGCTGATTCGCGTAGTTAAAGTTATAGAAGAACCCGACACCAACTAACTCAGGCAGTACCTCACCAGACACAACACCCGTCTGGTCGGAGGATCCTCGCTTTTCTATGGGGAATGAAGAATTCACACCCTGTTCTTCATACCCCCAAAATGTATTTTTTGTATAACGCTCAAAGCAAATTCACGCAGATATGCTGTGTTTTTTTAGGTCACCTAATTGAATTATTTATTACACGTAAAATATTCGGTGAAAGTGATTGACATGTCTGAAACTGATTACTAAATAATTTGTTTTCAAAATGTTGTATTGCTATTTATTTATTAATTAATGTTACTATCACTTGATTCGGTTTAGTCGATAGGAATTCCAAATAGGCTTCGGCAAAATGGGTGAAAACTATTGGCGAAAAATCTGGGCAAAATGCACAAAAATGGTACTAGTCAGCCCTGCTTCCATCTTGTCGATAGAGTAATATTTACGAAGGCATGAGTAATTCGGAAAATATGATCATGCAGCCTCTTATTTACATCGTAGGTTAGTGTAGCAGGTAAGCTGACCGGTCATTGACTACTATAATGTATTAATTTTATTAATTATTTTGTTTGTTTCTTACATCACGTGCGAGCACACAAAAAGAAAGAAGCAAGTTCATGTCATTTGACAAAATACCCCCAAATATACATATATTTACCGTTGGTAGGTATTTCATAAAAAGTGGCATGTGTTTATAGTTTTTTCATGTGAAAATTTTACGACTACACGACATTATACATCACGAGCACATTACATATTGTAGGTGCAGCATTACAATGAAGAAATTGTCATTAAATTTTTTCTTGAACCCTCTGTCTCAATAGTTTTTAAACATCCTACTATAGGTAATTATATTTATTATTTTTTGTATATATTGACACGGAACCGGTCAGTTTGGCGACATTTGGGGGAGGCCTATGTCTAGCAGTGGAGGTCTTTCGGCTGAAATGATTATGATATTTTGACTTCGCAAATAGTTCTTGGGACCTACAAATACTTAACTAAGTGTTGAAAACAACTAACAATAGACTTTACATTATGTTGTCAATGTGAAAGTTTGGATATTATGGGCATTTGTAACTCTAGCACGTTTAAACGGCTGAAGAACATACAAAAATCAAATGTTAGGGAACCACTGTTAGGGAAATGAGCTTCACAGTTGGTAGATTTTACAGTTGCCTATATATTGTATACCAGATCAACTGCGCAAGTAAAGAACTATGTAGGTACGTCGCTCTCTCATTATAAATATTAACGAAATTTTGTTTGGAATAAAAAGGAAAACTATGTGTGGAATAATATTAATAATAAATGTTCCTGGTCACGTGGATTAAGCTGATTTTTTGGAAAGTAAGTGGCCACTTTGCATTGCTCTCACTCGCTGAAAAAAACGTTTTCGTAACTCATTTCAATATTTGAGATAATTATCTACTTTATATTTCCCTTGTCCTGAATTCCCGATTACTATTTTTATCTACGTTTCGTAGGTACAAATAAAAATTGGAATTGATTCGAATGTTGTAACGGAATAGGCATGACGACAGTATCAAAAAATTGCAAATATATTTAGTCCGTCAGTTAGAGTATTAAAAGTAATAGACACGTATTTTTTGTTTTTGTGAATCAATGAAAATTGACAAAGATAAAACGCATCAAAACTCGGGAGTGGGGGCTCGTGACGTCAGAATAAGCTAAAAATTATACCTAGGCGTGACGTATTGAGAATTTTAAAAGCGTTATATCTTCGTCAATTTTGGTTTACGTATCAAAAGAAAAAACACGGAACAAATATTTTTTGATAATCTAACTGACGGACTAATTAGTTTTTTTTTTGGTCGTCTCGCCTATTGGGTGACATACAGACACGTACATACTTCACAGGTGCATAAACTCTCAGCTTCGCGTTTTTAATCAAATATAGTACCTGCCTAGTTTTTCTCTGAAACTACATGACTTAACTGTGCACAGCTGCACATACATAAACTCACGCTTTTTCAAATGGGGGTTGGCAGAAACTACAGAATGCTAATTGCTTCGATCCTTAACTGTCAGTCTCAAACATTAAATATGAATAAACCTGTGTTTTAACCCTATGGAACGATCTGGGTTTCGTTTCTCTTTGTCAATGCGAGACCAAATAATTAATAGTCATATCTAATTGCACTTGTTATGTTATTTTGAAGGAAAGTTGTATCGGTTCGCAATGAAAATGACTGAAAGACAATATTCAAATGCCATTGCTAGACAAATAAGTGCCTCATTTCGAAGTTCGTGGTTCATACATTTCATTTTGAAGACTGAGACTCTATAACTTTTAAGAATCAAGAATCATTATTTGTCTAGAATATAAAGGTGTTATCAGATGACGTACAATTGGTGGATTAGGCACAAACTATATTTTGCCTTTTTAGGACATACAAATATTAGCGTATTTTAGTGAAATAATAGCCAATAAAGTTCTAAATCTAATTAACCAATTTTACTAATAAATCTAGTGTTACACATAAAATCACTTACGCATATTAAACGGTTTTGTTCGTCTTATCTAATTCTTCCGAATAACCAAAGTAACAACCATAGAATATGTTTATGTTATTGAATAAGTTTTCAGGGTTTTCGTAAAAAAGGAATTTAGGTATTCTATTTTCACATAAATATCTATCACGTTCTACACTTTAGATGGCCGAAACAGATTCGTCCTTTTTCTTTACATTCGGAAACATAACATAACATCATGCCTGTAATCCTCGAAGGGTTAAGCAGAGGTATAAGTACCCAAAAGTACATCCACATTTCCGCCAGTCTTGTGAAAATCCCATGTAATAGGGGGCGAGCCTATTGTCATCAACCGGGCACGAATCCAAACTCCGTGGCTACTACTGAGAAACTCCTGATGGAATAACTCAATAACAATCGGAAAAATAATGAAAATACAAGAAAACCAAGATAAGACAGATAGAAACAGTCTACGTGAGCTTCAGCAAACATCCCTGATGCGCTGCAGTATCGAGGCAACCCTATCAGCACCCTGAATGCGTTATTGTATTGGACGCGAAGGGCGCTGTATGATTTTTGAGTAAAATGACCCCACAGACTGCAAGTGTAGAACGACGTGCAGTAAGCACTAAATATAGTGCGCTTGACCTCTTTAGAGGCACGCCTGAATCTGCAGGCAATCATGTTTGCTCTCACACACAGCACCCTCTGCTCCCTATCAATATCCTCATCGTCTTTGAGGCCAGTGGTCAATAAGTGACCCAGATATTTCAATTGGTCTACCCTTACAAGTGGTATACCGCTTAGCTTCACTGAAGGTACTGCTTCTGGGTATTTACCTCTGGCCCCAAAGACCTTGACTACACTTTTTTTGACATTGTATGCCAGACCAAGCAGTCTAGCAAATTGCTCGCAAGTGGCTACGAGTGTCCTTAGCCCGCAGATTGACCCGCTCAGCAGCACCATGTCGTCGGCGTAGCTAATGTTATTAAACACACGCCATCAATATGTCACCCGACACGCATGCTGCTAAGCGTGCCAATCAGCTCATTCACGTATAGGTTGAAAAGCGTAGGGGAGCACAACCCCCCCTGCCTCACCCCGCACTCAAACCCATGCGGCCTATACAGGGCACGAGCCCATTTCACACTATTGACTTGGTTTCCATTCCAGTATTTTAGAGTATTTGTCACCTCTGGCGGCAAATTTACCTCTTCCATCTTCCTCCATAAAATGTCGTAGGAAACCAAGTCAAAAGCCTTACTCAAGTCAAGGAAACATGCGTAAACTCGACTGGCGATCCGTGTAGTCCTTCACAGTACGCCTCACACTCAAAATAGCGCTGTCAGTGGATAATCCAGAACTGAAACCAAATTGGTTATCGTGAACACGTATATGACTGCTAAGTTGAGCATTAAGCACACTGTCAAACACTTTTGACATGATTGTGGCAAGAGATATAGGCCTGTAATTGTTCCTATCGCCCATGTCACCAGTCTTATTTTTGACTAAAGGCACCACTGTTGTTTTGATCGTGTCACTCGGCATATAAGCATGACCCAGACAAAAAGTAAAAAGCAACACTCTTGGCAAATGCGGACCAGCAAATCGGAGATGCTCAATGCTGAGACCGTCATGACCAGGAGATTTTCCTCGGCGCATCGCGTTAATTCTGTTCAAGAGCATTTTAGCTGTTATTTTAACTCCTAGGTCTTTCCGTGGCTCAATATTGAGCGTCGCCCTAGATGGGCCTAATGGTGACTGCACACTAAAATGGTCTACAAAAAGGTCAGCTATTTGTTTAGCATCACTCACGCCATCGATGCAAACAGGGAGGCCAGGCTTGCCCTTCAGTCTATTTGTATGCTTCCAAGAAAATCGTTCTTTGAATGCTGTAAAGCTAGAATAATCATTTTAATTTGAGTCTCATGATCTTGACACCATTTCAACCGAGACTTAAATATCTTTCTAGCTTCACGCATTTCTTCAAAAATACGTCCCGATGTATATGTGTATATGTACTTATACCTACATTATACAGCAGAACGTCAACAATTTAGGAAAAACAAAACATTTCATACCTAAACAAGTAGAACCGTGATTATATTAACGGTGTTTATTGAAGGCCACAAGTCTGAGGTAATATTTTGGCGTTTGTAAATCTCCATACTAAGAAATCTATGGAATATTATGTCATTTACAAGCTATGACCGTGACTCTGTCCATAACATTTGTAATATTTTTAACGATTTGTTAAGAAAACTGTCGTTTCTCTAGCAACGTGTTTGACCACAGTTTTCAACGAAATATTTCCAGTGTTCTCCTTCTAGCGTATCGATGACAATTCAAATTGAGTCAGCCCTAAAGGCGACGAGTTTGGCACTTTCAGTAGCGTCCATCAGCTCCTGTGATGTGCAAATAACAGGACAGGATTTCTCTTGTCAGCTATGCGAGCAGTTACGTAGGATAGTAGGTATAGAAAATACATATGCCATCTAATTATTAACATCCTCATTCTAATATATTTAGGTATTTTTTTATTTACACAGATACCTGGTTCATTATAAAATATTAAACCTGGCGACATTCTTTTTTTCTTTAGACACGATAGCTAGTAAGGTGAAGTGAGTATTTATATGACAAATTGTACTTGAAATCGTCCTACACAATAACAATAGGGAATATGCATACATTTTCTTTTTTTTTATTTCGAATCGGAATGTTAAAGTACTATAAAAATAATGACAAAAAGCGAAAACAAGACATAAATCGGCCAAACAAGACAACAGTTATAACCATTTAAACTTTTGTTCTATCTCTTTCTAGATAAACGGAATTTAGTATGGATTTTGTACGTCGATGCAACGAATGACGTCATTCGCTGTATGTGATCTCTCTGTCTAATCAGCAGTTTCAAATGCATATAACTTAGTATTTTTTAAAGATATAAAAAAAAAAACACTTTGCTCAAATTCATTTCTGATCGCTTTGTTTATAGTGATAAAAAAAAATCATGCATATACCCTATTGCTGACATACAAACATTTGAAAAATATTTAATATGTATCCTTGTAAATTTTAAAAGGAAAGACATGGACTTAAGTTGTTTATGTAGGTACCATTTCCACCTCCATAATGTTCAACTTTTTATACATTCACGATCTTTCCTCTAAATTGTAAATAAGTTAATACCTACTGTTACAGTGAAGGGGACCTTTTATTTAGTGTTTTGCTACAAATACATACTAAAACTACGTTTATTTATGCCATTTTATTTCGCATTGCAAAATTTGATTTAAAAAATAATACGAGCAACACATGATTTTAAATAATCACATTATTAAATAAATGTGAGGAATACATGTAATTGGTCGTTGTATGTGTGTATGTAGGATATTCGAGTGAGATAAGCAGGCAGGAGGCAGGCACGATGCCGGCGTTGGCAGAGGTCAGTATTGACGTCAATGCAGTCACGTGATCGCATTGTACCACTGCCATATATACCTACCGGGCGTAGAGCGGCGCTGCGCGCGGCCGCATTCATGACTGGCATGCCTCCATGCGCAACCGTGGCGCAGTTGGCTGTAGGAACTCCTTGAGAACAATTCCGATATTTTTTATAAGAACCTAAATATTTCTTGCTTGAATTACCTACTATTTCTTGCATAAAAAGCTTTTGTAATGAATGTATTCATTACAAAAGTTTTTTAGCAGGTAGTTCACAACGTGTGCTTGAAATCACGTGAATTATGCTCAAAATATTTTTTATTCTTATATTTTTGTAATTGTATAGCAGTTAAGTTAAAACAAAACGTGTAGACAAACTTTGAAGTACCTACCTCTTTTTCTCCTTTTTATACGTTACACGTGCACCTATAATTTATTGTAAGTCACCTAAGGCCTTTCTAACCCTAAAATTAGCAACTCTATTTGTGGTGGTTCAAACTTCGTTTAAAAATACTGTTAGAATAAAGTTCTAATCAGCTTGCACTACAAAGCGGTTCTTACGTCAGTCACTGCGGCCGAATAGTGCGAAATGAGTGTTTTTTTGCGATTTACAAAAAAATCTATTGATTGGACTAAAAAAGTAAAACACATAAGACCTGCTTTATAGTTAGTTCAGTTAGTATGCAAAGTTTCATGATCTAATTTGAAGTACTTTTTGAATACCAGCGGTTTATTGTTCGATTTGGAGGTAACTTTAGATTTTTTTTCTATCGAGAAAAGTTTATGGTATCGTGTTTTCGTCACACATAGTACTTAGCATTAATCCTCAACTCTACCATATATTTATTTCAAAATAAATGCTGCAGTATTTTAGGCGTAACGGAGGATCATGCTAAGCCATTTGATATATAATAATAATGGGTATAATAGGCCCTTAAAATAACTGGTGTAAAGCCTAGATTAAATTAATCAATCTGGAAAGAAGTCTAACGAGAATCACTGGTTGTCTACCTCTGCTTTCTGAAAGAAAACAAACATAATTAATTTATACCCAATTCAAGTGGGTACATTACATAAAGGTTTTCTTATACCTAATTCAGATTCATGCTGCATAAAATAATCGTTGGGTAAGCAAATTGAAATTAGCCTGAAGAGTAAAAGAGTGTTGAGCACCGTTTTTTTTTCAATTTATGTCATGTTCTAATACGCTTTTTACGGTAAACCGTCCTTTCTTACGGTAAACCGTCTCTTCCTATTTTAAGAGTTAAAATCTAAACAATTTCTTTTCCCTGTGTATTTGGGACAACGGTAGTGCCAAGACGAGCCAAGCGAAGCGCAAGGGTACTTACTTACCTTTTCTGGAAGCGCTTCGTCGTTTTTTTTTACCCTTTTATCATGGGTTCAGATTATACCAGATAAACAAAATTCTCGGGATATGTTGTCAATAGCGGACTTATTAAACATATAAAGTTTTAATTGCATAGCTCTTATACTTTAGATTTTATTGATATCTAAAAAACCCTAATTTCGTCACTGACTGATGATCATCAAAATACTTAGAGTATTTCCTAATGTCCTAGAAAGCTGAAATTTGGTATGCAAGCTATTATTAGTACACAAACAATAACAAAATTATAAAACTTGTAACTTTTATCCCCCAACCCCTTAAACTAGGGGATGGAAGTTTGTATGAGACTTCCGCAATTTTGACGCCAGAGGTCTAAAAATGTATGAGCTAGCGGTCTGAAAATTGATATAGGGACTCCTTGTTATTAATAATAAGAAAAAAATAACACCCCAAAAAAAGAAAACAAAAAAAATATCACAGTCACAAGCAACTTACAAAAATAAATAAAATCCCACCAAAAACATTTTCATGTAAAATGTTGCCAAGACGAGACCATATGACTCGCACTCTCAAAAAGTTATCAGATCTCATGACGAGCCAAGATTCGAACTCTACACGCCCTAACTCTACAAGGTCTAACTTCATAAACTACACCGTAGTTAAAATATGTGGCTTATAATTCTGTTTCTATTTAAGAACACTTCTTTAGACACCATGTACAAATTCAAAACGAGTAGGTAGGTAGGCAATTTTAAAGGATCACACTTGAGTGGGGCTTTCGAACTGCGCGCCTATAGGTGTCGTAAAAGCAACAATGTTTCAAATGTATCAAACTATTTAGTGTTTGATCAGGCGTATCGTACCTAATAGTAGGGAAAGCTATCTTAACTTAAATCATTTCAGGCCAATGTATTAAAGAGTTATGACATAAGAGGTTTTATTAACTAAGTTAATAAGTGATTTAGTATGTATTGACAATTTGTTAATCGTTATAGGTAAAAACGATTAAATTAAGAATAACTAAATAACAACAAACTTTAAAAATGCAAAAAAAAACTCGTCAACGCCCGACCGTCAGGTGGGAATGTGCCCAAGAGACTGGCGTACTGTGACTGGTTTAGCCTCTGGCCAAGGTAAAAGCCAGCCCTTGGGTCACGGGAACATGGTATCGTCGTACGTAAATATGTACCTATCTTCTCATTTCACACTTATGTCAGGTCTCCTGAGATAGGTTTAAAAGCAAATCAACCGACTTCTAAAAAAGGAGGAGGTTATATTTTCCGACTGCATCACTTTTTTTTAATGTATGTTCACCGATTTCTCCGTGATTACTGGTCCGATTCTTTTTGCATTTGGTAGAAGGTCACGCGGTGATCCCATATTTTTTTTTTAACTTTGCTTCGTGTTAGTTTGAGTTATACGTGATAGGTACGTAGGCTAGGTACCTATCTTCTGATTTTACACAAGATAGGTCATGTCTCTTGAGGTAGGTGAAAATACAATTAATTCATTAGTTCAACTTAACGTTAGGTACATACCAACGTATGTACCTAACATTAAGTTAGTGTACTTCAAGAGAGCAGCGGTGGCCCAGTGGCGGCGGCCCCGACTTACGAACAGTAAGTCGTGGGTTCGAACCCAGACAGGCGCATTACTTTGTGTTATTTATTTCATCACCACTGCTCTCAAAACGGTGAAGGAAAACATCGTGAGGAAACCGGCATGTCCTAGAACCAAAAAATTCGGAAACATGTGACATCTACCAATCCGCACTGGGCCCGCGTGGTGGCCCATTCCCTCTCATAGAGAGGAGGCCTGTGTGTCCCAGCAGTGGGAACATTAATAGGCTGATGATGATGACGACTTCAAGTACACTAACATAATGAGAGATTTGAATATTAATATTGATAATGGTACCTATTATAAGATTGATAAGGTTGACTTTTACACTTTGACTGCCTCGTTGCTCTAGTAGTTGCAACCGCTACTGCTGAGCATGAGGTCCTGAGTTCGATTCCCAGGTCGGGCAAAGTGTTATCGAGTTTTTACCATCTGGAATTTCTAAGTAGCAGTCGCGGAAGTGTCCGGTTGATGGCAATAAGCTAGCCGCTGTATTACATGGTACGTTAACATAACTGGCAAAATGCGCTATTAGGTACTTACACCTATGCCTAAGCCTTCGGAGATTACAGTCGTGATGTTATGTTATGTGTTAAGGCGACTACAGCAGCTAAATTAGCAACTCTATTTGTGGTGGTTCAAACTTCGTTTGAAAAACTGTTGGAATAAAGTTCTAATCAGCTTGCACTACAAAGTGGTTATTACGTCAGTCACTGCGGGCCGAATAGTGCGAAATGAATGTTTTTTTGCGATTTACAAAAATCTATTGATTGGATTAAAAAAATAAAACACATAAGACCTGCTTTATAGTTAGTTCAGTTAGTATGCAAAGTTTCATGATCTAATTTGAAGTACTTTTTGAATACCAGCGGTTTATTGTTCGATTTGGAGGTAACTTTAGAATTTTTTTCTATCGAGAAAAGTTTATGGTATCGTGTTTTCGTCACACATAGTACTTAGCATTAATCCCCAACTTTACCATTTATTTATTTCAAAATTAATGCTGCAGTATTTTAGGCGTAACGGAGGATCACGCTAAGCCATTTGAGGTAGTATATGCCCTTAAGGCAATACATAACCAGGAACTTCATGTATGAAGATAAATTAAAAGCTTACCTACTGTTGTTTTGTTTTCTTTTAAATATGTATTTCGAATACTTTTTTCTTCCATAAACTATTAAGTCTGACGTTGGTAGATTATCTTTAAGTAACAATCTGTAGTTAATGATACTACCTATCTATATTTTTTCCTATAAACTTGGAGACCTACGTCAGGACTGTGGTCGAGACACTGATTTGTCATTAAAATTCATTCACCATCGATGGTTCTAGAAAATATTTATGAATTCGGAAAGTTTTACAGTTTCAAGTGATTGTGTCGAGGCATTCTCTCATTTAGACGATATTTGTTACCAAGGAGCGACAATGACCTTTGTTTTTAAATAACTGCTTGTTATTAGTTTAAAATAATCAAGTACTTAGGGTTAAAGCAGGCAGGCTGTTTTAAGTACTTTCACTTGAAAAAATTTAAACACAAATTAAGACCCTTGCCGAAGCCAAATTAAGGCACTTCTTGTTCGCTCCGTCATTGCCATTTTTTTTTTGTTCTGGACTATACCGGGGAACCTTCCAGTTATAGAAATATTGGAGGTCAAAGTTCCAACTATTTCAAAAGTTTTTTTTTATATTAGTTTTTAAGTATATTACTTGACCGTTGACCTTTTTTTTTAACCCTACGTGACCGTGTTAAGATTGCTAGATTATTCAAACCACAGACCGACGTCTGGGAGGAACTTTTGTCTGAATGGCAAGGTAGGTGGGATAATTCCATCAAGGCCGACACCTCCACCAGTTCTTTCCATCCGTTCGTGAACGGCTGGCCAGGACATGGTTGGAGGTTGATCACTGTGTTGCCCAATTTCTCACCGGTCATGGTAACTTTAAGAGTAAATTATTTTTCATTTCTCATACTCGGAAAGTAGTGTTTGTTTGATCAGAGCAGCGGGTCGAAAACGATGCTTCCCTCCCTTGGGCGGGAAAGACTCATAGTAATTGCTTCCCTCCCTAGGGCGGGAATGAATTTTAAAAATAGAACTAAAATTGGTTATTTAGTCGGCTATAATTTTTTTTACATAATTAAGAAAAATATCGATTAAAAAAAAATGCTGCGGTATTGTGAGTGTATACGGCCAATGTGAATAAAAAAAAATACCTATTAAAGTGGGATGGCCCGCGGCGGTGACGCGGGCGGTGTGTTCCATATTTGAAATTTAAATTAAAAAAGACTATTTATGTATAATTTGGCGGGATTTCAAAGAAAATTAAATTTAATTAAAAAAAAAGAATTTCACAAATTGTTCTAACTTCTCAATTAATTTTAAATAGGTACTACTCAACATGAGTAGTACCTATTACTATCAATAAATATTTTAGAAAAACTACTATTTTTTACTTTCCTTATATTTGAAATGAAAAGTAGAGTGTTTAACACGGGTGAAAGTCATCAATTCCCACTCGGACTATAGCCGCCCTCGCTTCGCTCGTGCGTCTAAATACCTCGTATGGGAATTGATTTCTTTCCACCCTTGTATAACAATCTACTATTCCTTCAAGCTTGTTGTCTCGCCTTTTTGTCAATGTTCCACATCTGACTGCGAATATGAACAATCAGCACATCACATTTTATGGGAGTGCAGTCTTTGGCAGAATGAACGCAACATTATGTTGGATAGTGTACAGGTTACATCCGGAGTTATTTACTATACAGACCTTGTGGAAACTAGAACAAATTTCCGTGCGTTCAAGCGTTTTTGCCATACCTATTATTGGAATCAAATATAACAGCTCACAACTTAGGACCCATTAATGTTAATATTTATCCGTGGTGCTAGGCAACTGGGCCTATCCCAGTTGTAAACGTCCCTTTGTGCCTATTGGCCTTGTTTCGTTCTGTCTCCTGCTGAAATGGAGGGAAGTGGAAATTACGGATTTTTCCTACTCCTCCACTATACTTTTCTGATTAATTTCGTTGCGGGATCCAAGACAGTTAAATTCATTCTCTGGGACTTGGTCGAGCTTCATTGTCTCGGCGCTTTTCTGGTGGTCGCCACTGTTGATTCTGGCTTTCAGGAGTTACAGTGGTTTGGGAACAGTGTGGCGGGCTTGACCGTTGACCTTCATGGCCGTTCACTATTTAATGCATCCATCAGCACAATGTTTTGAGTGCGTTATATTGTCTTATCATAAAACGTGAATTTTCACCCCAATGCTGTGTTGCCAGCTTCGTGATGAGTCCGTTTACACCCTGTACCACAGAATAAATACATATTAGCATTTGTTTACAGATCTATGTATTAACTTGAGATTTGATTTATGAATAAAGTTTTTGTTCATGGCACTTGCGCATGATTCTTGAATAAATACATATTAATTTCTGCATAAATACTTGAGGCAATGATATGATAATCGAATTGAGTTAATGGAATCTGTAATGTATTTCTAGTAAGTATCGGGTTTTTTTACCTATCAATTACGTAGGTATACTCTACTACGATGACCTATTTACTTCATCGTTCAACTTATACGAGTAATAGTAGAACAAGTTAATAAAAGAAGTTGATAACAATGGGAAGCATTACTGCTTCTGAAAATTCAGATTTGCTTTACCGAATGTTAAAAGTAGTGATTGTGATATAATATTGAATAAAGAGAAACTTGAATTCGTAGATAAAACGGTTTTCCTGGGGATTACGCTTGATTCAAGGCTACAATGGGGTTCTCATTTGACTTCTCTTGCGGGGCGGCTAAGTTCAGCAGCCTATGCCATTAGAAAAATCCGTCAGTATACTGATGTAGATACCGCTAGACTGGTTTATTTTAGTTACTTTCATAGTATAATGTCTTATGGCATTTTACTGTGGGGACGGGCTGCAGATATTGAGTCTATATTTATTCTGCAGAAAAGAGCCATCAGGGCCATATATAATCTTCGTAAGCGCGATTCTCTAAGGGAACTGTTTAAGGATATTGGCATCATGACGGTACATTGTCAATACATCTACGAAAACATAATGTACGTCAGAAAAAATCTGCACCTTTTTGGTAAAAGGGGTGACAGACATAATTACAGTACTAGAAATAGGGACCAACTAGTTCAGCCAGGTTTCCGACTCGCTAAAGTAGACTCATCTTTCATGGGGTACTGTTTGAGATGCTATAATAAAATTCCACAAAGTATTCTTGAACTGAATGAGACGAAATTTAAAACATGCATTAAACGCACACTATGTAAGCAAGCATATTACAAGTTGAGCGATTATATCGCTGATAAAAATGCTTGGCTCAATGCTGGTCCTGCTCCACAAGGACAGGGGCGCATAAATTGATAGCATTAAAATGTATTGTTGGAGCTGCTGAAGATTGTACAACTATCTTTGCATTGTATAGATTTAATCTCCTTAGTATTATATAAATGCATAGCCCATATTGTGTGAGTACTATGTACTAGAAAGCTATCATTCACTGGAAACCTACGTTTTTTCTTGACTTGAATGTGCCCTGGCGGTTTAGAGTATGTCATGCTCACTCAAATGTCTCGCTGATGGTGGCGCATGTGTCGGATCATTTAGTTCCCTTCAAAATGGTTGAGTTGAATGGTGCTGATCCATGCGTCATGTCCGTGAACGGGCGCTGTCAGTTGTGACTGGTCATCTCTTGGTTGCCATGGCTTATTTGAATGAATTATTTTGAATTGTATTTTTTTTGTTTGTGTGTTTTTGCTGTGGACACTTTTAACGTGCACATCTTGCTACATTGTTCTCACATAATATACCAACTCAACATGAATGATGTAACCAAGATTTTGTAACAATATTCTGATTTAAAAGAGTGTCCATGGAGTTTCTTGCCCGTTCTTCTCCATAGAGATCTACGCTAGGAAATGGGCAACTACAGTACTTTCACAGTTTTTATGTCTTGTGACTGGGACTGTAGCTACATTTAATTTTCATCTTTGTTTCGACAATTCAAAAGTGCCTGTAACTGGCTTACTTGAAATAAATGCTTTGATTTTTGAAAACTCCTGATGGAAAATCCACAGTAACACTTTGCCCGGCCTGGAAATCAAACCGAGGACTTCATACTAGCAGTAGCGCTTGCAACCACACGCCAATTCCAATCAAAATATCTAGGTAGGTATGCTTAACTTCGGAGACAATAATGTTTAAATATGTAATGTTTAAAACTTTCAACTGCAAAGACAATGTGCAGTACAGTAAAAACTTAAAAAAAAAACATCCAATAATATATAAAATAAAATAAATTATAAGAAGTAACATTGTCACCATAATAATAACAATACCTGCCATATTTAACATTTAAAATTAATAGCATTATTTTCGTTATTAGTCTATTTATGAATTCCCATCGGCTCTGACGTCAATGAATCTATTTTATCAACCTCATATTATAAACACGAGCTTAGGTTGTGGTGTGTATTTTTAATTTTTTTATTAACAATACCAATTACAATTTATGTAAATAATACTGGTATTTTTTTCTATTAAGTAATTCGTTGGTTGACTTCAGATACTTTCCTCTGTTTTTATTTTTTACTCTGTTAAAAAATATTTAGAAAAAAAAAAAAAAAAAAGATTAATTAAAATCAAGAACCTTTGGGCAAAGAACTATGTTCCCCATTTTGTATTGTCCTAAATTTCTGTACGATCCTTAGTATATTCACAAAATTATGACCGTTGTGAACACTGTCGTTTATTTGAGATGCCGGGACCTTTTTTCTAGTTTTGCTTTGGATGAGTTTTTAAAAGTCGATCATGCAAATGTAATAATTATCTCAATTTATTTGAGCACCATTCGTCCATACTTCTCTATTAAATTACTCCTTTTTAGGGTGACGTAGTCCTGACAAGGAACCCTATAGTTTCGTCATGTCCGTCTGCCCGTCCGTCCAAGGTTTTGCTCAGAGACTGTTAGTACCTGAAAGCTGTAATTGGCTGTAACTGTAGAGTGTGTATATCAATTACGCCGACAAAATGGTAAAATAAAATATTGGAAAATATTTTTCTTAGGGGAGCTCTCCCCTACATGGTGAAGTGATGATGGGATGTTTTTTTTTTGTCGTCTATCCCATCCTGTGGTGTATCGTTGAATAGGTCTTTTAAAATGACTTAGGGGTTGCTATTTGTGCTAGTTGCTATGTTGACTATTTTACGATTCAATGCTCCATTTACGAAATATTAAACTTCAAAGTGCAAAATTTGTTCCAGTAGGGCTTTCTAAAGCAGCAGTTTAACATTTAAAGGGCCCCCCCCCTTTAAATGTTAAACTGCTGGCTTGAAAAATCTGGAAAAATTCATGACGATAGTACATTTTATGAAGTATAAAGCAAAATTACTTAACTTTAAGTACTTAACTTTGGTGTTGGATAATTTTCCTCTAAAGTGGCTAAGATGAAGTATTAGCTGTAGTTGCTAAACTGACAGATGTCAAATTTGATCTATTATAAATCAATTATTTTTCATTTTTTTTTTTAATTATTAACGGGCTACTACGGAACCCTACACTGCGCGTGGCCCGACACGCACTTGGCCGGTTTTTAGCTATGTCATCTGCATGCCTCACAGTTCATCCATCGTTTTTTTGTTTGCCCCTTTTGCCATCCTCGTTCATACTCAAAACTCTCCTAACGATTTTTTCCTCAATCAATGCCACAAAGTCACAATATAGTATTACTCAAGTTTCTATAATATTGAATAGGTACCAAATACATGTGCTACGAACTTGCAGAGAGGAAATCGACATGCGAATATTGACAGCACGTTACAATAACGTGAAAATTATGAATATTTACTAAACCTATGAGTTTTTTTTTTTAATATTTTCATAATATCAACAAAATCTGGGATTTTTCTTTGTCCTACTGACTATGATGCTTTAGCTATGCATCTAAAAATTGCGACAAAGGAATATTTCCTTCGAGACTGTTAAGATTGCACAATATTAACCCAAAATTACGACTTTCCTAACGAGGTTTTCTCTATCTTGAAAAATGTATTTGAACTAAAATCGTCAACAACTCACACAAACATAAACAAAATTCTATACTTAGTTAGTCATCATAATTAGGAATCCGGTCATCAAATCGATTTTGAATGTGAATCGATTAGGGCTAGGTAGATGCGTGGGCTACGTGCTCTGTCCGAAGTCACGTAGGCCTAGGCCGTGCAGGGCGCGTGCCCTAACTTAATTACAGATGGAGTCATGCAATAAAGTGCCAATTATGTCATAGAGCTTTAAGTTTCTGTTAAAGAAAGCTTGGGGCTTCTACTTGTTCAGGAACATGACGTCACGCCTGTATGCTCCAAAGAAGAGAGTGGCGGAGGTTTACCTGTAGAACACCGATATTTAGTCAGTTATGTAAGTGTATGTAAAGGGCTCGTCTGATAGACGATCACTACTGCTTCTGAAAATTCGTGATGAGAAAACCACAATAACACTTTTCCCGGCCCGGAAATCAAGCTGGGGAGCAGTAGCGCTCGCGACCACCATCCGTACCAACGTCACCACTATCCTTTTTAAAAGTTTTCACATTTATTAAAGCTTTGTGCGGCAAACAGACGTATAATATTATGGGATGAGTTACAACAGTTAGTCGTAAACGCTTGTTTTAAACCTGTAATGCTTCAAAATTCTAAGAAAACATAAAACTAACAAGAATTTTGTTTTAGAATGTATGTATATTGTGCTGTCGGAGTTGGCAGTTGTATTTTTTAACCATCAAAGAACAACATTTTTTCGTCCACTTCAAACACAATGCAAGTTTAAAGTATTGTGATTTATTTGAAATATTCTTTTATATCAGATTAACGAATTTATCTAAAATTCACGAGTCAACGTTCGATTTAAACACCTAGCTGGATGTGAATGTTTGCATTTATTTACATCACAACAAGAAAGGAAAATGTCGTTTCATGCTTGATGTTTTCTTAACCTTGTATGCAATTTGTTGAACTCGCGGAAAACTTTAAATAAGAGTCATCAGTATTGCATAAAATGGTCCATATTATGCTATACCTACGTCACAGCTAATGATAATGTGTAATGGCATCAATTTTGTTTGCGGTTTTAATTATATTTATTGCCCATGGACATTCGGGCCAGTGTGATTTTTATGATTGTTGCTCTCATTAGCAGGTGATAGGATATTTTCAAACTAAATTGATCGAGGCGTACGTGACAAAACCCAAGTGTGTCAGTTCATTAGTTTCAGTAGGCGGGTCTTCTGATCAATTTTTAATTGATTATTAATAATTCACTTGGAATTTAGTTTAAGATTTTCCTCATCCCTCGCTTTTTAAGTTAGAAACAACATAACTGTGATATCATAGACGAAATCACATGGTTTTTCCGTTGTCACTAACCGCAACGACACTGTGAAAGTGTTATATGAGCGCTAATCACCTCGTAATTACAACCAATCGGGAATAAATGTTATTCTAGTGACGTACTTGTGACGTTGGTATTTATTGTGATGCTGTTGAGTTAATGTCTATTGAGTACCTATAGAACAGTCTATTCGCATTCTATCATCAGAATAAAGATTACATTATCTGATCCTGTATTTGACTCCTTAGGATAGTCTTCCTGTGGGGCAAAGGGCAACGCACCATCGCTCGGGAACATATCAAAAATGCAGACGGGTAAACGCACTTCTGACCGACTTTGCATTATTCAGAAGATGCATTATTGATCCCTTCCAGTGTTTGCTTTCATCAATGTTGACCGCGGTCCCTTTTTGCAAATACCGATGTTACCGACAAGAAAAAAACTGCTGAAACCAACTGCGTTTCAGCATAGATTTATACGTTATGTAGACTCTAGGGTTTCAAACAAGTGTTTAAAACTATGCAGAGTCAGCCCTTTTATAACGATATTGAAGTAATTTTTAACCGACTTCCAAAAAGAGGAGGTTACAATTCGTCTGATTTAAAAAAAAAAATTGTGTATGTTCAGCGATATATTCGCCAATTATTGTAAACCGATTTTGATGTTTATTTTTTTGTTGTGTTTGGAAGAATATTATTTCGCGGTGGTCCCGTTTAAGTTTGGTGAAGATCTGATGCGGAGATATACAAGGGAACTCCTCAATATTAGACGGCAAATCTGTCGTGATTGCTGCAATCGGTTGGATGTTCATTGTTTATACAACATCATGACGTAACATCACGCCATGGTGTGATGTTATGTATTATGTTTTGCTGTATATTATTGAAGGGTTCCCTAAAAATTGAAAAAATAAAAAACTTTTTTGCAAAAAATAAAACCGACTTCAAAAAAAGTGAAAAAACTTTAGCTTCAGAAGTCGGTGGCAAAAAAAACTAAATCAAACAAACAAAAGTCACCGACTGCTAAAGTTATTTTTCCCTTCGTTTTTGTTTTTGAAGTCGGTTTTATGTTTTGCAAAAAATCTTTTTTTACGGTTCAATTTAACAAAATCACTCTTTATTTTGCATTAGAATCTATGTATCATCACATCTGAATGATGATAATTTTGAACAAAGAAGATTTTTTATCGCCTGAACATGACGCACTTGGTTACATCAGTTGTTTTCCCGATTCAGAATAATTTTATTATCGAAATAAGTTTTAAGTATCTACAGGAAAAGTTCACGTAAATAGTTCAGTAGAATCTTGGAGCTTTCATGTTTTATGGACTGAAATAATCTCTCTTTTTGGAAACAGAAGCCTTAAGATTTCATTTTTTTTTCAGGTGTATCTGTGCACGAATATGCCTAATTCACTCGTATATTTTCTTGCCGACAGGATAATACATAATGAATCACTCACTTACAAGAAACATTTACATGAATGGATGATCAATATTATAATCGGTGACGTTTGATGTCATTCACATACTCTGGACACAGATGGGATGCATCACCTCTCACAAATAAGAGCAACGCGATTAATTCAGTTTTCCTAAAGTAAAGGGTTTTGAACTTCTGTTGTTCGAGAAAAGAAGACATTTTAAGTCAGATTATGGAAGGTCAGTAACTTGTGAGTAAGGCAAGTAAGCGCCTACAGTTATTTCATAGTTATGTATTGCCTACGATTTTGCATCATTGATCATTATCGTTGTAATTCTTTGGTTTCTAAATAAGTACTATAAGTTGGCCTATCTAGTTTAAAAATTGTGATCCGTATTATAATATGTATATTGCAAGCTTTAGCACCACTTTTGTTATTTTCCCTAATAGGTATCTTATTGGACTCAGGGTGTCCTAAAATACAGGTCTCGTCTTAGTGTAGGCGACAGTCTCTCACAAATACAGGTCTCGTCTTAGTTTAGGCGACAATCTCTCACAAATAAAATACTTTTTCCTGTAAATTGTATGTTACATAAACAAAATAGTACTGATGATCTTTTTTTGTGGAAGAGAAATAAGATTTTTTTAATTTTATTTATTTATTCTGACAGAAGTATAATAAATTAATAACTGTGAAAAGAAATATAAGTCACATTACTTTAATTATTTAGGTAATAAGGTACTTTTAACAGATGTCACAACAATCATCGTGGGGTCGCTCTCGCTAGCGCTACACGAAGCTCTCAAGATGGCGCACGATGGTATTACGCTGTATAACAATAGACAGTTAATTGTTATATAATGGGAAAGAGCACTAATTATGAAATTATGATCACAAAGATGTGCGTCAGAGCTGCTCGTGATTGTCTGAACATGGATGTTCGATGGTCACGTGAAGATGTACCTAATGGGCATTAGTGATAGAGCAGTGTTAAAACTGTTTTGTAGTTAATTGATTACGGGCCACTGCCTTATGTTGAACTGCGTTGGCGGGTCTAGGTCCCAGATATCATCTGCAGCTTCCAAAGTAGGTATATTAGGATGTACTTATCGTCAATAAATGCTTTACATTAACTGTTCTGGCACTTACTTTGACTTGTTAATAAAGGGTGTAAAAAACCTATCAACGAAGCCGAAAGGCACTTGTTTTCCCCGTCATTGCGATATTTTTTTTGTACTAGACCATACCTGGGAACCTTCTAGTTACGGAGATATTGAGGGTCAAAGTTCCAACTTTTCGACAAGTTTTTTTTAAATACAAAGTTTTTATTGTAAGATTTTACTTTAAATACCTCCACGACCCCCGTACCTACTACTCAAGGTATCCATCAGTACAATTTTTTGAGTGCGTTAGATTGAGTTCTACCACAAAACAGCACAACATTTTTCTCCCCAAAAAAAAGTCGTTTCCTAGCAATCATTTTTGCGTAAAGCATTAAGCAAGCGTAGTTTGATGTACAGAATGCTTGGTTGACAGCTTTGTGATGAGGTTATTTACACCCTGTATATTATTGGTTCGTGCAAATGGTAAAGAGACTCTTCACATGAGCATCTTTCCTCGTATTATGTATAATTCGTCTGTTCAGAGGGTAATTTGGGTTTTCCCAAAGACGCATTAAATGGAATATGGTACCTACGAAGACTTTTAAATAATAACGCTGTTTTCGGGAAAAGTTTAGAAAACATGTGTTTTATTTAATTTCCTTGAACTTGGTAACCCAAGTATTATATTATTACTTAGTTTGGTAAATTATGCCAGTGATCAGCCAATCTTTTAACCTCTTTATTAATAAACGTGGGGTAGTTATGTTTAGCTAGAAGTCTAGAACCCTAACACATATATTTTATGGTATATCTAAATTTTATACTGGCTTTATATTTATTCAGTGTTTTTTAATAAGGAGGTAAGAGTTCAGATTCGCCGGTCACTGGCATATTTTAACACTCTCAGTTTCTGTTCCACAAATAGCTCGTATATATTAAAATAGATGGCGCTAGCTTGTCATAGTCTCAAGGCAGATTGTTATTCTTTGTTTTCGCGTCCGGAGATTGAACTCACTGCATATTTATTACGTGTTTTTGACGCTCCCTTTTCCGTCATCATTCTGTATTATATTAGGAATTAAGAATACGAATTTCGAGAATTCCAACAGATATTCAGGCGATTTTGAATGAAGTTTGAGAAAATGTTTCCTTATAATGCTTTTTTTTTTTTAGTCATCAACTAAGAATCGCTAAATGAATGCCGTAGCGTTGAAAATCCGATTGTTTATTTTTATTTCAGTATTAATTCAGCGTCATTAAAGAAAACCGGCATTGGGGTAAGAACGTAAGTTCTAGCTATGTTCTTTGCACACACGCTTTGATTTCTGATGATAAGATAGCTCACGTGCTGGTTGCTGTGATTATTGTAATTTGCATTGTTCTTACCTATCTAAAGTTGTAATCACTAGCTTGTACTTAGACTTTAATATTAATGATCCTCCATCATAGTTGCTGATAATCCCGTAGTCATCTCTGGTAGCTATTTATAGGATTTTAATGGTTAAATGTATTTATGGATAGGTTAGCACTACTAATTGATAAAGGCAACTGAAACTTCAGATCGACTTCGGTCTATAATTATTCATATAGTTCAAATATGCAATTAACAATATAGAGGTGAATTAGTAGCTTAATACTTTACGATGATTTTTCGTTTAAAATATTAGATAACTTGGTGTTATAAACAGAAAAAGACAATAAATATTAAAAACAGAGCTTTGACCGATATCTTTGATTCATCTCCTAATGTCTTGAACGTTTCAAAAGATAACAATCAGTTTGTCTTATCAATCTATTTATAAACAAATCTGGAGCACGAGGTGTTCATGTAACGTTGCGTGTAAATGAGTGATCGTTAACCAATTGGGGTTAAACATGGGTTAAATCATAATTGGGCGTGACAGGCTCTCGACTTTAATATGAAACGTTGTGCAGAGCACGGCTTTGGCGCGTGCTTGAGGTAGGCGGGTCGCACACTCACTGGAGACGTAAAAAAGGTTTATCTACTGACTTTCCTGTCCGGTACTGGTAGGCATATTGATGATAGTGATACAGCAGGTACATAGTGAGGTTTAACTGACGTCCGTATGTAAATTAATCAAAGACAGAAAGCCAAGTCAGAGGCCTATAGGCGACATAAAAACTCTGACACCAGGTTAGGCACTAACCGCACCATAAAGATGAAGAAGAAAAACATAAAAGGGCCGGCTGAGGTGGCAGCTTTTCCTATTAGGTAGGGTAGGTGCGTAGGCCCGATCCTGTAAGTAAGGTATTAAAACATTCTCAAAAACAATACAACTTAAGCCGTCATACAAAAGTATATTCAGGAACAAATTCAAGAACGTACCCTAACTAAAATCTATAGGTAGGATCATTTCTAACTTTTGAGTATTTGAAACATATGTTAGCCAAGGGTGTATTCGACAATGGTGAGCTTTCAAGACAATATTTCACAAATTTCTTTAGTTATCCCAAAGAAAAACCAGTCTGCTACTATCTTTACTCACGTCCAAACTACTTATCGTTTAAAGAGAACAATAAAGCTGCGCGTGCGCCAGTGGGTGGTGAACGGATGGTCGAATCAATCACGGCGCAATGAGTCCGCAGGCCGCCGCCTGCGCATCATGCGGTACTCACTACGATCACAACACAATCATCTTCGTTGCTCCACTACTGTACACTGGGTACTTACTACCTATAGGAAGTCTAAAGGGAATGACTGCCATTAATAGAACTGATAGATATTATTATAACTAGTCTGACTGCTTATACGTGGCGCGGGATGTAGTTATTAGTTGACTAGCTTCACTTCCTTGCCTTATTACCTGAAATTATCCCACCAGGAACGTAAGTAAAAGATATACGTATAGCCTTTGACAGCCGAGGATAATGTAGCAACCCACTATTGAAAGAATTTTCGAAATCGGATCAGTGGATCCAAAGAGCTTCCAACATACAAACCAACAAATTTTAATATTTTGAAGACATCGTGCGGGTTCAGGATATTTTCAGTGGCTACTTGGGAGAATTTTTTTTTATGATCAGACCTGGCTTTGGGCAGCAGAGGTATTTCGGTTGCTCCTTTGAAGTATTTTCATATAATGACCGATCACTGATTGCTAAGGTATGTTTTGGGTGTGCGTAGTAATTCTACCAACCTTACAGTCGATTAGAGTCAAGATATTTTCTGTTGCAACTTGGGAGAGGATGTCTCCTGCTATGGACAGCAATAGGAAGAAAGTACCCCTGTACCTACCGCTAAACTACAGTTATACTGGGGATTTCAAAGTCAGGTTTTTTTGGTAGCTACTTGGGAGAGACCGTCGCGTCTCCTGCAGTGAATTTAACTTCGTATAATTATATTGATTCGTATTTAGAACATAATATAACGTATACACATACAAGGTGTAGTTTTGCATCATATTCAAAATTCAGGAGCTTGTCACAAAAGACATAAATAATCAATATAAATTACGATACCCGGTCAATAATTAATAAAGCTGCTATTTTAAATTGTTTAAAATTGTCAGTATTTCAGAACAACACGAAAGTAATATAAAGAATCACCCATCGCGCAACATGTCGATGTGTGCGTTTATTTGTGTGTGTAAAGGCGCGGTTATAAGGCTAGTTACAGACGTGCTGCGTTTAAATACGGGTGGTTTACACTAACCGATTTCCGTAAATAAGAAAGAAAAACCTTCCCCTTGTTGGCTGTTTTGACAATATCCGTTAAATCGTATTTATGACTGACAACTTAACTGTGACATAGGAGACGAGGAAGCGCGGTTAATGTTTAGGTGACATTGATGATATTTTGTGACAATAATAACATTGGCACAGGTTCATCACAACACAAATTATGACCTTCAGCTGGTTACAACTTTTACAATAACGTAACCGTTGTTTTTTATTTATCTCTTTATCAAAACGAGCTGATGCTGTGTAGATAATAAGTTACGTAAGTAGTTTGTTAAATATTAATGACGATATTGCAGAATTAAGATTTTAATCTCAGATATTCTATTTAGATAAAACATTTCTATGAGATAATGTTACAACACAACCAGTCCCAACCAGTCTTACCAGTATTAACTGGGTTGTGGAGATCAGATAGGCAGTCGCTCCATGTAAAATACTGGTATTAAGCTGCATTCGGTTAGACTGGAAGCCGACCCCAACATAGTTGGGAAAAGGATGCTAGGATGAATAAGATATGAAAGGTATTAATAAGATGAATGTAACGAAGAATGAAATGATCTAAGTAACTGTGGCAATATCTTAGTCGTATTGTAGCTTCGTTTAGAACGCTTTTCTAGAAGTTTGTGGTTGATAAATTATTTACTTTGGTAGCACATTCGTCTTCATTGACCAAACGAGTTGGTTGACATCTAGACCTCGTTGTCTTAAAGTTTCAGGAAAATTTGAAATACGATTGTACCCGTATATAATTGTTAACTTAATCAAGTTTTTGAAATACACTTAGTATTCTTCCATCATGTGTTAGATTTATTGTTTTTTTTGAAAACTTTGAATTTAGGAGATTCATTAGCAATTTGTAATAAAATCCCATGCCTTATTCTCATGAAAGAGTGTTTGCAAATGCCTAATTTAAATAAATTAAATCTTTCATGTTTGACGAACCTAGTTTAGATTTTTTTAGATTTTTTGCCGTCATAGATATTTAGAAAAAACATGGGTCTAGCTGTGCTTCTAACGGTCTACTCCTTCTCACAGAGAGTCCTGGGTTCCAGCGGTGGGAACGGAATAAGCTGATTATGCATAGGTTATTTGGTCGAATAAACAAATTATTCAGGGAGGAGGGGGATATGGATGCCCAAACCGTAACATCAAACCGAACACCACATAGGAATATTTTATCGGTAATTTTAATCTACACTGAAATGGTATGGAACAGCTCGGAATGGAGTAGGTACCGGTAACCGTTTGTGCTTCGGTGCCTCTTCCACACTATATTGAAATGTTTTAATTTTATGTTGTCCCGATGAATTAATTTTTGAATACTGAAAGCAGTGGTCATCCATGACCTTTAGATCACTGACTTCAGTCGGGAGAACGAGAAGCTTATAAATTTCTAATTTGTCGCCATTTAATAGTGTAATGAGCCTGCTGTAAGCATATTGAAATATAAGTTTCCTATCCATTTGCATAAAATTTCTCTTCTTTCTTATCTAATATAACTTGGCATACTTTTGTTACTCCTAATTGTATTTTCGCATAACATTATTCACGCATAACAGCTTACGCATAATTTTTTTAAGCATAATTTCTCTAGTCATAATAATGAATAAGCATAACATTCTTAAGCATAAATTTATTTACGCATAATGATATTAAAACATGTTATTTATAGGCATAACAAAGAAGCATTATAATTAACTCCTAAAATGTTAGACATACCATAATTAGATTTACCAATTTATTTCGTTCGACGATTGAAAAAAAACCATATCTCCTGAAGCACGTAACATATGTATAACATATTTGTTTTGAACATATTTGATTGTGAACATTGGGTTTTTTCCCTGTAAGAAGTACGCAAACAAGCATACACCATGCATGCAGCAAGCATGCAGCAAACATGCAGCATGCAAGCAAGCATGCAGCAGGCATGGTTTCTGTCACGGCACCGGCGCTGCGGGGCTCCGGTGGTCCCACGCGCCTTAGATTACACTCTAGGGGTAGGGCAGACAAGACTACGTGGAGTCGGTTTTGCAGCGATTTGTTTTTGTCACTAACTTTTTTAGCACAACTTAATGAAATTTTAATTCAAAATAAATACGTAAAATTAACTCAAATTTGATTCCGTTATTTCTATTAATTGTATGCTTAGATACTATTATGCTAATAGTCATTATGCCTAGTAACATTATGCGAATTCTATAATGCTAAAACAAATTAGCCTTCAAGATAAACTGCCAACATAAACTGTCATCATCATCATCAGCCTTTAATGTTCCCACTGCTGGGGCACAGGCCTCCTCTCTATGAGAGGGAACATAAACTGTAAGCCAAAAAAAACATGGCAAAGTATTATTATGGCAAAACAAATTATGCCATAAATAGTTATGCCAAAGTATATCAGGAAAAAAAAATATGCAAAAAGAAGGGATCCCTGAAATATACTCTTAGGGGAAATACAGAGTTTCTTGAACTCTGAAATATGTAAATAAAACGAGGTTAGTACCTATTATTAAAAAATTACGTAGATGAGGAGACATAATACGAGTACCAAGGAATGTCTGAAAAATAATAAGCTTTTGTCTCTATAGAACCTACCCCAGGGGTTATTTACCTTTGTAAAACTTTCTCTGAAAGCGGAAGTTTTGATCAGTATTCTGACATCGCCCTCATTCTGTTGGGCTACTGGTCCACTCTTGAAACAAAGAATTTTATTTTATAGTTTACTAGCTTCTGCCATTGGCTGCGCCCGCGTTGAGGTGGAAATTAAGTACTACTCTGTTTTGGTTACAAAGATCTGGTGAAAGTCTCTGAAAGCGCCTTTGGGATCTATTTATGCAACTGCATTAGTAGGGATATCGTCATTCGGTATCTTAAACCGCGAACGTCATCATTTTTATGAAAACCAGATTGTTATTTTATTCTATACATAAAAATCCCACATACTTAATTATACATTTTTGAAAGTTCTTTCGAATCATCCATAATCGCAAACGTTTAGTCCCCGGGACCAAACCGGTGATTATTATGTCAGATCACTATCTGACATAAAAATCACCGGCGCCATACCTACCATCAAGTTGCTTTTGCGGTGGGTATGGCGCCATTTTTAAGTTTTATTTTCTCCTGTTTTTTTTATGAATGTTGTATTCGTGGTATTGGATGCGGAAAAACGGTGTTCCAATAGGTACCAGTCTTCAAATAATAAAAGATGTCCTTTGAAACTGCTTGAACTTTGGGTATAGGTATATATTTTAAGGATTTATTTAGTTTCTGCCCAAAGTTCAAGTTAGTTAATATTGACTGAATCTGCACAAATATTTGCAGAGGTGTTATGTAGAGAACCCATTTGTGAATACCCAAGAATACCCAAGTGGCAGTGTTAGATTATAGGCTGTATTTGGTTGATGATCGTCGTCTCTTACTGAAGGGCTATCAAAAATTTAAAGCAACTAACTGTCATAAAAGATGTTAAAGTTTATTTAACCGAGTTGTATGACTTCGACAGGAAGTTAATCTGCTATAGCAAAACTCGGCATAACTATTTTAATAAAACCTACTGGTTTTTCTTCTTTTACTTGACTAACTTCCTGTGGAATCCCAAAAAAATACGTAGATCAGTGCGCAGCACAGAGCAGGCAGGTCAAGCGCCCCATCTACATTCCCAGATCATATCTAAACATTCGATAAACTCTGATTGTCCCCCAGGTAGTATTTTAAGAAGCTCCTATTAATATTAAACGTGGTCGTGGTGCTGCATATTCAACGCGACCTCGGCCATGGACCGGTCATCCAACGAGCAGTGAGTCGCGTACCTACCGCGCGTACTGCGACTGTGTGGACACCGTCTGCGCACCACGCGCTCTACTGATGTCTACTGATGTCTTGTCGCACGGATACAGCTGTGACATGTCGCCATAATCTGCGACTAAAGATTTCCACGTGCTGTAGAGTCTAACCTGTAGAATGCTAACGAGGAAATCAAACAAAATGAATTCAGTATCTTAAACAGCGGGTTTTAGATACTGGATTTTCAAAAGCGGATTTCCCTGAATGAATTACACGTGGAGATATTGTCGAATTTTAATAATTTAACTGTTTGTCTTGTCTTGGCCGAGAGTGCATGTCAGTCCTTACACTGACGGGGTCGCGCAGAGCACACCCGGGTTCAATGTATTCCACAAAAAACTATTAAGACAATGTATTCCAACTACACGTCTACATCCGTTGTCTCGCTATACTCGTTCTAGGGAACTCATTTAAAACATTTTTTTTTCAAGATAGAGCACTGACTTGTTGGTCCTCATTCTTGTCTGTTAGTTCCGTCCACTTGATGCTTCGCAGGACGAGATTTTTAATTCTTATTAGCCGTGAACCGAAGATAACCTGAACCAATTTAGTCAAATAGGTGAAAATATTTTATATAGTTAGTTTAGAACTTTCTAGAAATTCGATAAGTAAACTTTTACGACGTTGAATCTACGGATTATCGAATACGCTTTTGAATTTGTTAAATCAGTTTCAAAACTGTTAGGTAAACTTTGATAATATCAAATATCAAAAAAAATTACGTACCTACTCGTAAAACTTTTGAAAAAAGAAGATCAATAAGTCAGATAAAGAAGAATATGTAAAAAATAAAGTTTAATTTTGTAATATTTGCCACTGACGGTACTCAGGCCTCTTCCCTGATACAGTAAGTATGGCTGTAATCCACCATTTAAGCTCAGTGGATGGTGGATGTCATATGTCTTTGAATTCATAATAATTCTAGGTGTTTTATCACGTCACCATATTCAGTGCAGTGGTAATGAAATAATTTACACAAAGTAGAATCTTGGAATCTTGAACGATAAATGCTAATGATTAAAAAATACCTCTAATTAAATATCGATGCATTATTGTTAGCCGTGTGGTATCCGGCAGAGTAGAATAGAACCAACCCATTACACTCACGGGTGTCGTATAAGGTGACTAATGTCTGAGGCAGAACACCTTGCGCCTCCGTAGACCAGAGAATGGGCAGCAGCGTTTTCTGTTAGTCTTTCATCACTGCGATCTCCAATCCGCCTGCCAAGCGTGGAGATTACGGCAAATTCCTCCCATCATGGGAGAGGCTTATGTCCAGCAGTGGACGTTATGGGCTGTTGTTGTTGTTGTTGTTGTTGCATTATTGTGTCGGACGTAAAGAATAGCACCATCCCATAACTTCCCGTGGGTGTCGTAAGAGGCGACTAAGGGACTTACCAGAGAATGGGCAGCAGCGTTCTCTGTGCTTTTGTAACAACCGTACTGCGATCGCCAACCCGCCTGCCAAGCGTGGCGATTATGGCAAAACCCCTCCCTTTGGGGGAGGCCCATGTCCAGCAGTGGACGTCTTTCGGCTGATGTGGTGGTGGTGGCATTATCTACAACAAAATTAGTTAATCAGATTTTAGATTTTTATACAACTAAACGTAACATTTCAGTATTTTATCTACTTGTTGGCATTGCCGATATATTATCTTGACATGATGGCAGGTCAAATTTAAAATCCATATATGTATTTAGTTAAATGATGTAGATAATCAGCAGTTTTACAGTTGATAAGCCTGGTTTTGAATGATGACATATTAAATAGTTCATTTTTATACAGTTCTGGTTAAGAATCTTAGATAATTAGCAACGTGTAATGTAATTACATAATATTGTATATGTGAGTGAATCGGTCTCTTCTGGGCAAGCGTGCTCCAACCTAGGCCGAAGCAGCGCTTCACATCAGGCGAGTTGCGGCCAAACACAAGCCTATTTAGTATTAAAACAAAGATGTACATAAAAGCAGATTTTAATTTCAATTAACAGTAAGTCAGTTTATTAGTATGTATATGTATTTATTAGAATATACTACGACTTCACGTTCCCATGTAATGTCACCTGATAATGGTCAAAGAATACGCACTCACATGAGCAAAACCGCGGGCACAGCTAATAAAAGATAAAAATAAACTCTTTATTTGTTTGATCAGTATTCGTGAATCATCGTACACAAGTCATATTCCCAGTTTTATTTCAACTGAGGATAACCCTCAACCTCCTGTCTTAGAAATGGTCGTAATCGCTTTTAGGAACACTGCCACTAATCTTTCTAAGAATGTAAACAAAAGAGTGATTTCTATATGATACGTATAATAGTTATTACACTATTGTTCTTAAAAAGGAATGGAGTGAATAAGCTCTTACTAACAATACGACACGTGGGTTTTCAGACGGTGAAATTGTATAGGTTCCATTTGATTATCTTCCGAGAAATTCTTTCCTGCGTTCAAAACTTATTCACATTACTAAGACTTGACTATGATTATAATTTAATCAGAAGTGTGTTTGGTGACTTAAATTTTCCTTGACATAATGTATTATATTTCTTTAGAATAATAAATAGATTTTTGGGTTAATCCAAATAATTTTCACACTAATTCGCTGATGCATAGACCTGTTTTAATATTAAATGGACCACTGGTGCATCTGAAGTCTGAAAGCCTGACAACCAGTCTTAATAAGGGGTATCTGGTAACCCAGTAACTGAATTGAGGTCAGGTACACAATCTCTCCTTATAAAATACTAGTATTCAGCTGTTTCCGGTTGGACTGTAAGCCGACCCTAATATAACCTAGCCTATCCAACTGAGAAGATGTGATGACGATCTCTTAGCTATTGCTGTCATCTGTGCAGCCAGTTTAGAAGTATTGTTGAAAGAAAAATAAATGTTCCAAAACTGGATTTTGTATTTTCAATTTGTTGGCAGTCATTGCCTATCGCAACATCGTTTCACAGATTGTTGACTGTGATTTGATAAACAATGACTCTAATGAGCATTAAAGTATTACTCGACTCCCGGCAGATAAAAATAGATATGACGCGCCATTCCTGGAATGGTCAACAATATGTAATCAGCTTAAACTAGCGACTAAATCAGTGAGGTCGGACACACGTTACCGCAAGTGTTTCCTTTCATTACACCACACGTCTACCAAAAACATTTTATGTTCTCATTGTTCTATTTGAAAAGAAAGGCACTGACAAATTTTCCTCCTTTTTGTTAACTGGGACGTTCCCACTTTTAAGTTTCGGTTTTTTAGAACCTCATTTTGGTAGCGGATACTTCCGTTATAAGGATTTGTGACGTAAATGGGGAAGTAGTAGTAGGCAAAATTATAATACTAAATTCCCTCCTCAGTCGTGACTTCTTGACAGAATGGTCGTGGTTGAAGATGATGCATTTTCTTTGGCTGATGTAGCCCTTGCGATGCGCCTCCATTTCTTGCGGTCTTCAGCGTCTCGGGAGCTTTGGACTATGGACGTTTGTGTTGCAGCTTTTATACGGTCTGTCCAACGCGTAGGTGATCGACCGCGTGACCTCTTCTATTTGCCCCTGGACAACAAGTTCCATGGAGCGTTCATTTGTAGAGTCGACGATAACTTCTCCTTGATTCTAAGTTCCTCCAAGATCGAGACATTGGTCCGAAACGCTGTCCAAGGGATCCGCAGCAGTCGCCACCAGCACCACATTTCGAGTGCATCGATTTTGCGTCGGTCTTTGAGGCGAACCGTTCATGTTTCTGCGCCGTACAGAAATATTGGAAAAACCAAACTTCTCATCAGGCGGGCTTTTGTGGCTTTGGTGATATTATGATTGGCCCAGACTCTTTTGAGCTTATCAACGGCAGATCTTGTGATAGCGCATCTCCTTCGAATCTCATCCTCACACCCCCCAGTGTTCGTGATTGTGGAACCAAGGTACACATAAGATTAAACAATCTCACAGTTACCAATCACATGGATGTCAGGTTGGTTTAGTTCGGCTCGGTCCACGATCATCATCTTGGTTTTATCTCTGTTGATTGCAAGCCTACATATTTATGTGTTTAGGTACTGTTTCACCCAAAAAGGAGAACTCTTATGGCATCATGGAATCTGGCGTTTTAGGGAATGTTCATCTTATCCTTTAGTCCCAGGTTCCCAGAGAGTCAAATTGATTTAATATGTGAACAAGATTTTGACTCTGGAAGTAATTGCAGAGTCAAAATCTTAAGACCTCCAGTGTTCTATACTTCAACTTATTGATAGAACCACGAGGTTCTATTCTATATCAGCAGACTTCTCAGTATACGAGTATCCTCATTATATCGTGGATAACCTCATCCCGCATGTTAATAACGTACAGTTTCAGTATTGGGATAATATTAAAAGTAATGACTGTGGCTAATTTTCCCCCCTTTTGTAAAAGTAGTTGCAATTTATGCTTTAGTTTTTTTTTGAGATGTAGTTATTGTCTCAGATCCTGCCATATTTGGGGTGTGTGACGCACTTTGCATTTAGTGGAAATACTAGTAGGTTTAGGTAATAAGTTGTAGTAACAGGAGGAAAAATAGTAACAGCGCAGATGTTCCAGCATAAGTTTGAGCGACATACATAACTGGATTTATTGTGCCAATTCTATCTAAACCTTTTTGGTTGAATGGTTGGCTAAATATATTGATATTGATATTGATAGCAAGGTGTGGTCCATACCTTGACAGAAAGAAAACATCATACAAACGCTCTATGACAGGTGCACTAGGTCAAAGCGCGCCAGCGAAAAACTCAAAAACTTTGCTTTTCTTGGGCGTTGCTGGTATAGAGCAGGATCCCAAGGCCGCCAGAAATGAATTATTTTCTGATTAACAATATGTGTGGCATCGAATAGTCTTAGTATGTACTGTGAAATGCATAACAGCTAACTCGCCAATTTTTAAATATCAGGTAAAGTTGCTTAAAAAAATCTGTGCTGATTTTTATATGTTGTTTAAAAGATTTTTTGAAATTAATTATTAACACTGCCAGATACTTCCCTTCGACGGAAACTTCAGCCAGACACCTTAACGCACAAGAAAGAACAATGCAATTTGACCTATAGCCCGAGTCTTAATTTTTATGTACCTATGATACTCGGTATAAGAACCCGCATTGGTTTAATGAACCTATACAAAAATGATTAATGGCGACCCTACAATTGGTCTGGCGGCTTACAGTGAGTATCACAATTTATTGAGTGGCACGAGTTAGTAGGTATGCATACGTACACAGTACATACTAACACTTCTCGATAAAACAACCCACATATTTTGGTAATCAGAAAATAAGTAAGGTCTGGCGGCACTGGGATCTTGGACCAGTACCTAAATTCATACATAATGTTTTTATGACTTAAACAAAACAAAAACTCGAACACCAATGGTAAATCCACGAAGCAAAATAAAACATACTCCTCGGATCATCTGTTGTATCATGGGGGTCTAATCTAATTATGTCATAGCCAACTTCTTGGTAGACGAGACCCCTCGCAATACATCTTGCATATTGATTGCGAAATTAATTCGCTATGGGGTCCTGACAGTTACATTGTACGCTTAAATGTCTCGCCCACCTATGAAGGCTATAAAAGTCAACCGCAAATATATCTTGGAATAGATTGAAATGTATTGTAAGACTATGAACTAAAAATATAGCGCCTCCTTGGCTTTGTTTCGTCCTTAAAACCTCTTTGTTTGGCATAATAGAAACTCTTGATGGTTTCTTGATGAAGCTTAGAGCGTGCTATATCCTTCAAAGTAGAGCAGATTTCTCTTTTATCAATCGCTTTTGTTAGACGTCTTGCGGACTTAGCGTAAGCTTTCCGTCCACTTTCCGACTTTCAATTGACAAAATTAAAAGTGGAACGAATTCATCATTACTGTGACTGATTCACAAAAGCGCCCTTTCGCCATTGTCTGATACATCCTACTTTCTTTTTAAAAAATGATTCATTACTTAGTTCCGAATCCTCATTTATTTGTGTCAGAGATGTAGTACGTTTCGTTGTGAATGTAGATCCGCCTCTCTTGAATGTGGACCTACTTTGTGCCTGATTGTCATTCATGGTTGATATGGAGTCAAGCCATGTAGTTGTGAATACTTAGAACCCGCAAAGGCTATACGTACGTCAGAGAACCATCTAAGGCTCTGCTTTACATTTAGGTAAAAACTCTTCAATAACAAGGCTCTGTCCTAAAATTGTGGTATTTAGTGTTTTTGGAGTGATGCAATTTTTTTGTCATATCGATCGTTAGTGGTAAACCGCTTGTGAAGGCAGGCTTATACTGGTACAAGATGCAGAAGTAATTCCTGGAAACAACATTCCGAATATGTGATCATGGTTGCTTTAATCCGATTCAAAATGATTCACACAAGTTGAATGAAACACCGGATATGTATAAAGCACCTAACCTACTTATTACGTACTGAAGCGTGCATGTAACAATAACATTTGTGTTTGATAAGGGATTTCTAATTCATTTAATTTTGCAATCAGTTTCAAAAGCAAATAACGGCGTAGAACTGCTAGTTGCTGTAAAGAAACTGAACTGCTTAGAATGTAAATCAATACTTTTCTCATCGACGATTATTCTTATTAATCAGTGTGAAATTAAATAAGGAAGTCATTTACGAAATGAAGATCTGTCAGCATCCGAGTCGTTTTTAGGTTTGACACTTAGGTTTTTTGTCTGAGTCAGCACATGTTGGCAAGTCATCAACCTAGCATTTTCCTGACCATATTGGCCTCGGCTTCTAGTCTAACCGGATGCAATCGAATACCAGTATTTAACACGGAGCGATAGCCCATCTAACAGCCACAATCCAGTTAGTCGGTAAAACCATACTCCTTCTTTTTTCGGATGGGAAATCATCAAATGACTCCTCCCGCTCTAGGTGGAGCAGGGGGAGTGTCAGACTTTTACTGACTAAAACCGATCCACGTTCCTTCTTTACCCTTTGTGTTCCGGAACTACGGTATCTCTTTCGAACAGTCCCGCAGCAAAACTATACTCCTTAAGGTTGACACCCTCGAAATTCAAATTTTCTTACGTTTTTTGCAATTTGCAGGCCAGTGCTAGGTTGTATGTTGATTAAAATATTATTCGCGGCTGTAAGACGTATGTAGTTATAGAATTATAATCATCAAAATCATCAATACAACCCTCCAACTTCATGTAACTCGATTGAATAACTAGTTCATGAAAAAGTCATTCAATCGAGTTACATGAACTTGGAGGGTTGGCCTGCAAATTGCAAAAACTTAAGAAAAATTGAATTTCGCGGGCTACCCTGGAGGGTTTCACCTTAAGGTGAAAGCGTCAGGGTAGCCCGCGAAATTCAAAATTTCTTACGTTTTTTTGCAATTTGCAGGCCAGTGCTAGGTTGTATGTTGATTAAAACATTGTTCGCGATTGTAAGACGTATGTGATTACCGAATTATAATCATCAAAATCATCAATACAACCCTCCAAGTTCATAAAGGTCTAGCAATGACTTTGACCTTGAAAAAATCGTTCCTCGACTTTTATGAACTTAGGGGGTTGTATTGATGATTTTGATGATTATAATTCTGTAACACATACGTCTTACAATCGCGAACAATATTTTAATCAACATATAACCTAGCACTGGCCTGCAAATTGCAAAAAACGTAAGAAAATTTGAATTTCGCGGGCTACCCTGGAGCATCAGCCTTAACTAGACTAGTTGTCAGACTTTCAAGCTTCTGGCCACCCTTAACTACTGTAAAACATCTATAAATGGCGGCCGGGATCAACGGTTTAAAACGTGCTTTCGACCGACGATGGAATCCTCCATCACAAACCGGCCTCAGCAAGCGTAGTGTGGCTGTTTTCATGTAACCACGAGCCCCGCACGGGTTTTCAAGTCAACATCATAATTCTGTAACACATACGTCTTACAATCGCGAACAATATTTTAATCAACATATAACCTAGCACTGGCCTGCAAATTGCAAAAAACGTAAGAAAATTTGAATTTCGCGGGCTACCCTGGAGCATCAGCCTTAACTAGACTAGTTGTCAGACTTTCAAGCTTCTGGCCACCCTTAACTACTGTAAAGCATCTATAAATGGCGGCCGGGATCAACGGTTTAAAACGTGCTTTCGACCGACGATGGAATCCTCCATCACAAACCGGCCTCAGCAAGCGTAGTGTGGCTGTTTTCATGTAACCACGAGCCCCGCACGGGTTTTCAAGTCAACATCATAATTCTTTAGCCCTTATCCCAATTTATTTGGGGTCAGCGCAGCATGTCATCTTCTTCCATACTTCTCTATTACTCGTCATCTTATCAGACACCTCCTTTCTTGCCATATCATCCTTCACACAGTCCATCCATCGTTTCGCACTTGCTCGCAGTCGAGTAGAAGTAAAAACATTAATTTATTTGTTTTCGCTTTGATCACTTTTTTATCATAACTAACGATAATTATATTAGTATATTGAACGAAGAACATTTTTAATTTTTTTTATATTCGCATTAAACAAAAGTAATCTACTAAAAACAAAAACATTAGGTAGACGGTATTTTAATTTGGAACCTGCTTCTTGGGCATTGACGTCAGTAACTGGTTATATACAGTAAATAATGTGAAACTGGCCATAAAAGTAATTTTGCAACTCTCGCTTAATTTTATATGTGTCGCCATTAAATTCCTAGAATCACAGTTCTTTCAAAATTTATGGAAATTTTAAGGAGTACATGATACGTTTGTTTAAAATAATTTAATCTTGATACGTGGCATGTAATGAGGAGAGACGAATCGCATGTGACTAAAAGAAGAGAGAATATAATATGTGGATGGATCTAGAGGGAGAAGAAGACCGAAGAAAAGAAGTTTGGATTGTGTGAGGAATGATATAAGGGGGAAAGGTGTAAATGATAGCGCGGCGTATGACAGGGGAGAATGGAAGAAAAAAACGTGTTGCGCCGACCACAAGTAACTTGGGATGGGAGAGGAAGATGCAGATGTTTAAAATAATCTAGGACCAACACTAGCTTCCATATAACTGAGAATATTAACTCTAACCTTAAGACATGGTAAAGTAAAAAACATGCCAAGTGCGAGTCGGACTCGCGAACGAAGGGTTCCGTACCATTATCTATACAACATTAGACAAAATCACGTTTGTTGTATGGAAATTTTAACTGTCTAGCTATCACGGTCCATGAGATACAGCCTGGTGACAGACAGATGGTCAGTGGAGTCTTAGTAATAGGGTCCTGTTTTTATCCTTTAGGTACGGAACCCTAAAAAAGGATGTTATCAGTTACGCTGTTTTGACATTGGAAATGTCTTT
The DNA here is from genome assembly GCA_941918905.2 of Xestia sexstrigata. Taxonomy (NCBI): domain Eukaryota; kingdom Metazoa; phylum Arthropoda; class Insecta; order Lepidoptera; family Noctuidae; genus Xestia; species Xestia sexstrigata. The sequence continues at coordinate 13,010,102 of OW799207.2, read as the reverse complement.
TCGTTCACTCCAGTATAGGCTCCAATTTCACGACAAAGTGCGATCCCCTTAAATCTCGGAGAGTTGTGTAGATATGATATCCAAGAAAAGCTCAAAAGACGCGTATTCAAGAGAGCTGCAAGGTGAAAAATAATTATTCGAGAAAGCCAAAAACTAAAAAAGTTATGGCCGAAAAAGAGAAAAAAAAAAAAAAAGCCGACTGCGTAAAAATAACTAATAACTTTAAAACTGAAAAGAAAAAAAACAAGTTCAATAATAATTTCTAATACGGAACATATTGACTGCAACAGTCGGGACCCATTAAATAATCTAGATTAATCATTACATCCAATATGGGTCCCGTATATACAATGTAGGTTATGCTTATAAAAAATAGTAATTTTAAAATTATTCTTTAACTTATAGATTCAGTTGTAATGTCTTGTAAATATTATAGATTTTGTAATTATAAATTATATATTCATCATCATCATCATCATCAGCCTATTAATGTTCCCACTGCTGGGACACAGGCCGCAGGGCAGGCAGGTAATTATATATTATTTACCCTTTAAAATCCTCATGATGAGCCATTTATCGAGCCGTTCAGGCAGCAGAGCGTGCTAAACATTTGAATTTGGCGCTAAAAATCCGCCATTTTGTTTTTTTTATTATTTAGATACACCCTGTGTCACTTTCACAGTAAATACGAATCTAAAGACATCTCTCAAGCTAAAATCCATCTAGCCGTTCAGGCTGCAGAGCGTGCCAAACATTTGAATTTGGCGCTAAAAATCCGCCATTTTGTTTTTTTTATTATTTAGATACACCCTGTGTCACTTTCACAGTAAATACGAATCTAAAGACATCTCTCAAGCTAAAATCCATCTAGCCGTTCAGGCTGCAGAGCGTGCCAAACATTTGAATTTCATTTACTTTTATAATATTTGTCATTTCGAATTACATTAAAACATATAAGTTGCATATATTTTTGTAATCACCTTTTAAAACCCTTCATTTTGATACCCCACTTGATGGTACCAGAAGAAAAATAAATTTCGAACTCTACACTAAGGCACCCCAGATCCACGATTTTCATTTGTTTTTTGATTATAATGTAACCAGTGACACTCGTGCCATCAAGAAGAATCTAACGACATATAATCTGTCCAAATCCCTCCATCCGTTGAGAACGTGAAGAAACGGACATACATACATACAGGTCAAACAGGGTCCGTAACATATCTTCGAGAGTCCGCAGTCGGGTAAAAATATTTTTTTCCGAATTTTTTATTTTGGCGCACGATATTTTAGAAACGAAGAATGATATCAAAAATTTGAGAAAAATCCTCTGGATAATTTAGTCAGCTACAATTTGAGCCTAAAACAAAGACGATCGGGTTAAGGGTTTGCCCAGTAGCCTAACCTTTTTGAAAAAAGTCAAAAAGTCAGAACGACATGATAATTAATAATTCAGTTTTATTTGGAACCTTTTCCTTATCCCGACTTTCTCGTCGCTTAGCGTTAATATTTTTTCGTATTCCATAGATTCATTTCCAATGTGCTCGATAGTCGTGTGACGGTGTGAGGCACAAATCTGTGTTTGTTTTTTATCCCCTTTGTTTAACAAGTTATTCTTTTTGGTGCTGGCTTAAATGGGCTGGATTTTCATTCTTTGTATATCTCATATTACCATATCACTACGAGGAATCTGAAATGTAGGTAGCGTAAGGTAATGCCACTCTGTCCAAAATCGTAATTAATGAGTTTTCCTATTTAATTCCTTCCTTCCTGATTTAAGGGATATTTATTAATTATTCATTCCAAACTCTTACGCAAATGAAAAATCCCAATGGTAAAAACGCGATTCAAGGAAAGCTCAAACTTGCAATATGTATAATTAAGTGTGTGGTCAGCAGATTATTTTTTTGCTTAACAAGGAAAATAGGTGGTAATTCATATTAAGAGTGATAGTAATAAAATCTAAGCCTTTTACGTATACATTATCTTCAAGAAAATCTCGTTAATCAGAACTACAATCACGATTCTGTGAGTCTTGTCAATGTATAGGTAATCGAACTCACGTTTCCCACGCGCTGTTGTGTTCGTGTATTATTGTTCATCATTCACTCGGATTCGTGGAGAAAGTGCAGGGTAGACGCCGCCATTGACGTCAAACTAAGTGCTACGTTTCATAATCCCACGATGCGCTGGCGTTGCGCATGACCCGAACGAAATCGCTGATGGAAACGCGATAAGCAATATAACTAACCATAGGTATCTTTTATTATCTCCGTTTTCAGTTATGACGTCAATGTCACAGTATATAGGTATAATGTGTCAATCAAATCAGGTTTGTTTATTATTAATAATATGTAATTATTATTATTTGAATATATTACCTACTGTCATAAACTGGTAGAGTCGATGCCCTATACTATTTATTATCGTAGAGTAGATGTTGAATAAATGACTTGGTTATAAATTCCTTTAATTTTATTGAATGGACAAGGATACGTACCTACTTCAGTTTAAAGACATTTATTTCTCAAAGAACATATTACAGTTCGCTTAAAGAGAAACTTAACTAAATTAACAATTGGTTGTAGTACTTGTAGTTTTACATTACTACGTTCAAACTATCCAAGAAATTGAACACCATAGTTTTTTATACAATAGGAAGTATGTAATTAAACTAAATGAAGATACAAAACAGTTCACACTAAACTTATGTGTCTAAAACAAAAAGCTAAACTTATGCGTCTAATATATAATTCCTCAGGCCTTTTTTAAATGTTGGAATGCTTGTACACTCCCTGACTTTTATAGGACTTCTTAAGAACTTCTAAGAATGCCTACTTCATAAGAATGCCTAGCACGTAAAACAATTATGGCTTAGGTTTTGTATAGAGTAATATTGTTAGATCGATTTACATCTTGCCAGCTGCAGGCCAGCTGATGTCCATTTTCCAAAAACATGATGAAGGAAGCAGTCAGTCAATTCGTAGTCCGCTATCCGCGTATACCGCACCAACTACCTACTTACATAAAGTAAACATCCAGGACTATAAAGTTGACCTATTCATTTCGTTTATTTAATACCTACCTTCTTGTTTTTATTTTAAGTGTCAAACTATAAATTCTTGCCTATTTTAAGTAGGTAGACCACTAGATCTGCGAATCCAACTGGTTTTAATCTAATCTTCACTAGGAGTTTGAAATAACTTGAATAGATTCCATGTGGGTCTGGGTAGTTGCCAGTATTGTGGTCTTGTAGCGATTTGAATAAACAGTCAGGATGCACGTTTAATAAAATATAAGGTCCGTTTTCATTATACTTGTTTACGGAATTGTAGTTAATGTAATGACGGTTGTGTGGTAATGTAAGCGACGACGGGGCGGCAGGCGGCAGGATCCCTTCCTCGTTGGCACTGAGCCGAAGTACCGCCTGCGTCTCACTTGCATTGGTTACGTAATGTGAGCCTACGTAAAGAGGTTCACTAGCAGGCTGTTCACGTCGGCTTCCTTGCTCCTCTATCTACAATAACTCGACGGATCTCTCTTAAGGCGATGGCGTGCGATCCTAATGACGTGCAGCGAGGCCCTTGCAGCATAAATGATTAGCTTCCATTATCCTATTGTTAATTGTGCTAATGCAAGTGATGTAGATGAAACACAGCCGAGAACCATACTGATTAGGTATACAGATTGAACCCAGTCGCTGTTTCGACAAACCGATGAACAGATTTTATCAACTAATTTAATTCAAACATTCATGTGTGATGGATGATAGGACGGTTTAGATTTGTGTTATTTTTTTTGCAAAATTCTTGTTCCTCAAATCAGGCTTGTTAGGTTCTCTTCATTATGGTCGTTTTTGCGGCGTAGCGTAGTCTGGTTAGATAAATACTAAAATGTGGCCAAAATGTTGATCCTCACATCATTTACTGTCATTAGTATATTTTTGTTTTATTTTTATGCGCACTTTAATGAAGCAGTTTTATAGCCATTATATTGTTTTAAGTTCTTAGAAACGTGTTTTCTATGCCCTTCAAACCAGTCTGAACGCATTATTAAGGGTTCTTACAGACGAGCGGCACGTTGCCAACTGCAGATAAACTGCAGCCGTCGACACACATTTACGCGGCATGCCACAACTGCAAGCATCGACGGCAGTCGTCGACGCTTCGGCGGCTGCCGCTCGGCGCGTCGACGGCAGCCGTCGACAGTTGGCGACGGCTGCAGTTCATCTGCCGTTGGCAACGTGCCGCTCGTCTGTAAGAACCCTTTTCGTATTATAATAAACAATAGAATATACTTATCTTCTAGTACTAATAAGATGACAAGTTGAGGGATAATTGTCTCTGTAATTGGGTCTGTGTTACATAATATGCAATTGTTACCTATTTGTACTGTTGGTTCTCTTATTTATAAATAAATGAATAAAAAGGCGTTTTCCAAAAACTAAAATTCAACAGAGGACGTGAGTCCTTTGTTGAGGAATTTTAGTTTTTTCAAAACTTTTCTTTTAGGTTTTGTAGTTTTTTCAAAACTTTCCAAAATTCACTTCAAAAAAAGAAACAACGATATTATCGCCAAACAAGGAGCTTACAAATGATTACTTTAACAGTTACAAGAAGTATTTGAATCCATTTATGGATTTTTCTCTGAAATATAAGAACTTATTAAATACGTGAATGAGTTGCGAACGTTAATCGCACATAATTGGTGTATGATTACTTTTTTTTTCGTTTACCTTCCGTTGAACGCCTTCGATTCTCACCTTGATCCACGTCTGTTAGCCCAATAAAAAGTAGTGACAGCTCAGCGGTGTTACCGTCGGACTGTCAAGTCATAGGTCTAGTTCGAACCCAAGACACGCACCTCTAATGCGTATTGTATAATTATAACTTGATTTGGTGAAGGAAAACATCATGAACAAACCAGCATGCCCGAGAGATATTTCTCGACGGCATGTAAAGCCAAGTCAGAGGCACATGGGTGGCATAAAAACTCTGTCACCAGGTTAGCACCAACCACACGATAAAGAAGCCCAATACTATTTTTTCCCACTCGACTGCAGAACGCAAACAAAAGTGTTTGTTTTCTTTTCCCGCAAACATTGTCGATTGTATTACTCAGTAATCGTTCATTGAACATCAGCCACAGCTCCGTTCTCATAACATTTCTATCTATTTACGAAAAGCTGTGGGAATGGGATTTGTTAATTACTTTTTAATTGTAATAGTATTAAAACTAAGCGTTTTGTGGCTTTAACACTTCGAATAAGATAGCAGTGTCTTGACGACACAATCACGCTAGACTTATTACTGTAGTATATTGTGACAGGTGACAGACGACAGGTGACAGGCGAAAAACTGAAAATCCAAGTACGATTTTACAATTTTAAGGGTTCTGTACCCAAAGGGTAAAAACGGGACGCTATTACTAAGACTCCACTGTCTGACTGTCGGTCTGTCTGTCACCAGGCTGTATCTCATGAACCGTTATATAGTTAGATAGATTGTTTTCACAGATAATGTCATTATCATTATTATAATAATGTCATTATCATTATTATAATAATGTCATTATCATTATTATAATAATGTCATTATCATTATTATAATAATGTCATTATCATTATTATAATAATGTCATTATTATTATTGTCATTATCTGTGAAAACAATCTATCTAGCTACCTGTTACCGCTTTAACAACAAAATATACTAAAAACAAAATAAAATAAATACCTATTTAAGTGGGGCTCCCAAATGTGTTTTTTTTTAAATGGTGCGACTCGCACTTGGCCGATTTTTTTATTAGGCAGCACCCGCCTTGATTATGTCTATTTAGAAGTATGTAAGTAGTTTTTGTAGAAGGTCTTTATATAGTCAAGAAGAGTCTCAACTCCGAATCATCTGATAAGACCAAATTATCGACTTTCTGACAAATATCGATTTGATTTACAGATTTTGCAGGTACGAGTATCAATAGACTGTTGCTTTTGCGTAGAAGTTGAATTTCAGTGATGGTTTTTATTGTCTGTTGTAGGATTATTTGTTTCAACGTAGCAAGAATGTCACTAACTCATGTTTTTCTCAACGTCAATATAATTATTATGTAGAATATTAAAACAGCGTGATTCCGCTGGGATATTTATCAGCTTTCCACAATATATTATTTTATTATAAATATTTATTTAAGCTACTACGCATTTGCGTAGTAGCTTGTTTATGTGGTTATTCTAAAACCGTGTACCATTTGCATTACTAGCTTTAGCATCTCTTTGAATTTTAGGTAGTCTATATAAACTGTATTTATGTTGAATAGTCTCAAAGTATGCTCCACATTAAGAGGTAAATGTCCATTTGTGGGTTGTCAGCACATTCGGCGCCTGCGCAGCGACCAACCGCCAGCCGTCCCCCTCCGCAGCGGCGGCCGTTGACGTCAATCGGATACCTACCTCGCATACATAATAAAATTTTATCGACACGCATCAATAATTATTCATTTTTATTCGCTAAATATAACGTAGTAGCTAGAATTGCGCCTTTAGCTCGTAGACTTAGGTCCAGTAGGTAGGTAGTAGGTCCTTAGGTACCACTAGATACTAATTCAACAAGGAGGTGGTTCTTCTCTACCATCACGATTGAACACGAACAAGTCTTTGTGTTTCTTCTAAGAATTACTCGAACTGGCAAAGCTGTAAATAAAACAGTTAGAAGATATAGTCTTCTATTATGTTGATTCCTTACGTTTTTTATACTTAACATCACGTGGTTAAACATAACGGCCGTGAAGAACTCGAAAACAGGACATTACTTTCATCAAAAAACTTTTGATGAGACAAGTTATGGTTAGTGCCAAAAATAGCAAACCTGATATTAACTACCACTGCGTGTGAAGTTTGAAAGCTTTTAATTAATAGTTTTACATTTAAAAAATAAATTTTAGCGATAACTTTTAAAATCTACGCCTAGACTACGATACTATCGAAGAATTTCCATTTTAATCACATTTGTTGTAGATAAGATCAATTTATCCAAACACAATAATTGCAAATCGAGATTAACCAGCGGATATGAAAATTATAATCTAGAAAATTAACAAATGACAACAAATATAACAAATGAAAATTAACATTTGACGACAATAGGAATAGACTTATGTAAACTATTTTTGTCTAGTTATATTGAACTCGGCAAGCTTCAAAGTACCTAATTGACGTATTTCGATTGATATTTATTTATTTATAATACTTATTAAAACTTTATGCACAAGTAAAAACTGTACAAAGGCGGACCTAATGCCTTGGGCATTTTTTACCAGTCTACCTTAGGATGATGCAGAGACAATACACAGTAGGTGCAATAACAGAAAACAGCTTTAAGAAAATATTACAACAAAAATTTTAAAATAAATACTTATATACATACCTACATAAAACAATATAAAGGGTGTAAAACACCTCTTAACGTAGCCGAAACACACTTATTCTCCTCATCATTGCGATCATTTTTTTGTTCTACACCATACCTGGGAACCTTCTAGTTACGGAGATATTGGGGGTCAAAGTTCCAACTTTTTGACAAGTTTTTTTTTAGATACAAGTTTTTAATGTAAGATTTTTACTTTAAACACCTCCACGACCCCCGTACTATTCAATCCATCCACCAGCACAATGTTTTGAGTGCGTTACATTGAGTTCTACGATAAAACATGATTTTTCACCCCAAAAAAAAAGTCGTTTCCCAGCAATAATTTTTGCGTAAAGTTACTTAGTTTGATGTACAGAATGCTTGGTTGACGGCTTCGTGATGAGGTCTTTTACACCCTGTATATATATATATATAAAATAAAGTAATATGGGATAAACAAATAAAAAACTACAACTTAGTTCTGAGACGAATCTGCCAACTTCTTATATTATACAGTAAATAAATCTATAACGGAGAAGGTCTGTGGCTAACTAAGTAAGTCAAATAAATTGTCGATTCGGGGAAAAATTGTCGATGCTATCTCGTAATTTTAATTCTTACTCGAAGATCTTTTATCGAGAAAACATGTTCATCGCCCACTTAGTTTTTAAGCATGGCCTAGCAGACGATTACATTAACTTTGAAAATCTTAACTTGGTTCAAAAACAATCTAATTTGTCCGTTTTGGTAAAACACCTACGTTTCCGCAAAGAGTTTGTTTTAAAAGGAATTTAAACTTGAAAATAAGATATCAACGGATTGGTTACAAACAAAAGAAACTCACCGATTTACCAAACGGTGGGACACTTGATATCGTGTACTTGTAGTATTGTAGTTTGCACATCACATGGCAAGATAGTTGACGGACGCTACTGAAACTGAAAGTGCCAAACTCATAGTTGGGCTTACTCAAATTAGATGGTCATCGACACGCTAAGAAGGAGAAGAAAATCGTGCCCAAAGTCATGAACATAGAAAAGGATGTAAGGTACTTCAGGTTATTTACTGTATCAAAACTTTCTGAAATTAATTTGGCTCAGTTAACTGCCATGCCAAATAACGTCATGATACGATTTACGTGGCAGGTTTTTAATATATTCTGTAAAATAATGGCCTCGTCATCTTAAGTCCTTATCGAATCAATCTTCTCTCCAAAAACACATAAATTAAATAGTAAAATTACTTATCAGTTTAATTAAACTCTAAGTATTATGAAATGGCACGTTACTATGACGTCAATTGTATGCAATCGATCTAAAAGCGATTGCATTCGATGTGGTTAGAGAATGCATATTAATATTATTTATTGAAAGTGGTGTCGTCGGACAAAGTGAATATGCTCGACGACGGTAGTGCGTGAAGTCAATAGACCAGTAGTAGCAGACGTATTCAGTAGATTGTTCTAAACTACTCTGTAGAGGGGCTCGTTTCTGAGACCAGTGCGAAATGGGCGTGACTATCTTTTCTATGACGACATTGGTAGGTAATATATTCAATCGCATATCTTCTAGAACACCTGCAAATAAAGCCTAAACTGCCGTTGTTACTAGACAAAATATGACACAATGACACATGCTAATTTTCCTTACACAGCATGTGTCATTGTGTTTCATGGCGATACTTTTTTGTGCTTGACCATACCTGGGAACCATCTAGTTACGGAGATATTAGAGGTCAAAGTTCCAACTATTTCACAAGTTTTTTTTATGAAAACGTGTTTTATTTAATTTTATAACTATTTTAAATACCTCCTTGACCCCTGTACTATTGCAATGCATTCCAACAGAACACGGCAATGTTTAGAATGCCTTACATTGAGTCCTACCCTAAACCATGATTTTTCAGCCCTCCCCCCCCCCCCAAAAGTAGTTTCCCAGCAATAATTTTTGCGCAGTTACTTAGTTTCATGTAATACACTCTACATCGAACTAAGTACTACTAAACTAACTACTACATTGTAGAGAATGCTTGGTTGACGACTTCGTGAAGAGTCCGTTTACAACTTAACACACATTAAGTCAGCCAGCTGGGCTACTAATATCCAAGTTACTGTCAACTTATTAACTAAGGGTGAATCGTAATAATTATAGCAGGACGCCTGTAATCTCTGAAGGGTTACGCATTCGGGGTTAAGTTTCGAAAAGAAAAGATACTTAAAAAGAAATGACCACCAAGTTAGCATGAAATAAAACTAAGCTGTCAATTTCTATATAATGAACAGTAGCGAATATAAAGTGAAATAGGCAATTATAAAGTATTTAAATATTTATTTCGAAATCAAATCTACATATATAATTCTACATAAAATGATAAATCAAGCCTTAGACAGATTAGATTAGTCTTCGATGTCATTAAAATTATAAATAGATATAAACGCGAACGTCATTAAAATCTGATCATAATTATTTCTGCTTTGGAACCGACAATAATTATGATGACCTTATTATAATTTTGGACCAATTACGTCACATCGGGGTCAACTACGCCATCGCACATTTGATTGAAGTACTTATTTGTTTAAATTCCGGAATAACGTGATATGTTTTCTCACACATCTAAGTAATTTTAAATTTTCGTCTTAATAATGCGTGCGCATCCACGAGTTCATTGATCCAATTTGAAAGTAGTGGCCATGAAGTCTTAAGTACGAAGTTCCTAACTGTTTGAATTCTATTAATTTTGTTAGAGAATAAATTGCGGTATGGTTTTGACAATCATGTTTTGTTTCAAGACCTTTTTGACTGAAAAGGTTCCTTAGATATTATAGTTTAACAGTTAGTTGTTTGTATTTATTTATAGGGACAGCCGACGTGCCAGTCAACATTTACCACAGTAAAAAAAAGAATTTTATTGATGTATGTAAAGACCTTGACTTGTGAGAATTTATTACAAAATTAAACAATTCTATCTGCTATTCTTATTTACGCTCTACTTGAGTTAGACACTTGAAAGGACACAGGCGTGCGTCAGCGGGGTATTGTCAGCAATGTATGAAAAGAATTTCAATTAATTTATTTTATGTTAACTAGCTATTCAGCACCTAACTTGAATTATTTCAGCGAGTCATAGTTAAATATATACTATTGTTTTCGAGTTTTCCGAATTCTCATTCATCGCTTGTTTACGAGTGAGTCATACGAAAATGAATGTTACGAATTAAAAACTCCTTACGTGAGAGTGTCGTATTTTTTTGGTATTGACAGTTGCATTATGTAATTATATTTACGCAAAACGATGGTTTTACATGCGTCAGTAAAGGTAAACATCTTTAACCTGACTTGACTGTTTATATCTTTACAACCTTATTCATGTTACTAGCTTTTACCAGCGGATTTAACATGACCCCTCAGGAATTTACTGCAGGCATAAAATATTATTTATTATAAAATATATATTCTATGCCTAATCCACGTCACCTGTGTGTCAAACGTTAAAATCCGTTCAGCCGTTAAGACCGTCAAACACAGTTACTTTCGCACTTATGGATTTTAATATTTAGAAATTGATTGGTTTCTAAAGTTGTGTTTAATGAAGCGTGTCATGGCCGCTAGACGGCGCGGTCGCATTACGGCGCTCGCGCAGATAAAGGGTCGCGGCCTGTCTAGGAACGCGTCTGTCACCGTAATCATCCGGAATGTTCCTGTAAATGACGCTCTAAAACTATCTCTAAACTTTTAAACAGTAATTGGAATATTTTTGTGACATTCTTAGACCTAATTAGATGGATGGCGACATAGTCTTGTTACAGAAATTTATTTACTTCATGCTATTATTTTTCTAAGGAAAAGTGTGCGATGCGTTCTTGCGCCAGTCTTATCCAAGATATCCCGCGATGGCAACAATATCATCTATTCGTCTCGCCGCCGGACGACCAACACTTCTCTTTCTTTATCTTTAATAGGGAATATGAAAAGTGTGCGATGCGTTCTTGCGCCAGTCTCATCCAAGATATCCCGCGATGGCAACAATATCATCTATTCGTCTCGCCGCCGGACGACCAACACTTCTCTTTCTTTATCTTTAATAGGGAATATGAAAAGTGTGCGATGCGTTCTTGCGCCAGTCTCATCCAAGATATCCCGCGATGGCAACAATATCATCTATTCGTCTCGCCGCCGGACGACCAACACTTCTCTTTCTTTATCTTTAATAGGGAATATGAAAAGTGTGCGATGCGTTCTTGCGCCAGTCTCATCCAAGATATCCCGCGATGGCAACAATATCATCTATTCGTCTCGCCGCCGGACGACCAACACTTCTCTTTCTATATCTTTAATAGGGAAATATGAAAAGTGTGCGATGCGTTCTTGCGTCAGTCTCATCCAAGATATCCCGCGATGGCAACAATATCATCTATTCGTCTCGCCGCCGGACGACTAACACTTCTCTTTCTTTATCTTTAATAGGGAATATGAAAAGTGTGCGATGCGTTCTTGCGCCAGTCTCATCCAAGATATCCCGCGATGGCAACAATATCATCTATTCGTCTCGCCGCCGGACGACCAACACTTCTCTTTCTTTATCTTTAATAGGGAATATGAAAAGTGTGCGATGCGTTCTTGCGCCAGTCTCATCCAAGATATCTCGCGATGGCAACAATATCATCTATTCGTCTCGCCGCCGGACGACCAACACTTCTCTTTCTTTATCTTTAATAGGGAATATGCATATTTTTTTTTATTATTTCGATACGAAATGTTAAAGTACTATAAAAATAATGACAAAAAGCGAAAACAAGTCATAAATCGGCCAAACAACACCAAAGTTATAACCATTTAAACTTTTGTTTCTATCTCTTTCTATATAAACGGAATTTAGTATGGATTTTGTATGTCGATGCAGCGAATGACGTCATTGGCTGTATCGGATCTCTCTGTCTAATCAGCAGTTTCAAATGCTTATAACTTAGTATTTTTATAGATAATTATTAAAAAAAAAAAAAACACTTTGCTATTTCTGAAGTACCAAAGCTTTGTTTAGACTCTAAACAAAGCGTATTAATTTTATCACTCTAAACTTTAGAGTGATAAAACAAATCATGCATATATACCCTATTCTTAAGCCCTCTTTATGAATACTAGGTACCAAAGAATACTTATGATAATAGGCGAGACGATAAAAAAAATCTAATTTGTCCGTCAATTAGATTATCAAAAAATATTTGGACCGTGTTTTTTCTTTTGTTACGTAAACCAAAATTGACGAAGATATGACTCTTTTAAAATTCTCAATACGTCACGCCTTGGTATAATTTTTAGCTAGTTCTTACGTCACGAGCCCCCACTCCCGAGTTTTGATGCGTTTTATCTTTGTCAATATTCATTGATTTACAAAAACAAAAAATACTTGTCCATTAATTTCCAATACTCTAACTGACGGACTAAATAGATTTGCAATTTATTGATACTGTCGTCATGCCTATTACACGAAATATTGAAATAATACCTTTTCACACTGATCATAATATCATATCATAAAACTTTGGCCACGGAATGACAATGATCGCGTGTCTGCATGATATCCTCAATGATAGCACTTTATTACCGCCTTCTTGTTTAAAAATAGACTAATAGCGTTGAACTGTTGATATCTATTATTACTGCTGTTATTTTGCATGGCTTGTAGAGTGGACTGGTAATGTTAGTGTCACGTGTCTTGATTGTGAAGATGTCAAACGTCTGTCGTTCAGGTAATTAACTTGGGAACTCTAGCGTATCCAGCAAAGTTAGTGATGATGCCACTTTTCGGAAATGTAATGCTGAATGAGAAACATAATTTTGCAACGTGTTGCGGTAATTTCATTATCACGCATACCGTATTATTCTCATGGTTGAGTGTATGATCGTGTTTTTGAATTTGATATTTGTATGAAACTTACACGACAAAAAAGAATAAGTATTGTTTCCTTGATCTAGCAAATGGCCAGCAACAATTAAGGGTAGGTAGTAGTGCCTAGTACCTGCTACATTAAATGCCTTCTCCACAATGACTGACCTATACATATACATGAAAAACCTACTTCAGAGCAAATTATTAGTTTATTTTTCATTTGAAATACAAATGAAAGGTGATGATAGGCCGAGGTTAGACCGGATTTTATGCGAATTAAACATAATAAACATACCCATTTTAGTTGCCATAATCAAACCTCCAGGGTGTCTCTTAGCTATGATTACCCAAGTTAAACGACCAGTCATGTCTCGGCAACGACACTCGCCAGCCAGCATGTAATGCCACGTGATCAGCTCCTGATATGCCATGTAAGCTATGATAACATGTAATTTTTCTGTAGATTGTATACACTTAACACTAACACTTAACCCGCGATGTTAAATTGTAGAGTGTTTCGACTTGGCAACATACAAATTAGAATACAGGTAACTGGAATCGCAAGACAAATATAACATCTTTGGACGTTTAACCACTTTGTAGTCAGTCATCATTGAATAACATATTTAAAACAAAAAAAAAATAGACAAATCATGTTTACGATGCTGAATCCAATATAATATTATCCTAATTCAAGAGGAAATTGACCATTTGTTACTAAATATTCATAATAATACAATCCGGCGGAAACGCTAATTTGTACGGTGACATCCGGCTGCGTCAGTCAATCAGACATTGAACGAGCAAATCATTGTAACGCAGCGGTCTTGAACTTTTTATTGTTTTAATTTTAGTCAAACTTAGGTCACAGAAAGCAAAATACGAAACGAAGTTTTCGACAGACCCAAAACCTGATAAAATGAACTCATACCGAATGGATTGGCCTTAGATGACGGTAGACAGAGACAACTGGAAGGAAGAAAGGGAGACCAGAGGTCTGCAGGGCAGACGCCACGCAGGATGCTGGTCTAAGCTACTTAAAACTACATAGTCCTTACCAAAGAAGTACTAGTTACCAAGGCTTTAAAAAGCTCATAAATACCCATTTTAGAGGCTTTTCTTATTTCTTTGGCAAGCATTCTATAGTTTTAGAAGCGTTTAATTTAATATTTATTCACTCTTTACACGAATATGGTGGATTAATAAATAAGCTTGTGTACATGGTCCTTGTGTCGGCCTAGCCGATAGCGCAATGGAAAGAGCGCGCCCGAGATAACCCTGCGTCTGCGATGCACGCGCACGCCTCTGGCGCCTGAATACTACACATTTTTTTCTCATTTACATCATACATGAAAACGTAATATAAACATATGTACTTCGACTCGGACCAATGATAACGTCTGTTTAATTAGAAGCGTGGAAAGCGTCTATAGAGACAATACCCCACTTAACTACCGACGATTTCCAAGTTTTCAGGCATTTTCTTTTCGTTGAATTTTTGTGGGAGGCTTTTTTGTGTTTTGGTAATTATTATTTGTGTTTGGGTTATTAGTTTCCTTCTTCGAATTACGTAAGTAGATAGAAAAAGCGCAATCCGGAAAAGCACAACTACGCATGCAAATATTTTTTCAGCGGATGATAGTCACGCTCCAACGATCTATATATTAATATTTGTTTAACAACACATAAATAATAACATCAATTATTTTTACCTTTTATCTACTTAAAGGTTATCGGTAACAATTAAGGGAGACCGTTTTTTTATTAATTAGTGACACGATTACATTAAAAATGCCGTGCAGATGATATGTATAGGAACAACGGTGTGATAATCACGATATAATAAAATGCTACCTGCTTTCACATAGTAACGAAATCAGTTTACTTAAATACTGTAGGATTAAGTGGTTCAGGTAAATAACTGTCTCTGTCGAACGATATTTAAGTGGATTTTACATGTCATGGTATTACCTGTTACCAGACTAATTTCTACTACAAATATAATTGTTAGAGTCAATGTTATTTATAGTTTAGGTTCATTTTGAAAGGCTACAGGTGTCAAATGAGAGTTGCATTGTTGCCCATAAGTTCATTGTGATTTTGTCACGACTTGAGAAAAATACAGAATTGTCACAGAGTTTGACGCGTTGGAGTAAAAATAGATTGGTATTGTGTTAATTGGTTCGATATTTTTGGTAATATAACATTGTCAGTCTTGTGGAAAATTTCGGAAGTGCTAAAAAAGAAGAGGCCATCTCGGTTTGATGTAAGATCTTTAACTGTTTCACTTTGTTGACCGCAAGATGTTAATGGTCTAAATGGGCGTAGGCTGATATATTTAGACCATGAAATATTGATCCGGCCTTTTAACCTTCCACTGACTTCAATGTATTATTATTTGTGTTTATATCGGTCATTTAAATCATCATCTAAGCGCGTGATACTCAGTATGCGCGTGATGTATACTGAAAGCTGAAAGAATTCGGCTGCATCTTGATATTACCAAATTCCTTGAGTTGAGTAAACTGAAAGAGCGTCTACGAGTGTTACGCCACTAATTATTGCCTTTTCTTTACACATAGTTTAAGTTTATCTCGAAACGCTCTAAGATCCGTATCTTTAATCAACTTAAAGTGCAATAACTTGAGTTTAAGTGATTACTGATTGATTGCTAATATTTTAATGCAATTTATAAGAATTAAGAACCGTCAAAGAAAGCAAAGCTAAGAATTCTAACTTTTTACAGTTCTAACTTCAAGCAATTATTAAACTACAAAATAAAAATCGTAACTTAAATTACTTTTACCTTCTCATGTACTTATTGAATTTTCTCAAGTTTTAGATACGGGTGTTACTTACATAGCAAAAGAAGAAATACGTAGAACTGTTATAAAAGCTCTCTCTTGTGGACACGTTACAATTTACAAACGTTAAAATGCGCTAGCAATCCGTCTACCTACACTACTGTAAATAGCACAAAATTCCAAATATGTTAAAAAGGAAAACCTGGTTGGAATGCCCCTTCAACAGAGTTATTAATTTTAAAAACAACTTTGTAAATGAAAAGCTAATAGCGTATATCCTTGGTATATCCTACCACAAGTAGGTACGTCATTTATTTAGATTAAAACTTAAAACAAAACTGTTACGATGTAAAAAACTAGTGTAAAAAATACAAACACACTACACACGGGTATTTACACGAACACTGTGACGTAGTTACTTTGAGCTTTATAAACTTTGGTTTCTTGGGACTTCAGTAATCGCAATAAAGAGAGATAAAGGAAGACGTTTCTATTTGATACGGTTCAAGAAATCGCTAGTTGTCTGTATATCTGACTGAGGGCGGCGCCATGTTCTTGATATCACTTTAAACCGGATCAAACTGCATCAGAACTGATAAATAATCTGCTGCAGACGTTATTATTACAAATATCTACATTATTTTGACACAATTGTTTTTTGTTTCTTGAGGATTTCACAAGAAGCTTGTTTTGGGATAAAGTTCATGTTAATATCTCAAAAAGGTGTCCAAAATTTGTATAATCATATTTTATGGTCGTGGCATAACTGGTTGGTTATCCTTATCAGATTAACCTTTTTTTTTTGTAAACGCTATTGATATAATGGCTTAGGAAAAATAAATTGAAAATATTATTTTTTTCATACGACTTTCAATACATTGTACGATAGCTGACATGAATTATTATTATTTCGGTACCTATATATTTGTCAGGAAGGTAATGACAATCACATGAATTTAAATTATATATCTGTCTAACCGCTATACTGTCTATCCTCAATAATTACTTCCATGATTTGATTTAATTATTAAGCACTTACTTATGTAGCCTTCGTGCTTAAATAAGTTATTATCGTCCAACCTACTATCTATACTATACTATGTATATAATATATATACTTTTATACATACTTATTATAAAGAGTTATAGTTTGTGAGGTTTTAGGGGGTAATCTCTGGATCTACTGAACCGATATTGAAAATTCTTTTACCAATAGAATGCCACGTTATTTGTGAGTGTCTAACGCTATATTTATTACTAGAAAAAAAATAGGGGCGGATGGAATTAGAGGAAAATAAATGTCTACCAATACGAACCAGGGACGGGCCGCTAGTTTAGTGATAAAGCAGTTCTCTTGACGTATTATTTTGGTATTTTCGTTATTTTACATACTTCATTTGAAGGTTAGCAGATGTGAACTATGATTATTAAATCAAAAAGAATTGTTTAGCTGTCCTGAACATAGAATTCCTAGGAATTCGAATATTTAAAGTAAGTATATGGTATAAGAATATTTAAGATAATGTAATTGAATATATGCAGTTCCAATGTTTTCGAGATTATAACAAAAAATCGGAGAAATAAGAGATGGAGTGATTATACTACAGTGTGTTATTATTAGAATAGTGATAGTAAATAAATCGTTGACCTGTGTCGAATCTGAAAATGTAGCCATAATGTAAACATATTGTATGCGTGAGTCGTGGTCGTGACATCTTGTCTCATGTATCGGGGTCAAGGTTTATACCTATGTGTACTAAACGCTCAGCTATAGGTGGCTCCAGGGTATCCCACCTGAGCTACTGACAAGATAAATGATAGCCAATCTATCACTGCTAGATACTGTTAGAGTTCATACGAACGTTTCTACATATTATTTTTTAAGATATTATGTGTTTCGTTGACTAGGTAGGTACCTATGTGATATTAAGAATGCGTTGTGGATTTTAACTATGAAATCTTCTAGCTAAATAAACAAGACGATAACTGCCGCATTTGTGAAATCTCAATATGAAAATAAATTAACAAAGTAAAAAGTCATTTAAAAATAAAACTTCAGGTACAAACTTACAAACAGTTGGTAGTTTATTTTTATAAACCATTGTTTGTACTGTGGTTTTTTTTATTCAGATAAAAAAACTTCTCAAGAACGGGTCAAGTCACACGTGATTCCATAGAACAACAACGTTATAGCCGCTGGACTAGGCGCAGGCGTAGCACTGTACTACGTCGCCTGTCTGTGGACGCCTCGTATCTTCCAATGCCATGTGCGCCGCATGTTAAGAGCTCTCTGCTCGCCTCGTGGTGGCCTCGTCATTATATTTTTTAGGGCAGTAACATTTTGTCAAGAGTGTTAAGTATCACCGTAAGGACCTGTTCACACTGCTTGTTTAATTTTCTCACTAAACCCGTTTAACATTTTCAATGTAATTTCATCGTTTAAGCTGATTCACCTTGTAGCCTTTTTATGTGATTACTGGACTTTTTTAAAGTACCGTTGTTCCAGCGTGGGATTTTGTCACATGTACTCGTATACGTGAGTTTTGTTTTTACGTTTATTTGGCGTCAGTGAAGTCTATCTATATGGCTACTACGCGGTCTGGCGACTACGACGTAGCTTCTGCGTGGCGTAGCGTTTTTATGACTTCTACGCGGCGAGGCGCCGCGGCGGCCTTGCGTCTTTGTGATATGATGATATCGCGTCTTTAAGATTACTACGCGACGTAGGTGCTGCGTGGCGTAGCGTCTTCGTAGCATCTTTGCGGCGAAGCTGCTACGCGACGTAGCACATATGCTGCCTTCGTTGCACAAAAATACGCTTCAAGTCTTGGCATCTTTAAATGTTATAGAGGGTGCGTTATTCTTTTAGTGATTACGATAATTTCGAAAGATTATTACTAATTTGAAAGAAAAAACCAATCTAAATATTTTCACGCAAATTATTGATAAATTGATAATTCAGACATGTTAACGGTCGTAACGAAATAAGCCAAATCTTTATTGATTGACTAATCAAAACAAACAATTTTTTTCTTTATTAAATTGCATTATTGTCTCGTTATGTATAATTTAGTCGGTTCACGTGCGCGCGGGCTTATCTCGAAGGTGGATCACGGCAAGCCATTGACGTCAGAGCCTACAGGGTCGCACCACAATAAACCGAACCACTAAATTAACTACAAGTAAATCTTTTATAATTTGAAAGATTATTATTATTTCAATTCTAATTGTTATAACCAATTTGCATGTAGCGCTCGCGGGACGCTGCCGCAATTTTTACGCCTTTAGAAACGAATATCTCATCAACCATTGACTTAAGAAAAAGTATATAAGGAACCTCTATTTTTAAGAGCTATTGAAGATGAAAATCTTTGAAAAGACATGCGCAAGCATCTTAACAACTTGAAGTCTTTTGTAGAGAGTACCGATTTCTTCCTGTATTTTTACTTTGATCAAATCTTCCTTTACTTTGTTGTAAATATATAAAGCCTTTGCGAATGTTATTCTTTCGCAGTTTACGCCATTTATTCAAATGCAAAATGAGGGCGAGAATGTTGCATTCAACAAAATTGTATATATTTGTAAGTTGGGAGTAGCGATAACCTTTCGCAGTACGTTTTAGAGTATACTTTATTGTTGATCAATAGTCTAACTCCAATTGAACAAACAACAAAATGCCTTACAAAGGCTTCGAGAAACTAAAATGTCGAAGTCGTGACTCAGTGTACACACATTCATGCCTGAATAATAGATAGATTGACAGATATACAGTTTCGATCGCCTCGCTTCAAGTATTACCTCTATTGTCTGCTTCGAATCAACGTACAATTATTTATTCTACGTCACGGCTGGCTAACGAGCAAAGTCAATACTCGCAAGCACTTATCATCAGTTATTTCTTATTTGTTCGGATACGCAAACCCACTTTTCTTTGACACGATGAAAACAAGACTAATAAGGATCAGGGGTTCTAAAATGGCCACTTTAGCAGATTCATAATAGGATAATAATACGAATTACGTTACAATTCTCAAAACGGTCACAGTGACAATTCATAATATTAACTGCGTGTGTGGCCATTTTAAGAATTTTAACGTGATCCCATTATGAGTCTGTTAAAGCGGCCAATTTAGGCCTTCTAGGCTAACCAATCTTTCCTTAACATTGCATGAAAATATTACCAAAAGCCCGGTATTTCGAAGACGATCGGATTTTTCTGAAAAATGTTGAGCCCAAAGCCCTTTGACAGACCCCTGTCGTCGTTGAGACTACAGCTACAAGGACGTTTTTTGTCTGGTCTGACTGACTAATAAAAGGGGACTATTGTAAACATTTGTAAAATTGTTTTGAGATATGGATTGAAAAACAAGACGGCGAAGTTTGGTCCGACTTGGGCCAAACAGACTATATAGTAAGACAACCTTGCGAAAATGAACTTTCAAAGATCTTCTGATTTGTAAACCGCTCAGCGGTCGATCATCTGCTCATAATATAATAAATCTTGATGTCAACATCGCTGTAGCCTCAAAAGTATTTAAAGTCTGCGAAAACGTTACGAGCCTCTTTCATAATTATTTAATTACTGCTTAATACTAGGTTAATGCCTTTATAAAGAAACCTTTCAAGTAACGAGTATTTGTCTGTTTTATATAACATGTTTGTCTACCTAAGCGAGTAAGCGTTGGAGCCTTTTACACATTTATTTTATACCTTTACGAAACGGTATCTTGTACTAAGTGCTGTATAGTCCTGTGTGTGTGCTTATTTTTGATCAGGAATAGGACGAAAAAGACAGTTTTGTATTCAAACGTACGTAGGTCGGTATCTTTATCTGCACTCTTTATTGTTGATTTTAGGAACTAACTTAACAATAAAAGGCACGTGCTTCAGGAACTACGAAGTAGCCAATTTCATTATCATCATCCACAGGCTAACCTCAAGTAGGCCTGTTTTTTTTTTTTTTTTTTTCGGATCGTAAATCATCAAATGACTCCTTCCGCTCTGGGCGGAGCAGGAGGGAGTGTCAGACTTTTACTGACTAAAACCCATCCATGTTCCTTCATCGCCCTTTGTGTTCCGTCCGAGGCCACGGTGTCTCTTTCGAACAGTCCCGCAGCCCACCTCAAATAGGCCTCTTTGCTTGTGCCAAGCTCCACGTTCTTGTGCCAGCCTCATCCAGGATATTGAGCCAGTTTTCCTACCTGTAAATGGAGTTACCTAATCATTTACATAAGTCTTTTATATTACGTTTGTATTGTTGCAAACGGCCATTAATCTTAGCAAAGTATGATACTTTGGACCACATTGTCTGGTCACAGAGGATGTAACAGTTTACTCCTACCTTTTTATTTTTCTTTCAAGCGCTATGTGGTCAAGTAATTTAACCTTCGAAACATTTTAGCACGAGTATACGAGATTATAAAAACTGGTCAAGTGCTTGCTTAGTGCGTATCTATCGGAAGATCAACGATATCCGAGGCATTTGTTATGGAAACAAGAAAAAACTTATCCTCAGAATTAAAGTTTAGTTTATGGATAAAACTGATAATCAAGAATGAAAATTTAATGATCCTTGATGATCTATGAACGTGTTGTATCGCCCGGGCCCCCGACACATGGTAGTAGTAGAAACAGGGCAGTAGTCGGATTCTAACCGACTAAATACCCACGTATTTAGTCGGTTAGAGTTCAACATAACCTTCGCTCGCCCCAGACGGAGGGTTTCTATGTGGATTTATCAACCCAAAAAAAGGTACCTACTCCGGTATAAGGCACATATTATATATAGCAATAAATATATGTTACCTACATATATTTATTGCTAGTAGGTAAATAATAATACTTACATGACATACGTGATACGTCAATGTTTAGTGAGTTTTTATGGAGAATAGATTTCCTCCCTATCGGATCGGCCAAAATTGAAATGAAAATATATACACACATCAACACGGTCTAGGGATATTTTTAAAAAAGCGAATTACTATCAATGTGTTAATTATTTATATGACGTGTATATATTTAAAAGATACGTTATTTAATATTCTACCATTTTTTAATAATGGTTAAGGTATAGATTAAAATTTCAGGATTTTATGGAAAAAAAATGAAGCATAGACGGAAACCGTATATGAATGAACTTTTAATTTGTGAGTAAAAACTGAAAAAAATAGAAAAATCATTTAATTTGTGTTTATAAACTTGAAGTTAGTAGTCTGAGAAAGCGCCCATGATGTTCATAACACATCGGCAACGATGCTCAGAACAAGGTTGTCAATGTCTTGCTGCGGAATATTGTCCCATGTCCTTCTGAGGTGCGCAAAAAGTTGATCTTCTGTAGCCAGATTTTCAGGAACTTCCTTCAGAGCTCTTCTTTGCAGCATATCCTACGCATGCTCAATGGGATTTAGATCTGGCGATTGAGCAGGCCAGTCTAAGGCCCTAACATTATGTGTATGTAACCAAGCTGCTACCGTTCTCGCCGTGTGTGCCCGGGCATTGTCGTGCATGAGCAGGAAATCTTGGCCCATTTGTGTTCTGTGGGGCAAGATTACGGGCCCCAGCACCTGTTGGACGTATCGTTCTGCCGTCATATTGCCCCGCACCCAAACGAGATCCGTCCGTCCTCCAAGACGAATTCCTGCCCAAACCATAATTGTTCCTCCTTGGTATGGGTGAACTTCCTGAGGGTTCTGGAGACGGCTCCATCGTCCAGGAACTCGCCAAACACGCGTCCTTCGTGAATCTGGATGGAAGCCGAACCTGGATTCATCCGTGAACAGCACATTGGACCATTGGTCACGGCCCCAGTCCACGTGGTTCCGAACCCATTCTAATCGTCGTCCACGATTGCCTCTCCGTAAAGGTGGGACCCGGAGTGGTCTACGAGAGCGTAGATTGCTTTCATGCAGTCGCCTTCTTACAGTTTGGTCACTCACAAGAACTTGGTGATCCACTCGCAGCCTTTGGACCAATTGAGTCGCCGTTGCATTTGGTTGTGCTCGCGCAGTAATTTGCAAAAATCGGTCTTGTCTGGGGGTAGTGATGCGTCTTGGCCCCCGGTGCCTCTCCGCTACTTCACCTGTGGCACGATAGCGTGTCCACAATCTTGAAATTACATTTTGATGGGTCCCTATGGCCTCAGCAACATTACGCTGAACAGATCCAGCTTCCAGCATTCCCACAGCTCGTAACATCTCCGCCCTCGTCAAATGTCGGCGTTGCATGGCTACAATACCTCAATTTTAACTTTATCTTTCGTTTAAAAATGAAAAAAAACTGTAACTAAACGTAATTCGTATTGTTTTCTAAATTTCGCACAAATGAAAATTCCCTCTCCTATACATCAAGACATTTTTATGCCACCGAAACAAAAGAATTTTCAAAAATTTGAATTTGGAATTAGTCTGAGATAAATTACAAACAAATCGGTGTATAAAAGATTCCAATGCGGCCAGTACTTTTCGAGTTATTTAATTGAGTATGAAATATCCCTAGACCGTGTTGATGTGTGTATTTACCATTATTTGGTCTACCTTGTAGTAAGATTATAGCGATGTTACCTATATGAGTGTACTTCATATCCAACTGCTTGGCAACCAAAAACATGAAAATTCACATAGTTAAGAGAGTCAACAATCAAATACACCGTGTCTACTGTTTACTGTGAACATTTTTGTTTGATTTATCTATTAGCGGCGTCAGAAGATGAGTTCTTTTGTTGCAGTATGCACAAGCATTCACTTATAAGTAGTTATTGCTAATTTATTAAGTCCTATGGCACTTTTAATGAATTTGATAAGCTCTTATACGTGTTCAATATTGTAGTTGCCATAAGATTAATCCTTTTTAGGGTTCCGTACCTCAAAAGGTAAAAAAGGAACCCTTATAAGATCACTTTCTTGTCCGTCTGTCACCACCGATTTTCTCAGGAACGGGTGGACCTAGCAAGTTGAAATTTATACCAGATACTGAGGTCCCTATTAAAATAAATAAAAAAGAGGTCCCTATTAGGTGTATAAACATCAAGGTCCTGAGTCAACACGATAAAAATATATGGGCAAATTTAGATTTTCGCGAAAACTTGTAAGTAGCAAAATTTACCTTAATGTTCAACTTTTTTATTTTTCGGAATATTCCCTTTACTTGTGCTGTCAGACCTTGCTCTTAAACAAAATTGTCAATTCTAGATCAACCGGAACTACGCTATAGGTTTTGAGTCGAAAACCTATTAGTGCCCGTTGACCTAGAATCACAAAATTTGGCAAAAAGCAAAGTCTTACAACACATGTAAAGGGAAAAATCTAAAAACTGCAAATATGTAGTTTAATAACAAAAAAAAGGTGACCTTTACTATTACAAACTTTTTATTTGCGGTTGGTGCAATAGCCGTTTCTAAGGATCAAACAGCAAAGTTAAGTTTGTCCTTTAAAAAGTTTGTACAGAACCCGCGGTGCGCGAGTCCGACTCGCTCTTGGCCGGGTTTTTTTCTTTAGGTATTTACAAAATACACAGTACTTACAAAATACGAAACACATTGCTGAGATGACGATTAATAGAAAATTATGGAAGAAGAAGACATGCTGCGCCGACTCCAAATACTGACTGACTAATAAATTATGAAAAAGGCCGGAGAATGATGACGTACCAATCACACAGATCCGATTATTTGAGTTACGAAAAAACGAATCCAAGCAGGACAAAAACTAGGGGAAGCACTAATTCTTCTTCTTTGCTTATCTGGGGGCACGGTAGTGGCCCCGCCAAGACGAGTCAAGCGAAGCGCAAGGGCACTACCTACCTTTTCTCGAAGCGTCTTCGTCGATTTTTTGAACCCTTATAACTTGGGTTTGGATTGTACCAGATAAACCTAATTCTCGGGATATGTTGCGAATAGCGGACTTATTAAGCATATTAAGTTTTAATTGCATAGCTCTTATACTTTAGATTTAATTGATATCTAAAAAACCTTGATTTCGTCACTGATGATCATCAAAATACCGGTTGCGGCGATTGAACTGTCCGTCTCTATCTAACTGTTTTATAATTCGAACCACTGAATCGAACGAAGCCAAAATTTAAAATGTTGGTATTTGACATGTTCTCTATCATCATTTGAAGTGATTCTGTTGTGAGAGAAACACATTCGAATTTAGAACAATGGATTTAAAACGAAATTCAGTGATTGCTCTTCATATGGAGGGAAAATCGAATATCGAAATACGTCGAGCGCTACTAAATCTTCAATTGAACGAGAAATTTGGGCATCGCACTATTCGACGTTATAATTACGACTGCTAGCGTTAAGAAACGCTGCGGTGGCGGATGACGCTGTACTGTAACGGCGCCGGCGCCAGTTGTCGAAAAGGTGCGTCATCGATTAGACAGAAACCTAGTGCGCTCAACAAACCAGCTCGCGCAGGATCTCAAGGTGAGCGATCGCAGCGTTCGTCGCATATTGAAGGAAAAGCTTAAAGTCAAACCATTAAAAAAAACTTTTCTCAGAAACTCACTTTTTTATAGCGTAGCAAACGGTTGGATCGATCGAAAGAACTGATTCGCTTGCTCGACTCCGGCGATCTTCCCAATTTGGTGTTTTCAGATGAGAAAACTTTTTGCGTTGATCAGTTTTTAAACAAACAAATGACCGTGTTTGGTTGAAGGGACGTGTCAGCGATCACTCAGACGAATTGCAAGTCACTCGACGCCAAGGAACCGACCAAATCATGGTCTGGGCGGCGGTGTCTGGAAAAGACCGGTCTCCGTTCGTTTTTCTTCCAATGGGTCGCAACCAAGTCAAAATAAACCAACAAATCTATCGAGAGAAAGTCTTGCGACCAGTGCTGATACCGTGGGCACGCAACACATTCGGTTCTGAGCGTTGGACTTTCCAGCAAGACTCGGCACAGAGCAATTGATGGAACGCAAAATTGGTTGAAAGCAAACGATCCAGTGCTGATCGACGGATATATGTGGCCGTCGTCATCGCCCGACTTGAATCCGTTGGACTTTTGTATTTGAGGTATTTTACAGGCCAGGGTCTGTGCTAAAAAACACACTTCGGTGGAAGTGCTCAAATTTACTCTTACTCAAGTATGGAATTGTTTGACTGACGACGTCGTTCGAGCAGTTTGTACTTCTTTCAGAAAGAGACTTCAGCTTGTAGTAAAGACTAAAGGCGGTTTTATTCCTTCGGAATAAGTTATAATAAAACTTTGAGCTTTTTATTTTCACATGGCAAAAGTGTATAAATAAATAATGAAAATTAATAGAAATATTTCATTTTCACATACGGAATGTTCAATCACTGCACCCGGTACATATGGTACTTCCCAATGTCCTAGAAAGCAGAAATTTGGTATATAAGCTATTATTAGTACACAAACAACAAAAATTATAAAACTTGTAACTTTAAAAGATAAAAAAACACAAGCAACTTACAAAAAGAAATGAAATCCCACCAAAAACATTTTCATGTAAAATGTTGCCAAGACGAGACCATAAGAGATATGACTCGCACTGTCAAAAAGTTATCAGATCTCATGTAGAGCCAAGCTTTTAACTCTACACGCCCGAACTCTTATAGTCACATATTTTGACTATAAGGTGTAGAGTTTGTGAAGTTAGACCTTGTAGAGTTAGGGCGTGTAGAGTTAAAAGCTTGGCCCTACATGAGACCTGATAACTTTTTGGCAGTGCGAGTCACATGGTCTAAAATGTTTTTGGTGGGATCCATTTGACTGAAAAGTCCACCAGTCTTTAAAATCAGCGGAAGCTCTAAGAATGGAACAAAAATGAATTTCTGAAGCTGCGTCAAACGGTAGTCAAAGTTTCATTGCGAACAAAATAGCTGGCAAAGAATGCTGCATTTGTAAGTTCATCGTAGCTTCCAAAAATAACCAAGTGTTTTTACTTCATAGGGCAAACTAGAACTACCAAGTCCGGTGGTATTTTTTATAAAAGGATGTCTCGCATAGACAATGGCACCGACTGGGTGGTCATCCGTATAAAATCTCATTAAACTTAAATAGCTGTATGACGTGCAAATAAATATATTTTTATGAGTTATTACAATATGGGATGGATTTGGCATGCATTATCACAACAATGTGAATAGAATTACCTACTATTTTATTTGATTCTTTAATGAGGCATGTTTTAAGTCAGGTCACACGGACGCGAGGGACAATCGTTTGTTGATGCTACATGCATGCTAGTAATTAAGAAGCTCGTGTCTAAATAAACTAATAAATAACAGCCGCTCAGGTCAATCTTTAGGTTAAGCCGCGCTTACCTAAGTTGGTCCGTTGATGGGTGACCACCCATTACATACCGAGTTTTCTCCATGCCTAGGAAAGCACGTTAAGCTGTTGGTCCCGGCTGTCAGTTGTAGATCTTTGACAGTCGTTACAGTGTGTCAGTGGCCCGAAAATCTGACAGCCAGTGTTGCCAAGAGGTATCGTATTACCCAGTTCTAATTGGATTGTGGTTAGACTGGCAGCCAACCCCAACATAATTGGGAATAGGCTAGGCAGATGATCACATGGCTAGTAATTAAGCTGCCAAAGTGCAGAATTAAGAACGTATTTCTGTTGCTGAGTTTCATACATTTCTCAACAAAAGATGATGCTTCTAACTTTCGAAGTCAGATTTATCTAATAGATGCTAACAAAATCATTAGATTAATACCAACGGAACTCAAATTGACTTGTCGTCAAGCAGATGCCTAAATACCTGTCTCAGTACCTACCTAGTTGTCCAAAACATTAAATTCCTCAATTGACATAGGTGTGTCGCCAAGATAATATGCTTTTCACGTCTTTTGAAAACATTCCGAGTCAACAATTTTTTTTACTAAACAGCTTACTTTGACGCCCGTTGTAGTAGGTTCAGAGATACACCTATAATTACTTTTACTTTCAATGCTGCTTACCTTTTATCTAATGTTAACTTTCTCCATTTAGTCTTGACGTCAGCCGGTAACCATGACCTAATCCAACTTAAAAAAACGTTAATGTATAATGAATGAGAGACTAAAAAGAAACAAATGAGGAGCGATAAGTAATAGTTCATTACGTACTTTGTAACATTTAAGAGAAATTAGATTAGGTGGATTTATTCTAATTTTACGTCTACGGTACGAAGCGGCTACAATAAAGGTCATGTTGGCCAGGGCCAGTAAGACTAAATAATTTGCTAATGAGTTTTTTTAAGGCTTCTAAAATTATGCATGCTCTACGATATTTATTAACAAACAGAACATTGCCAATTATCTTCATCAAGGGTTTTACAAATTGATAAATAAATACATAGTTTACTAATCCTTATAATTTTAACTGTGTCAAATCTTGTAGGTTGTTAATGCAATAACAGAAACCAATTTAAAAAGCAGCAATCGAAGACCAACTCTTTATCTAAAAATCATCGATATAATTTAACCCATTCGAAACTTGAAATGTTAACCCGCCAAATGTTCGTGACGCAGCTGTGCTTTGTAGGTTATAATAAGAATCACCGTTCTAAGGAACGGGAGAGCGGGAGTTTGGGATTGGGATGGCTCAAAGGAGCGGCGGGGTGCGGGGTACGGTTGTTGGGGGGGTGTTCCCGAGTGCATGCGTACCACGGACGCGTAAGAAACACCAGTCACCACACACCAAGCCCCAAAATGTATAAAATATTACTCCTTAACAAGTGAATACATTAAAATATTCCATACGAAAGTGAAATCAAAAGCACCGACGCTTTTTTCATGATTTCACGTATAATTTGTGCACGTTTCTGTGAAAAGAGGTTATGTTGACGAAGGAGATATGGTCGCAAGTAAGTAAACAGTGTTTATTAATTATTTCCGTAATTTTATGTTTTAACATAACTAGAAATTGTAATTATGTCAGTGTAGTAATATTTTATTGTCTTATAAATCTTGTATCTACTCTGAGGATCGCGTTATCGACATTGGGACTTTGGTAGCGTCGCGTCGTCGCGCGTCGTCGGCTTGCTTCTACTCATTGAATAAAAAGGTTTCCACTGGTATTTTTGCTTTAACCGCGACCTGTTTTAATGTTTTTTTGGTATAATGATCGTTCTTATCTTCTTCCTATGACAAAATTTACATTATAAATAACATACTTAAAGTGAATAAATAAATAAAGAGCAGCTGATTGTTATAGCCATTCTTAATGTTGTTTACATTGATTATATAAGCAAACTGATACATGTATGGTATATACTTTGTACATATTATCACGTAGACCATATTCAATTAACATAATTAAATTAACAACATCATTATCAAAACGGAGGTAAAGTCTAAGAGTTATCATAACGTCTTTATTATTCAGTGGTAATTCGTTATGTCAAAGTAAAGCTTACATAAAGGGTATTCTGTGTACTCGCTATATTGATGTAGTAGCGTCTAGACATTTGTGTAAAAGCTTTCAGACTATACGACACTGTACAAAACAATGCAGATCGATCCATTGGCAATTACCACTGTATAGGTGCACACTTTTCCGACATACAAATCAAGCATTATCTTGTACTGACCTATTTCTTGTGTTACCGTCAGTAAATTTTTTATCGCGTTCGAAATTTAAATTGTCCGTAGAATCAGAAGCAGTCTTCCAATAGATTGGCACAACATTTTCATTCTTCTAGAGAGTTTAGGTTGCGGGGGATTCGCTGGATGCGAGTCGTACGGGACCGGTCAATGTGGCAACACTTGGGGGAGGCCTATGTCTAGCAGTCCAGACATCTTTCGACTGAAAAGACGATGTTAAAGTTCAGGTTATGTGAAAAGTTTCCAGAACATAGTTGAACCCGTAGCTTTCCTACAACCTTACCAAGGTTTCCTAAAAGTGATTTACTCCTAAGATGTTTTCGATTTTGCAATAATTGGATAAATTACCCAATCCACATAAGCCATTCGGCTGAGCTTTTCGTGGAAGAAAATAGGAACAATACAAAGTTCGATTGTTACTTCTTAATCCGGGCAAAGGAATTATTTATTGGTAGGTATTTAAACAAACAAACGACTGTGCAAATGTCAGGAGCGAAAATCGATCACTTAGATTACCCCAACGTGTTCATTCATGAAATTCTTACAAGTTGACAATTACTACCTACTTATAAAATGTTGCCTCGACTTTATTGAAATGAAACTGACAAGGACAGATGGTACTTACTCAACTTCTTATAAATGCCAACTTTTTAACCGACTTCAAAAATGAGGAGGTTCTCAATGCGATTTTGTTTTCTTTTTTATGGATGTACACCGATTACGCTGAGATTTATGATCCTAATTACGTGGTTCTTCTTTAGTTTGATGCGGAATAGTTGCCATTTGGTCTCATAAAAATTTAACATAGTTTAGCCCAGTAGTTTTCCTTTTATGAACATTTTTGCTTCAGTCGTGTGCGTCATTTGTGAATCAAAATCAAAATCAAAATCTTTTTTTATTTGAAAGTGTATACTCCTGAGATGGTCCCATTAAAATCTGGTGAAGATCTGATGCTGATCTTCGGAGATATACAATTGAACTCTTTAAAACTAGACGGTAAATCGGTCGTGATTGCTGCAATCGCTTGGATGTTTATTGTTTATACAACATCATGACGTAACATCACGCTTATACAGGCGTGATGTTACGTCATGATGATGCTTCAGAAGTCGGTGACAAAAAAATAACTAAATGAATCAAACAAAGGTCACCGACTTCTGAAGCTAAAGTTTTTCACTTTTGTGTGTTTTGTGTTTTTTGAAGTCGGTTTTATTTTTTTGCAAAAAGTATTTTTGATAAATAAAGAGTTAAATCTCAAATCGGAAATAATTCACAATTTTTTATCCGATTCTGACAGAGTCGAGCAATACGTAGTCGGTATAAAAATAATGATTGTTCCCACAGTCCCAAGGTATACTAGTTGATATAAATGTACGTAGTTAGTTAGGTACATACTGATACTTATTTGTATCGTCATCGTCATAGTTCCGTCCTATTAAAATGCATAATCAATTCAATTATCCGGTGTCGTGGCGTGACAGCATCCCCATTAGCTTCACCCATTGGTCGAGCTCGACAGCCTCTTGACAAACAAACATGCTTTGACATCACTTTTAATTAATGTGATATCTATATGTTCTTTCTTTTCTTTTTACCTCAAAGGGAGGACTTTTTCCTTGGGGCTTGTTCGTCAACTGGCGAGTGAGAAACTCGCGAGTGCGCGCGAGTTGACGCCTTCCGATTTTAATTTTTTTTTTGTCGTCAATTCGCTCGACCTTGAAAATCTGACGTAAAATACGTCAGATGTACAGACAGCTACATAAACTTCTTATAAAATGTATAAGATATTTTATACGAGTTGACTTTAAATTAATATAACAAAATAATTTTCATTTGACTGTATTTTATAACGTGCGCGCGAGTTGACGACAAAAACATTAGAAGGTGCCAACTCGCGCACACTCGCGGGTTTCACAGTCGCCAGATGACGAATAAGAGTTCCTTGGTGGGACAGCATAGGCTAAAAAAAACCATATTTCAATATTTTTATTACAATTATATGGAATATGGAGGTAAATTTTCGTAAATAATCAGCCTATAACGTTCCCACTGCTGGGACACACAGCCTCCTCTCAATGACCCTCTCATGGGCTCAATGGGCTATAATCCACCACGCGGGCCCAGTGCGGGTTGGTAGATGTCACATGTCTTCGATTTTTTGGGTCTAGGACATGCCGGTTTCTTCACGATGTTTTCCTTCACCGTTTCGAATTGAATTAATGCCCTCAGAATTTTTCCTCGTTTTTTGCTTAGATTCGGTCGATTTGTTGTCAAGATTTTAACATAGCGACAGATCTACACAACTTTATTGTAGGTTTTTAACGATAACAATTGTATAATATTGACGAATCGTCGACACGTATTTACACAGCACGATAAGAAGAATATACTTGCTTATATACTTACATGAGCGAACTTTGGAAAGCTGTACCATTTCCTGTATTTAGCTAGCAGTTAAAGATGTTATTGTTTATGTTATGTTTCCAGTTAAAAGTAACTAATTTATTATAACACAACATAATTATTATCATGAATATTCATGATAATAATTATCGGACTCTGTATTTTTTGTATGTGTACGCGTATGGGTACAGGGTACGAGGTGTTATTTAAAACTTCTGGTTTTTGGTAATAGTGCCTAGTTTATCTTTTTATTTTTGGGTGGGAAATCATCAAATGACTTCTCCCGCTCTGAGCGGAGCAGGAGCGAGTGTCAGACTTTTACTGACTAAAACACATCAATGTTCCTTCATCGCCCTTTGTGTTCCGGGGCCACGGTATCTCTTTCGAACAGTCCCGCAGCCCCGGCGTGCCTAGTTTACCTCAAACAATATTTTTATTCTTGATGTCAGTTAGATAACGAAAAAAAAAGACGGGCCAAACTAAAAAAAAAATTTAATAGTCAATAATCACAGTTTAATAGACACGTCTTGTCTTATATAGACAGCTAGTACTGCATTAAACACTGTGGTCTCAGTAAAAGCAGGTCATGTCCGTGGACAGCAGTCCGTCAGCCGGAGCAGGGAAAGTCACTCGGGCGTGGATAACTTGTAGTTTCTTTTTTGCAAACGTAGCGTGCTGGGTACGCATGCGCGGGCGGCGAACGGCGATACGTCAGTGTTGCATGGAACCGACGTTCACTTCGGACGCGCGTGGCGCTCGTGTCTATAACGGCTTGGTGCTTATGAATGAAGAACAAGTGTTGTGTGTTGCTCGTGTTGGATTGCGATGAGCGGGGCAGGGGTGGCGTCCCGGACGGCTCCGGAGCCCGTCTCTCTGCCGGTCGAGTTCCCGGTCCGGCTGTACATGCGGGCTCTCCGCCAGTACCAAAAGCTCCTTGACCTAAGACGTCTATCTTCCAAAGACAAAGTAAGCATTGTCGTCTCTTTATTTTGTGTTTTGCCTTGTCTTGTTATAGTTTTAATAGCAACACGTTCTCACAACTATTTCATTAAGTTAATGCTAATCAAACATGCGTGTTTAATTCGTCTGCCAAGCATAAACCGAGCTTTTTTCGTGTTTTTTTGTTATTATCAGAACAAATAAACAAGTTTTATGTAATGCCGCTAAGTAAGCATAACCTTACGCATGCTTTGATTGATTTTTTTGTTTCCTTCGCACATGGATCATTAAACAAACATCTTGTTAGTACCTAGGTGGTACATTTTCTCAGAAACAAGGGGAATCCTGGTTCCCTGAATTCTTAAACATGGATAAGGTTACAGGAAATAAAGGAATATTTTCAGTTCCTATGGTTTTTACATTTTGTCCGTTGATGAGGAAAATTTAATAGTATTGAGGGACTGTGTTGATGAATATAGTCATGCTGACGTCCGTAAGTTGCATGAGTCAATGTTCAATCTTTAAGCATAATATATCCTATAACGCAATTGGCTGTGGTAACTAGGTACTGCTAGGTAGGTAGGTACTGCTAGTACTAGAATAGCAGTACCTACCTACCTAGCAGTACCTACAAAGGATTTGAAAGTTCCACGTAAATACCTAGTTACATCGCTACATTGAGACTCCGCACCTCAATTTATTCATCTACCACATTCCTGTCTTATATTTTACGATTCATGAACGTCATCAGCAGGAATTCGAGACCGTTAATGTCGACTTTTGAAAATGGGAGGTTCTGCAAATACCGGTTACTTAATGTGATGTTTATTAATTGAAATTAACATACAATAGACATGACGACAGTATCAAAAAATTGCAAATCTATTTAGTCCGTCAGTTAGAGTATTGGAAATGGAGTGGGGGCTCGTGACGTCAGAACTAACTAAAAATTATACCTAGGCGTGACGTATTGAGAATTTTAAAAGCGTCATATCTTCGTCAATTTTGGTTTACGTAACAAAAGAAAAAACACGGGTCAAATATTTTTTGATAATCTAACTGACGGACTAATTAGATTGTTTTTGGCGTCTCGCCTATTGTGACATTAAAGATGAGCAACACTATACAAACTGAAATGGCTTGTTTATTGAGGCTTTAAATGTTACATTATTATCATATTATCAGAGGATAGGTTTTTATTCATTTAATTTCCAGATAAATAAACTTAAGTATACATAAAAAAAGGTTTTAATATCATAAGTCAATACACTGGCAAACTCACAAACATAAGATGACATGATTATGTTAATTTCAGATCTTGTTATTACTTAAACAGATTTATAGGCCCGTTGGTTTGTGGCTAAGTTTTTTGGAAGCTTATCGTCAAGTTCGATCGTCAACAAACGATCTGTTGTACCATTTAGTATGTCGTTGTATACAGCGTGAGGTAATGTCGGTCGAGCGAGGGTTTATCAGTCCCAAGGCCTGCGCCGGCGCAGGAGCCGCCCACTGCCTCTAACAAATTAATTCGAAGCGCGCTTTAAATATTTAGGTACGTCAATGAAATATTTGCATTTAACCGAGTGTACTCTGCTGGTAAATATTGCATTGCATATTAAACTCGGAGGTCAAATACATCGTGATATTCAAAATAATTAAAGATAAACTTGGAGTTTTTTATATCTAGTTCTATTTTTAATGCTCTATTATGCAAGTACACAATTGACACGTTAATAATCATACTTGAGTAACATCAACACGTGTTCATTGGTATTATGTGTTTAACCTTGCTCGTAATTATTATCAATGAATATATTTGGTCTATAATAATTATTATGCAATACAGCATGCTTACATGAACATCCATCTCTTGTAATAATATAGATAAAACGTATTTAATTAATTCAACTAATTACCAAATTAGACATGCAGATTAAGTATTCATTTTACAACAACACAACGGTTTAGACAAATCTATTTTGTAGGCATAAAATAGACAACAAAATCAATCAACAGCAGACAACTATTCCAAGATAAGTGACAGGTCCAATCAACAGTGACGAAGTTAGATAGCAATAAGAAAAAATAAACGCACCGTACCCACCACGCCAAACCGCTGAACGCTGAAAGGTTAATCTGGCGTTGCGATGACGTACATACGTCTTTTTTATTTTAATTATTTATACACAATGTAATACCCAACAAAAAATAAAAGGTTTCAGTGACATCAACCGAAATCGATTTCAGCACCATTTTTTCTAAAACAAAATTTTAGTATAGACAGCTGAAACTAAACGCGCATCTTTTAAAATATTCTGTCATCATCTGATAACCAAAAATAACATTCATAAAATGGACTTATTACAACTAGTACTTTTTGACATACTTCAAGACTCATCCAAGCGCATCTCACGGAAACGATTCCATGCAAATACCTAAGTTACCGTTCGGCTCGGCTCTCAATAAAACCTGGGTGTCCGATAGCTCAATAAGTTGGCACCTACATAGTAACCAAACATGGCCACTTTTAATA
This sequence comes from Xestia sexstrigata, assembly GCA_941918905.2. Lineage (NCBI taxonomy): Eukaryota > Metazoa > Arthropoda > Insecta > Lepidoptera > Noctuidae > Xestia > Xestia sexstrigata. Next base: position 12,974,574 of record OW799207.2, on the reverse strand, counting down.
TCGCCGACCGGTTTCGGTTCTACGTACGTCAAAGCCACGGCTTAAAATGTAGCGCACGGTTTTAAATGTATTGGCTTCGTGACCACGTTGGGTGCGGATAGTCGTCATAGTAGATAAGCTTTTGTCGGCTTGTCAGACAGTGACAGATCGATAAAGTGGGCTTGTGACGAAGGCATCGCCCGGTAAACAGGGTGACCAGTTTGTCTGGGCCGATCGTGGCGGCGCTGCTTGCAAAGAGAAATGTCAAACCTAATGTCAGATTCGAATATTTGAATTTAGTTCCCTAATTCGAGTGATGCCAAGATATGCTGGGCTCTTACGCCATGTTGATCGCTGGCGGGCACGTCGCGTCGCCTTTCCGTGCAGGCACTTCCTGCCGGCACCTGGTCCCCGCACCACGACGCCGACAACCTCTGCATTCTGCTGATTAAACATTTCCGTACGCATAACCGATGAACGCGAAACACGAATTAAGTTACAAATTCTGGTGGCAATGTACATCGGTACATCGTGCACGAGATCATTGAGAATGATGTAGACTACGAATGATGTAGAGCTTTCTAGACCTAAACCGCACAAGGTTTTCTTTATAGTAGGTATCTCTAATTAAAAAAAAAACACAAAAGATGGCATTGAAACATATAAATTTCTCAATAGGTAGGATACATGTATATTTAATATATATCTACCTACATTTATATCAAAAGATGTTTTCCAGCAAACACAACTACCTTCCGGTTCCACCTCTGATTACAGAATGCGGTGTTTGCTTAGTTCTTGTAAAAACAGACTCTTCACTACAGTTATCACCGCCAAAAATAGAATACTCGACCTATTTAACGAGATTAAGACTATTTAAGTCTTAATTGAGACGCTAGATTAGAGTTTTCCTAATCCTTAATTCGATAGCATAAGTTTGTGCCAGCGACTTTGTACTCAAACAAACTTGGAATCCACGATAGATCCTAGGGTTGGTATCGGAAAGTTCTTGTTTATTATTAGTATACTTTATGTTTTGATGAGGATGACATGCCACATTTAAGAATAAAAAAAACTGTAACCAAATATATCTATTTGATTACAGTTTTTTTTATAAGGTATCCCTTATGCATAGGCATTCGTTTTGGTACGACTATAGGATCGATTGCTTTTTTATATAAATAGAAATAATAATTAATATATAACAAAAAGTCACAACAACTCAAGTTATCTTTTCTTGTGCCTTGACAAAAATATACTTAGCAGGTTATCTTTACGCTCGATTTATCAACGGATAGTGACAGCTATAATAATTTAATTGTTATACATAATTTGTATTGGTTTATTTTCGTTAAGCACCCAGGTTAATTCGTATTGTAATTCCAAAATGATGTCTACCATAGGGTATGAAAAATAGAGAAAGCTGTACAACATTTAATACGTACTTTAAAAATTAGTTTTTCCGTCATTTACATAATGTTATATCAAGAAATATGATTTTACATAGCACTTACGTTGGCAAATATAAGATTGACATTATAAGCCTACATTGAACATTTTGAGCTTTTAAATATCAAAAATGAAAATGTCAATTTATCAACATTGTCCTGTATATATCCCAATTTATTTGACAACTTTTACATTTATGATTTTTAAATCCATAACTTGAACCACACAGCCCTGCCTTTTACCAAATTTCACCTCATCACAAATTAATGGGCATTTGTTCTTACAACAGAATTAAGAGATAGTGGCCCCTTATTCACAACGATTCGATTCGATTTTAGATTCGGAAAGTCGTATGTCTATCTTTTTTTGACATTACTAAAGAGCGAGATAGCTACATACGACTTTCCGAATCGAAAGTCGAATCGAAGCGTTGTGAATAGCTATGCAGGGAAGGAAAGATCAGTTCAATAGGCATGTTTAGTACACATACCTTTAACAACTTACTTAGACACTTACTCGACATATCTTAGGATTTTTTTTAAGAAAGAGTGACTTTGCAAAAATTATTAGGGACTTACATCTCTTTGAAATTCAACAAAACAACTGCTTATTTTTGACGGTACCTTATTCCCGTTTTCAGTAAATGACACTACTGGATGCCAAAATATTGTTGCACTTTTGTATTTTCAAAGGTTGCGTAACACCAATACCCGTATCTCTAGTCAAGTTAAAATAATTACTTATGCAACTTAGGTAGAAGAATTTAAATGAAGTAATAACCATCAAAGATAGCAAAGCTAAGAATTCTAACTTTTGACATTTCTAACTTCAGGCAATTACTGAACTACAGAAAAAAATCTTTTCTTAAATAATTATGTTTACTCAAGTAATCACTTTGACTTGTTCTCTTCTAGATACGGGTGTAAAAAAAAGAAATCAAACAGCATGCGTGTGTTAAAGTAAAAATATTGTCCAAATTATTGTTATTTAAAAAAATATCGTGTGGTATCCGGCAGGCGTGTGGTATCCGGCAGAGTAGAATAGAACCAACCCATTACACTTACGGGTGTCGTATAAGGCGACTAATGTCTGAGGCAGAACACCTTGCGCCTCCGTAGACCAGAGAATGGGCAGCAGCGTTTTCTGTTAGTCTTTCATCACTGCGATCTCCAATCCGCCTGCCAAGCGTGGAGATTACGGCAAATTCCTCCCATCATGGGAGAGGCTTATGTCCAGCAGTGGACGTTATGGGCTGTTGTTGTTAAAAAAATAATTAGCTAAGTTAAAATAGAATAATTTTTATATACCTTTTTACATTGGTACAAATTTTAATCAATTAATGTTACTTCACGTCGCCTGAAACACAGGATTACCTAGTTAAGGCTTAAAGCACGAGTGAACTTGTCATAGATTTAAGAAAAACTGTAAACGTTTACCTTAAATTTTGGAATTAAATTTATTATTTTATTTGTTCAGTATTAATTTCTTTTGTCGCCAAGCAGTAGTCAAAACGGTTTAATTAGAGAAATAGCTGTCGTCTATTATGAGATTTTCGTCATCATTTGAAGTACATACGCCTATTCTGTAAAGTATGCAATGATTTTCAGTGTCTGCGGGAGTAACAAAAGAGGTATTTAGGTAAAGTAAACTGTGCCACATAAGCTTGGTTATTTTTGTACTTCTTCAAAAGTATATTCTGTGAAACACTTAAAGTTAAGTGGCAGCGACTCTCCATTTGATCTTTTAGTGGCTTTCATGATTTTGCTGAAGGTTTTGAACACATTGTTTCTCGCAATCTTCAATCTTTTGCGAATTACTCATCATTGTATGACATTTCGTACACATCAAAGAATGTCTTCCACTCCTCTACTGCCAAATTGTATGTAATACTAGAAACATGGCCCCAGATTAGTGAACATATAGCCATTAAATACTGTATTTTTTGTCATTGGATACCCTTTAAATGTACAGTATGTTACTTCGATTAACAATTAGGTATGTTAGTATATTTTTTGGTTTCAATTAAGCTTAAATAGATAAAGTAGATATGTCAAATCCTGGAAGAACCACTCAAAGCTGCAATAAAGAGACGAATCAAATAAAACCTACAGTCAACTCTACTCAATAGTCAAACTAAAAAAAAACTAAAAAAAACTATTCTACTAGTCCTCAAAGGTCGATATCGACACAAAGATAATAACCTGAATTTACCATAATGTATATAAAAGAAAAGGTGATTGACTGACTGACACATCACCGCCCAGGTCAAACAGCTTACGTTAGAGTTTTGAATTATTTATTAACATATTCTATATTGTACAATTTGTACATATATCAGGTAAAAAAACATGAAATAACAAATAATGATCAAATAACACAATGCCTACAATTAAGGGGCAGCGTCTGACAACTGCAATTTGACATGAAGTTTCATCATTCGCACACATATAATTAATTGATCGAGAAGAAATTATAATAAAAGTAATTATATCAGGCCATAATTTTAAGTTAGAAGATAATTACTTCGTTATTCTACAAAAATAGCACTGCAATATTACTTGTGCGTATATTTAAACATAGATAACCCTTGATACGGTTGGTATTAATGTCATTGTTGAATAAGCCGTGCGGGGAGCGCGCGGCCGACGGACTCGCGTATGACGAGCATTGACGCACACGCAACCGATTAAGTGCGGGTCAAAATCTTGCGGCGGCGTCGCTTTTATAAATAATATTTATGGGTCGTTTACGGGAGACGAACAAAAGCTGTGTTGAATCTGTCCTTTGTCGAAAGAATGCCCATTTTGAATACCAGCTGTTCTTGTAAATCATGCTTGTTAAATATTATTTATGGATCAAATCAATTATTTTTCTAAAGTATTTGAATGTTACATCTTGTATTATTCGCAGATGTCGCAGAAAGAGGTGAATTAAATGTCGACCAGATAGCTGATACTTATATATCCTTTCTACCGACTATTCTACTTATAATTACATACACAAACCCTTTGTAAACAAGTTTTCTAAAAATATTAACTTGATATTCTCAAAGCTAAAAACAAACCTACAAAACGATCCCTGCAAAAAACAACCAATTACTAACTTGGATACAGATCTAATCGTTGAAACCACAAGTAAAGCCATAAAGCCTTAGACAAACAAGATGTCCAAGCTACCTCGTGCGTTTAGTTCAAAATCAAAGGTTAACGTTCTCTCGATTTAGATCTTATCCCTAAGCTAATGGAATTAAAATAAATTCAATAAACTAAAATATTCACATAACTTGCAGCGTCATTTTGTTCTCGGTGACTAATGTTGCCACCAAACTGAGCAACAAGGCACGACAAAAAGTTTACTTCGGTTTATATCACGCTGAAATATGCGTAAACCTGTGGCGTAAACAGTCAATCCTTGTTTCAGCGCGAGATAATGCCACGCCAAAACTTCGCGCTCCGCATGATAGCTTTGCATGACAGCATAATATATTTCGATTCTGACGAGGTTGTTGTGCCTGTGACGTCAAAATCATACGATATTGTAAAAAAACCGCTGGACGTCAGATAGCGTATCGTTGATATTGTTTTCTCAAAAAACCTTTTTGTTTAATATGAGGAAAAGGCGTGAACTCGCAATCTAAGTTTGTTATGAAACTCTAGATAATTCAGCTGATATACAGAGTCAACCTTGCAGTAGTCGCTAAACCAAACCAATACCAAGTGGTTAAGAATTTAATTATTTAGGAACATGATTTCATGCTAGAATTTGCTGAACAAAAAGTTATTCATTGACAAAATTCCAAAGCAAACTTTTTAGGCAGTAAACCCCTTCGGTGTTGTCAAGGATCCCTAAATCTTATCTAAAGTTTGCTGTGTAAAAAGCCTCTATTTTAATGTCCACACTCAATTATTTATCCCTTTTCTTATAAATTAAAGTTAGGTTCAAAACTACAAATATCACGCGATAATATATTGACGTAGTTACATATAATACAGGTACCTTTTACATACGGCTGCTCATTTGAGATTAAAAGATACTCAAAATAAAATATCAAATTTTAACTTCGCATCAAAATTAAGTTAGAAAAAACTGGAATGGCTCTAGCTATAAAATTTTCAATCTATTTACGGCCCAGGCATATTATTATAATCCTAATAGTATTTAGATCTTGTTTAATTCAATAGTCAAAATTAAATATCAAGTTTTAACTTCACTTGAAAATTTAGTTAGAAAAAACTGAAATGGCTCTAGCTATAAAATGTTCAATCTATTTACGGCCCAGGCATTTTTATTAAAATCCCAATGGTATTTAGATCTTGTTTATTTCAATCCAATTCTATTCAAAATAGCTCAGATTTCGTCATTCACTTGCTCAGCTATTAACATTTACATAATTTATGCAACAAGTTTTTTCTTCGCAATAAAACATCCAGTTTATTGGCTAGGGCTTCCATTTACTGGGTTATTACGACTTGGAGGCATTTCTATGTTTATAGTATATAGTTTATAATGAATTACAAGTAGTTGACAAGTTAGTCGAGTACCTTTTACATCGTGGTGGATAAAACCGGAAGTTATGGCGTGGTTGTGCACACTTCCTAGTTGGCACCTTTAACCTGCAGCGGCAGCTGCAATGCCGTAAACGTAAATTAATATAAATATGATTATTTGTGGCTTTAACGCAACAAATAATCATATTGTGCACGCAAGGCATTGACTGAAAAGCTTTCAAACTCCTGTGTGTTAGTTTCAGCCCGTATTTTTATATTTCATAAAAATATTGGTCTCCAAAATTCTCAATTGCTTCTTATCCGAAAATTTTATATTACATAATAATGTGACACAAGTGCTTTGATAATAATAATGCCTTTCATTCTATTAATAACAGGCACGTTATTACTTTTTATCAAATATGTGCTTCGATGATACGAGTACATGTACATAAGGTAGGTTTGGTTTAATGAACGTTGTGCCGATAAAGCCAGCTCTGTTTGAAGAGCATCTCCAAATTCGTTATATATTTATAAATATAGTTATTATAGTTCAAAAGTGCATGACGATGGCGATTGATCATATTATAGGTTCATAGGTCAGCAAAATGAGATATTATGTAGATAAATAGAATAAAGTATTTACGAAAGGCAATTGTCATACTAAATAGGTGCCGTATGTAAATCCCCTAGTGTCACAATAATTAGAAGCTATACATGGTCAAGACTAATCAATCATTAAATACATTGTAGTAAACTGCTATTTTTTATTTACAAGTGTAGCATAGCTGATAAATAATAATGATTTACATACATGGCGCCACACTAAAATAATTTATTTATCTGTTCTCACATTATCGTGAATTGTAAGAATATTTTAAGACGAGATGATGTAAACATTTACGTAATTTAAGTATTATTTAAATCACAATCGCGTCTATGTAAATTGGCGAGTGAAATGCAGTCAACAATTATTAATTTTTGTCCGGCTGTTACGAGAAAGTTGTAAAAGTCTGACCCCCAACTTGACACACGGGTTTATAACTCTGAATTAAGTCTGCTTGTCTTCGTTTAAATGTCAGTGTAGTGAGACCTAGCTGTATAACCTGTTTATAGAAAAGGGGCCTAGTCTTCTATACAAAAGCAGATGCACAAGGCGTGATGGTATGGCTCGAATGACATTAATTAGCATGTGATCCCTTACCATGTAAATTCAGCATTGTTTTCTATGATAAACTAGTGAAAAATTATCACAAAAAACCTATCAACTGAACAAGAACGGTGCTTTCTTGTGTAAATGCAAAACGGTGATTTTTGTATAAGTTGAAAGGGGTGATTTTTCTGCCGTTACTTTTAGTTAGAATACAAGAAAAAGACGAAGTATCCAAATGAGTTTTATAAAGAAGTTTAGTGTAATAAACTTTGAGACTGGTAGCGAGGAGCGAGCCGTATGTCCTTATTTGGCGGTCTGCTCTATAATACAACGGACGGACTCATTTTAATCATAATAGCACACGTCATAGCTCATCATGAACTGGTTTCTTGTGTAACTGCCGCCATTTTGAAAAATATACAATTATGTTTTCTTTCTATTTATGAACAAAATACTTTATTGTGTTCCATTATGTCATTTGTATGGCTATGTAAGTGATGGAGCAAGATTTCCTTGACTAACGAAGAAGATAGAAGTACGTTGGGTTAATTGTTTTTTTTTGTTTTGTTGGCGTACGCGGCGTAGTTGCGGATGGTATGCAGTACTCATACATGCTGGTACTCGGTATGTATGTGATACCATCTGTTTGTCTAGCTAGTAGCTACCGCTATTGTTGTTCAAGCTCACTGGCAAATATGTCCGCCGACTTTGCCCCCGTTATTTTTTCATAATTACAATTTCAGTTATGTTATCTATGAATGAATCATATGTTTTTTATTTAGTAAAGTCCCCATACTGCTGACGAGCGTCAAAGTACATGTACTTTGTATTTTACGATACTGATAAATTAATCTAAACATAGGCTAATTTAATTATTATCTTCTGTAACGTTTTAGTATCCTTAACAGTATCAATTAGACATTTAATTTACTTAAGAAATGATAGTGACAGGTTCATTAGAGTATCTATAAATCAATTTAATGAGGTAATAAAATCTGTGCTAGTAGACAATCATACTACATTTCTTCACGTGGATATGTCGATAAACAATCAAGTTTACACCTACGTAAAGAGAATCTATGTACATGGCCGTATTAATTACCTATTTACGAGTATTAGACAGTTACCCGCTTTTCTAATATACATGTTTGTAAATAAGTATTACATTTTCAAATGAATCTTAAAATAATAAATAAATATCCCTGGACATTAACACACAGCGCCATCTAGTGCCACAGTAAGCAACGAGGCTTGTGTCGTGGACACCATATAGTTGATATACTACATAGATACTTTTTGTTTGTAAATACATACTTATTATCCATGACTCGGAAACAAATGTCCATGCTCATCACACAAACATTTGCTCCTACCGAGATCGAACCCGGGACCCTAAGAACGTAAGGCAGCCTAACTACCGCTGCGCCATTCGGGTCGTCAGACTCAAACAAACATCTAACATAATTATGTTAAAATCTTCCACTGCAATAAAACACCATCTCACACACGCCATAGAGACGGTGTTTATTCGCACGTCGCCGTGTTTTATGTATTCCAAGCTTCGTAATGCTCTCTCAATCATCTGTCACCCCATTACGTAACGGGTGTATTGGAAGGACATGCCAAGTGTACGTAATTTTTCTACGAACATACATTACCCATACATTTTACAGTAGGGAGCAAACAACTTTATTTGTACCTCTACGATGCCATAATTCAAATAGTTTTGCGTCAGAAGAATAAAACAATAGAGCGATAATTTTACTGTAGGTACACAAATAAATACATATAAAATGTTTTTACTTCACGAAGTCCGAGCTTGGTAGTGTAGGTGCCCTTATAATTCACGTTTTCCTTAAACTATCTGTTGTTGAGTGACTGTCAAGCCTTCTAAATTAACTAAGGAACAAAATAAGTTAAGTTCTTACCTAAACATTCAAAACTTTAACATTGCTATTTTGCCTTGCTTACAAGGGGTTGTGTATCCCTTTTCAATAAAACTATGTTATATTAGCCATAACCGCAGCAGAGCAAGCAGGAGATGGTCTAGAGCCTTACTGCCAAGTAATAGGTCTCGAGTTCAAACCCAAGACACGTACCTTCTTTTGATTTTTCGGATTCATGTGCCTATTGTATAATTATCAGTAGCTTCGTTAAAGGAAACCAGCATGCCTGAGAGATATTTCTCGACGGCATGTAAAGTCAAGTCAGAGGCCTATGGGCGGCATAAAAGCTTTGACACCAGGTTTATAGACACTCATGATCTGATTTCCCAACTATATTGGGGTTGGCTTCCAGTCTAACAGGATGCAGCTGAATACCAGTATTTTACATGGAGCGACTGCCTATCTGCACAACCCAGTTTAGTACCGGGTAACACGATACCCCTTAGTAAGACTGGTTGTCAGACTTTTTGGGCCTCTGACTACCTGTAAAGACTGTCAAAGATCTACAAATGACGGCCGGGACCAACTGCTTAAGGTGCTTTCCGAGGTACGGAGAAAACTCGGTATGTAATGGGTGGTCACCCATCCACAGACCAACCTAGGCAAGCACGGCTTAACCTAAAGATCGACCTGAGCGGCTGTTATTATTTAGCCACGAGCTTAGACATTAACCACACGATAAAGTAGAAAGAAGCCATGACATCAGCGTCATATTTTTGGTCCGCCCTGTTTGTTATACTGACAACAGGTAAGCGATTTCACTTCACAAGAAACGTAAAGAAGCGAAGCTAAAGCTATTACATGACTCTAAAGACCAGTTTTACATCGACACCTGACTTATCGTATATTGATGGTTGATAAACAACGTCTGATTATGCAGTTGGCATGTTTACTAGCTCCCAAATATTTTTACAGTATGAAACGTGTACTCCTGTAGAGAGAAACATTTAAGGACAAAAAAATTCTAATAAATATTTATGTGCCTCGAGTCAATATATTGAGGCTCAATTTCGAAACGTTTCGTGAATAATGTGGATAAGGTGACGCAAGCTTTAGCCTTGTCGATGTGGATGCGCCCCATTTCACAAGCGCTCCGGTGCACACACGGCTACTGGCACGTTGTGTGATATACTCGTACATAAACTGATCAATGTACCCACTATTACTTTACAACAACTCTAGCCACTTAATATTCATGAATGCTTCTTATCTTTGCATCGCTTCTTAACTACTTCATTATCTTCTACAACATCACGACGGTAACACATCTTATGGGCATTTGATGGCTTCGTTTGGTGCACTAACTCGCCAAACTGAAGGTCGACTCTAAATAAATGCGTACACTTCGATATCACTTGATGTGCTGATCACGTTTTTGAGACAAATCATCAATGTTACAAAACACGCAGAAACGGATCATATTAATCAAGTCCTTGAATCTAAATTCCAATCTCAGTACACCATATTTATATAAATGGGCATTGTGTAATCTGCGGCGGAAATTGGATCTCTTTTAAAATGTTAGGAAAAAAAATGTCATGGACCGAAAATATAATTGTATTGACGTTGTTAGTTAGTTAGTACATAAAGTCTGTTATATTCAATTAATCACACTGTTCTCATAAACTTCATCATCATGTGCCTAGCTTTTTCCCAACTATGTTGGGGTCGGCTTCCAGTCTAACCGGATGCAGCTGAATACCAATATTTTACATAGAGCGACTGCTAAACTGACCTCCACAACATATTTAGTACTGGGTAATACGATACCCCTTGGTAAGACTGGTTGTCAGACTTTTTGGGCCACTGACTACCTGTAACGACTGTCAAAGATCTATAAATGACAGCCGGGACCAACGGTTTAACGTGCTTTCCGAGGCACGGAGGAAACTCGGTATGTAATGGGTGGTCATCCATCCACAGACCAACCTAGGCAAGCACGGCTTAACCTAAAGATCGACCTGAGTGGCTGTTATTATGTAGCCACGAGCTCCTCTGTTCTCATAGACTTATCCATTGCAATAGCGGACGCACGGGCACACTATCGTATTTTTCAGTTTTTTATGGAATAATGTCACGATCTGCCAAGTTGATCGTTTGAAAAAATATTACAATTTGGAGTTACTGAACTCAGATTCACAAGGTTGTATAGTTTTTGTACTTACCATGAACTGTATATTATAATCTATGAAGTTCAGACAAGTGAACAAATAGAATAAAAATAGACGAAAATCTGACTTTTTAAGATTAAATGTGACGACATTAGTAACTAGTGCGTATTAATGAATCCTGTTAGTAATAAAATCAAAGATAACTTGTTTATAAATATCACTTGTATAGCTGGCTACTTACGAGTTATTTTGCCATTGTCGTTTGAGTGAACTTTTCAACAAAATTTTCTATTATCTCTATCTGAGCGTGGAGACAAACAAGCCGCTATACAAACAGAAGGATACTGAGCTAGTGAGCCTGAAGGCAGTATTTAGCACACTTATGATCTATTCAACAGGATACTTGCACGGATACGATACTAGGATGTAAGGATATTCGCAGTTTCCCCCTTCCGCTATGTACCCTGAATTTTGATTTATTTGACGAGCAGCTGTTTGTTTTCATATTGAGATGTTTAACGTTTTGGCTGACTTGGTTTCTTTGTCCAACAATAAGGAAAATTCTGCTTATCATGGCTATCATAAACTTATCATAAACATATCGCTCAAACATGACTCTACGTTTTGTGAAGATGATTGACGTAACTGTAGGACTGGTCGTGACGTCGCCATCTTGCCAATTTGTCATTTTATTAAAACTAAGGTCAAATCGACAAAGAAAGCAGATGGTTTGTATTAAAAAAATAATAGGAGCGTCCATGTCTCGTAGCGAATTGCTGGGCAGTTTAGACGCAGGGCACGTCAAGGTACTCAAGGTACTGGTAAAAGATTTAAAGTTGCGCCGCACATGGTTCAAAATCGCTTGTCACTAGCTCGTTACAGAGTATGGATAACCGAAGAAAAGTTCCTCTGATGGCCAAAATCTTGACAGGTCAATATTATTCAATCCCGTAGTTCTGTACATTCCTTCAGCGGGTAAACAAAAATTACATAATAAGAGTGTCTGTCAGTATTTACATATGGAAATGAGCAAACTATATTGTCATGTTAAATATTGGTATTCGTCACCATGTTTTCCCCGTGTATCTAATTGTCAACTTTACTGTAAAGAGTTGTTCTTTCACTGAGCAGTAAACAGTACATGATGAACTCTTTCATCCTAATTGTCTGTGATTTAGCAAGTCTATGCTTCTGGTAAGGTTCATGATGTAACCCTTTAATGATCTCTTAGGCTACATACAGAATTTCTATGTTAGATCGAGTTTAAATGTTATTGCTAAGTTTGCTGAGAGGAGTTCTACTCGGGCAATAAACCTAATTGAGCAACAAATCGTCGATGATTAAACTAGTCTATGATTCTGGTTAGGTATGTTCTTGATTTGACCCATAGTCACTTCTTATGATATACACGAGATTTTATAATTTTAGATGGGTATGCTGCTAGTCACGTGATGAGTCTGTAATTAAGTCTGATGCTATTCTTAATATAAAAGAGAAATAAAAACCAAGCAAATTAAGCTATTAAACTTGCTATAAACTCGTTTTTGCACACTAACTGAGCGTTAGAAATGAGAACCCATCTAAACGTGAGTTTATTAAATTTTAATCATATTGCTACGCTATGTTTTGTGAAACTTATTTTTGTCTACATTTGATTGAGATTTATCTCCTTTACCTTCTATAAAAAAACGAGTTACTTGAGGCGAATTTTTCCCTGAAAATTTTCTAATAAACCTACAAAGAGGCACCGCTTAGCTATGTTCAATTATATAAGTATACATACGATGCTGCATTCCATACATACCAGTAATTATTTGCTCTAGTACGCAGGACTCATAAACTGAAGCTGCAATAGGAACTTTGATGTCTCTGATGACTAACACAACTTGTAATCATTCTCGTAGTATTGTCCCCGTACGTAAATAATTATGAAGAGACTGGTCAGACAGCCTCGCAGCCTCTGTCAATTAGTCATGGTGTTACTTTGCGGTATTTTTATGTAATAATATTGTTCATCTACTTTATAGAGTGCGTAAGTCATTCTATGGTATTACGCACGCTGTATTTCTGATATTAAAGTCTAGCTACTGAAGTGAAAAGAAAAAAAATACAGATTATAAATGAATACGAAAAGTTCAAAAAGAAAAACTGTAAAAAAAAATTGGTAACGCAAATATGCAGTTTGTTAGATTTACTACTTTATAAGGCAATAAATTGCAATTAAAAGACAAACCAAAGAAACTATTATCCATGATTCCATGGTGTGTTTTAACCATTCACTTACGACCGTAAATACATAAAATGTTTATTACTAGGTTCCACAATATACCTATACCTACTGAGCATAGCTAACAATTGAAATAACTACCATTTCAATATATTGCTGTAAAATATTATTTAACAGTAGGTATTTACTTATACTGTAGGACCTTTTTTTTTTTCGGATGGTAAATCATCAAATGACTTCTCCCGCTCTGGGCGGAGCAGGGGGGAGTGTCAGACTTTTACTGACTAAAACCCATCCATGTTCCTTCATCGTCCTTTGCGTTCCGGGGTCACGGTATCTCTTTCGAACAGTCCCGCAACCCCGGCAGGCATCGGCCCTTGCGGACCCGTTCCTTTTTGCTGACTCTCTTTGAGGCGCGCGTGGAACACGAACGCACCGTCGACACGGCATACTCATAGGTCCTGAGGAGAATACTGTTTATCCCCCAAATGGCATGAACTTCATAAGCTTTCAAAATATATTTAATATAGACATAACTAACTACAATCGATAATTTTAATGATTTGTTACAAGTAGGTACCTACATGACGAATTGTCGACCCTTATAAAACCTTCAACTAACTAAAGATACTTATTTATCATATTTTTAGAACTTGATTAATATAATATACGTGCCTTAATAATACACCAACAACTTAAACTATTTATTAATAAACCTTAATCGATATTGATTATAATTTATCGTTCGTTAACATTTAGCCGCCATGGAATTCTCAAAAATTAAACTTAGTAACAACTTAATTTAACTTAATACCAACTTGACAGTAGTAGGTATAGGTTTAAACAATATCCTGTTATTATTTTAATTTAGTTACTACGCGCAAATTATGACATTAAAATTATTGTAGTTTAATAATGAGGTTTGGACGAAATTGTAATTTATAAAAAAAAAAATGCATTGCATCACTAATAATGAATCTAAAAAAATTTTGTATCGCTTATTTAATTATGAAATTATGAACGACTTGTATGCGTATTAGTTAAAATAATAAACACTTCATAAACTTTTTTACAAGTGGACTTTTTGCAATAATAATAAAAAACGGTAGGCAGTCAAGTTCGTGGTACACCGCGAGTGTTTTGTTTTGTCCACTTGTCTTTGGCAACACGGCAAGTGACAGTCATGGCCAGCTGTATGAGTCATAGTAACGCACTTAAAATTAAATACTTCCTCTACGGCATATTGTTTGGCAGCTATCATGCATCCTTTTATTGATTACATACCGCTGCGTACAACTTTATCAACAGCATGAATTTTAGGTACTTACAATAAACTTCTTATGTACATACTAATGTTCTTCTTCTTTTTAGCGTGTCGATGGCAAATATTATGTAAATAAATTCAGATTTGTTTGGCCCAAAATTCAGCAACACAAACTCCGTATACCGGCTAGCAATAATTGAGTAAAAAATATAATGTAGGCAAGTTATTCAACCCAAAGTTATAAATGATTACAAGATTTTAAATGATTCTTTAAAACTACTTAGTGTTTTTTCTCAGAGCTCTGTGTTTTCATTGTGTTGATAGCTCTATAAAAACTATTCAATTAAGTCGAAGATATTGTAGGCACAAGATGAGACCTACGTAAAATTCCGGTTTTTAAGTACCCAGCATGTAAAAAAGCAATTAACATCCCGCCTGAAACGAGACCTAGAGATATACAACGGCATGAATATTTAAGAGAAACTAAAGTTAACAACGGCGTTTTTCAGTAGCTACCTACTAAATACACAAAGAAAAGCATCTTTATGTATTTAGTCGGCATGTCTGAGTACTGTCTGAGTATTCATCTTTGAATATGATTTTTAATAAATTTCGAAAAGCCAAAGAGTAATATTTCTTAGCGAATGTTTAAAAGAAAGGTTCAGCTGTTACTTTGAGTTGTCACCGCACATTTAGTAGTAGTGTAAACTGACAATTGATTCTTCTTCGTGCCACTGCCATGACAGTATTTGAGATTCCTGCCCACAGTTGGGGTGTATGGGGATCCATACTAAACTTCTATAGTTTAAGTTATAGGAAATGTAGTTTTGTAATATCAGATTATTTAGCGATACATAATTACACGGACACAGAAAAACTTCTAGAAGTCCTAGTTTGATTATTGTTACATAAGTTAGTTTTAATGTTTAATTTAAGTTTTTTTACCAATTTGATTTTTGTTATAGTTGTTAATAGATTTATTTTATTTTAAAACTTTTACTGATTTAATTAAATTATCCAATGTAAAGTGATGGCCTGAAACACAGGTTTAAAAAAAAAAACCTAGATCAGGCAGGTCGCTACCTAACATTTGATTTCGACATTTTCTTTACTTGCAACTGTTATATTATATATTGTAGTTATAGTTTACTTTTATGCACTAATTATACAATACTTTAAGAAATAACAGTGCTGCACCTAAATGTACACTTTTGTAATATTTTGTTTTTAAATAAATTATTCTTATTCTTATACAGTCAAAGTGACCTCTGAAGTGGAAGTTGGAAGTTTTTGGTTAAAAATTACCAATCAATTTAAAACCAAATAACTTCATCATTGCTACTGCAATCGTTTAATCGTTCTACCTGGGATAGTAAGAGAGTTTCAAAAAAAGATTTTCTGTAGGGCACACTGTAGAATCACCGAAGTAGTAGATATTTAAAGCCAGTTTCCACTGTAGTACTGACCTCCTTGGCCCTGTTAGTCTCATTTATCCTCAAGCTATGGCGAGCTTTTCTTCCGCAGGCCACACTTGGCCTGTTATTTTGTATTCGCGAGAACAGATTTCCGCTTGCCGATATTATTAACATTTGACCCCGAATTGGCTGAGTATTGTCCAACGTTTTGTACAAGCTGACTGTACAATTTGCTGCCAGACATACTAATTTTGAGGAATTGATTGGTGGATTCCTAGATCCATTCTAGTGCCATAGGATTTCCGTGACGGTTCTTGATGTTTAATTTTATGGGTTTGTGAAAATGGATGAGAATTAGTAGGATTTTATTGCATTACTACAAAACAGGGCACTGAAGACACAAGAGACACAAGCTATATTGACCCTTCCTTACTGTCAGCATTCCACCTAACAGGAACACTGCAGAATTCAAATTTGCTGACACAGATCAAACTTTATCAATTTTGCGACAATATTAATCGAATGCCTTATGCTATGTTTGATATTAGTTTAATTTTACAACTACAGACACAATAAGAGTAGTACTTTTAGTAACCCTCAGAAGCCGCAAGGCTGAGTGAGCTTAAAATATACTTGAAAACTCGAACATACGATATGTGTTTATGGTACTTCGTTGTCTGTGGACCATACAAACGGTGGGTAAGGCAAGCGACATGCCAGCACGCTTCCTATGGCTAACGGCCTATTGTGAAACTTTTCGGACATCTGTTTGTGTCTTGTCTGCTCATAACATTACGAGATATTTACTTAGCATTGACACGTCAGTAGAATATTTACTTAGAAAGGGCTTGTGAGTTGACAGGTGTTAAATGCCTGATTTCTCTGACACTAAAATGTATTGTATTTTAAAAGCACAATTGTATTTTCAACGCATGGAGTTTTTGAACATTATTTTAGGTTTTACATAGTATAAGTGAAAATAGGGCATAATAATAATGTTGCCTGAGCAATAAAGAAACACCATTACAAATGCCAAATCACTTTAATTACGTTAATTATTTAAAAATACAAGAAAAAAACGGAAAGCGTCACTACTAATTTATGATTATGTATTATCTATGTGCTAATACAATATTTAAGTAATTACGTAAATAAACCAATTGTAATAGTTAATTTAAACACATTAAAGCATCACCTACTTACCTATTAACGTACCTACTATAAACGTAAGATTTCTTTAAACATTAAGTTTTAATTAATTTACAATTTTGAAGCAAATGATGGCTATAATAAAATGTTTCTAGTGCAAGTATTAATGACTCATAATAACGTTACACTTTTTAAATATTAATTATTACAAACATAGGCAAGTTGTGTCAGAGCAGCTGAACCAACAGCTACACCTGCGCAGAACTAAACACCATCCTGCGTCATCTGGTTAATTTCGACACCGCGGCTCCGCCAGCCACCAATCGTTCAACATCACAACTTACATTCATTATACTAAATATTCATCGACAATAGTCGACAATAACACTACGTTACTGACGTTAGTAACCGTAACATGTGTCACTATTTGAATGAAATTCTGTCTACATTTGCATACAAGCATTTTATTTATTCGTTAAAACTAGAACTTGGAATGAGTCAGCGAAATCTTTAGCGTCAAATCAAAAACAAAAGCATGTGAATTGGCGTCACGAACGAACACTATCTACTTTATTAAAAGGGCGCCCTGAGAAAAACAAAAAAACTACAGTATGCTTCAATTGTAAGTGCGTATAAAAACGTGTGTTTTACCACAGGAAGAGTGATAAATGGCGCTGTGTGTCACGTGACACGACTGGACAAAGAGAGTATTGCGAGCTCGTTGCGATAATTACTGACACTCGATTAGGATAAGGGCGCACGAAACTTGAGAACAATCGTTTGCTTTTAATTGTTAATATTCAACGGGCTCAGAATTTGAATAGAATTGCATATTGCTAGTAGGTACCTACTATTACGGTTACACTGATAAGTTAAACATTTTTCAGCTATTAAGTGAAAAAATCCTAAAATTGTTATGAAACTGAAGATTGTTCCCTGAATAGCTCTTATTTGATTTTCTTATTTTAGTCAAATAAGTTGTTCGAAACTAAGATCCATGTGAGAAAAAAATCAATTAAGTACTAGTTATGTGTTTAGTGCGTACTGGCAAAACGCATTAAAGTTATGAACTGCGTGCTGTGTGCGTAAAGCTGCGTTTCTAATCCATTGAACACAACAATTGGATAAAGGTGAACGCTCTACACTGAGCTACTTTCAACAAATCATAACTCAGAGATTTATTAATAAACCTGTTGAGCTCCAATTTAATTTATAGAAGGTATTAATAACTATTAATAGCCCGTCATATAAATAAGTAATAACACTAATAAAGCTCCCGGTAATTGATATTACGAGATGGAACACATTCTTTACAACGCTAAATAAGTTGTTTAAATATTTTCTATTACAATATTGTTCTCGTTTTCAATGATGAAACTGTATTGAGCGTGTATAAGCTAGAACAAACTAATGTTCTATTAGCTACTGTTAAACATATTTGATTTGGACATAACGAATGCTAACGCCACGACCAGACTGGCCACATCGCAAACATTGGAAAAGTACGAGAAGAAGCCTGTGAGTACGCGTGCACGATAGAATGACTAGCATTTCTGTTTTATAGTCGGCCAACTGCTATACCAAGTACCTACCTCAAGATTGGATTTCTACAAGTGTTAATGAATTTCAATCTAGAAGAATAGAATAGCAAAACTATTTTGTAGGTCTGCAAATGAGCCTTAGCCTTAAAAATATTGTTTTTGATTATTTAGCGGTATTTTCACAAATGTTACAACACTTTCTTGGTTGACCGTACCTAGATTTTTGTTTTTTTTTCGTGATAAGAAAGTTAGATCGGTTCAAACTGGATCCCATTGATAATTATTATTGTTTACATTGATAATTAAGATTTGCAGTTCACATGACTTTTCACATGAACCGTAATTAGATTAAAACCGGATTTACTAAATTTTTGAAGAAAACAAAGCCAGTATACAAATGAAAATAATCGAATTCTTAATGTAGTATGAACTTGTTGGTTGGAACTGATTATACCTTCCTACCTATTCGTTTGGTAAGGCAAGTTATATCATTTTCTTTTTTTAGAAGCATTGTGAAGTGGAACGAATTAGAAACTTGTTGGTATTGTATTACAACGAATATTAGCAATTTGTTCAGATGTATTGCTAACCGACATGATTAAGTAATCTGTTCCTTACGTCAATGATAAGCAGATGTTACAAAACACCAGTATTATTGGTTCTTCGATTTCTTGGAAATAATAAAATTCTAGAAAATAATAATTATTACTGAATAAACATTACCCACCTAACACTTTAAATGACAACTGGAATTACCAGAATATGGCAAATAATCTTTGCAATTAAGGAATATTTCGATTTGAGTAAAGTCTTAATCATACTAAATGAATACATAAATAACTAATTAAATGGGACTAAAATATACATGCTTAACACAGCATGTATAAGTGCACCTTTTCAAATCAACCACTCGGTTGATTACAGGTAAAAAAGTCGATGAGCAGACCTTTTCAACAATTATTAATTTATTTCAAAAGGGATAGGTATGTTATTAACAGAAAAATAACACATCCGTGTGCATGACCTAATCCATATTTTTTACAACAGACTTGTACGCAAGGAGTTTATACCTTTTGGAAAAAAACTAGTCCCTCTTGAAATTCTTATCATTTTCTCCAGATGAAAATTTACGGATAGAACACGTATTAGCACTCTTTGTTTGGGAAAATTTAAATAAAAATATGTTAAAAAACAATTAAACACTGTCGGAACTACTCTGAATAGGTAGATACTATCAATTAATAGAATAACTTAATGCGTTGTTTTCAACGTTACATCGTTGTATTTTTCAGAATAAATTAGAAACATAACATGCGTCTATTTTTCTATTTACTTCGTTTTAGCTGTCGAACCTATTCCTTGACCACACCCTTTAAGCGTTTCGTGATTCACAATAATAAACGAATAGTTTGAAAATATCAAGAATGTCAAGAGATTTCTTTTGACCTTTTGACAGCGGGTTATGAGTTATAACTACCGCGTGCCAGTTAATTTTCTAAGGTCATGACATAGAAAACAACGTCAACTGTGAAGTATTTTTTCTTATTATGTCATACATGTTATTTATTTGCGTATCAAAATAACATTTTAAGGTAATATTTTAAACAATGCTTGTAGATTCCATTAAAATTAGTAACATTCTTTTACGGAGTTCTCTAATGCAAAAATAGAGCAAGATGTTGCAATACTATAAAATATGTGACATTTGTTTGGTAGATAACATAATATTCTGACTACACAAAAGACTCGTTTGTCAGTTTTACCGTTTCTAGCAAATTGGGGAAGGGTCTACGGTGCTACGCTCGGGTCTACGCCGCGCTACGTGTAATTTTGGTAATAATAATAATAATATGTCTCGGATTATGCAGTAGTTTTATATTTTTTTCAATTATGGGTCAATGCAATAATTAGTTAATAATTAGTCATCAATCAGTTTTAGTTTACTACCTTTTCCTTCAGGATTTTTAATTAAAGTAATATTTGGACTTGACTTTCAATAAAGTCAACCGGTTTTAGAACAGCTTTTTGTCTTTACTATCTGCAAATTTCCGAAATCCCAGGAATGTAATTTGCCATTTGAAATTGCATTTAAGTAAAGAAATTAATTAATTTGGTTTTGAGGCCTTTCAACTTAAACGTTTGTTCAAAAAGACCGATATTTTACACACCAGCCACAGCAGGCGTGAATTCTTTCCGAGAACCATAAAGTAATTAAATTGATCTTTGTTATTTAGATGGATTCAATGTTCGTTATACAACTTTTTCAATGTATTCATGTTATGTGGCATGGTGCAGTCACGGTCAATAACAACTGAAGTAATGTATTCTTTTTAACGTAACAAAGAGTGCAGTACAAGATCTATGTAAACGGACGACCTCGAGACATGCGTTGGAGCGCATTAAGTCCACATGCCGCCGTCTGGCGCATAATGCACTTTAATGCGTCTAGGGATGCAATAACAGGAATTACTTTACATTACGAGCCAGAAGAACATCCGTGCCAAACTTTATGTTAGGGCTATTATATACTTCCCACCTTTTCGTAGGTCGAATTGCCTGCAGGTGCGCAATTTAATAGTTAGGAAATATTTGAATAAAATTCGAACATTTTAGCAATATTTTTTCATCGTGTGAGAACCCTATAAGTGCGGTGCAGTGGAACAGCGCAGTAACTAGCAATAACTTTATGGAGTGACCCTGGCCTGACCTTCAGCAGGACAATTTAGTCAGCATTTTGCAGCTAGATATGTCTTATTTGTCTTTCCCCCCATCTTATATTAAGTTGTACATATTTCTCCGAACAAAGTTCACTGAATTTATCTTTCAGTCGTTTTTTTTACATTTTTAACCGGCTAGCGGCTGGTTGTATTGTTGAACTATTTGTCAGAAGCTAAGGAATTCCCAAATCAAGCCTAAAAACTCTGATAGACAGATGACAGAAGTACTGCGCTCCAAACTATTTGACAACGCACGCAAATTCTAACCTGTTGACCCGGACATAGCTAAACATTTTTGACATTAATGAGTGACATGGAAATACCATAAAATCTCATGAAAAATATCTCATTATCCGTATGTATACGTCAAGCTAAGTAACATTTCTAAAGACTCGTGTAAATTTTAATTCATATAAGTATAATATATCCTCACAGTATCTTCTTACTAAGGCAACCGCAGTGTTCTAAGATTCGCAAATGCTTACCAAAATGCAGTGTTATGTTTTACTCTAGGAAGCCAGCACAATATCATTAATATTACAGATTGACTTGTACCGACACGGAAACATACTAGCTAAACAAAACTGTTTACATTCAGGCTATTGACTTTGAAACTGTATCATCCTCCCACATCGTGGCTTTCAGATTGCAATCGACTCGTTGCTAACTAAATTTCCAAAACCAATTTTGAAAACCATCACAGATGTGATTCGATCAGTCCAATCTTGATGTTCTATTAATATAATTTTGATCAAATATTTGTATTGAGTTCAATTCGATGGCGCCCACGTTACCATAGCGTGCATAATTTATTATTTTAACACTCACAAACACTGTGTCACCTCACCTTTATCAGTCTGTTCTACAGGTTATAGGTGCAGACGTACTTGTCAACACATCTCACACCTGGCAGTACACCTGTACCAATTTATCATGAATTCATGGCGCACAAAAATATTTTTGTTTTTTTTTTTTTAATTATAATGTCTGCTAAACATCTGCGCACTAATTAATACAACTAAAATGTCTCACCGTTTTTTATAAAGTATTTTTTGTGACATAGGATTATAATTTTTTGAAAACAGGTCTTGTTAATCACTTGCGTAACATATTATGAAACTCACTAAGTACGTTATGTTGTAGTAGATAACAATATTAGTTTCACTGATGAGAAAAGGACTTAATGGCCGTCAGAGATAAACGTCATTAAATTCCTTTAGTAAAAATGTCTGCCAGTATTTAGAGAAAGTTGATCTACTGTTCCAGAGCGTACTATAGTAAAGTTTCTCTAATAAGATTAATTGCCTCGGGATTTTAATCTCGTTTGGTCCGTATCTTAGTTAAATATTAACTGTGTTTAGTTAACATTTCCGTTGTATAATGGTCTATATCTACAACCAGACACCCACATTCTTGTTTTAACAATTTTAATGTAATGGTTGCAGAGGCAACTTAAGGGGACTACACAGGAGTTAACAGCGAGTTTTATAATGCAAAAAAGCAAATGATTCGCTGCAATAAACAAAACCAGAAAAATATATGATATTCTTCAGGATATATGCTAGTACAATAGTGTTTTGAAAACATAATACAACAAATTTTACTCGATAAAAAAAATCACGATCTTATCTCCAAAAAAATCTTTTAACGAGTAAAAACCATACTAAAATACATGCGATCATTCTGATTTTTTGGCAAATAATTCTACAAGCAACATATTAGCATCATAGTGTTTTATTTTTTGAGTCCAATCAATAGATTTTTTGTAAATCGCAAAAAATACCACTCATTTCGCACTATTCGGCCCGCAGTGATTGACGTAACAATCACTTTGTAGTGCAAGCTGATTAGAACTTTATTCTAACATTATTTCAAATGAAGTTTGAACCACCACAAATAGAGTTGCTAATTTAGCTCCTGTAGTCGCCTTAAATTAAAATTTCCAGTTGCCTCTGCCTCTTGTTGCACATTTACTAAATTTTTGACTTTATTAAATAAAATGTCTGTCGTCTGTAAATTAACACTACATTATTGAATGTGCGTGTTGTAAATTAGCAAAAATACTTAGAGGAATGTACCTAGAGGCATTAACTTTTTGACTGTCATAGTTACCACACTTTCAGTTCGGACGATTTTCTAACTGAAACTGCATAGTTTTCTTACTATATTTCGGTAATATTTATTTACGTATACACTCAGCATATACTTAAGTACAAACTATACAAACACATTGCTAACTCCGAGCTCCGAGGTCTATCGCATTTTGCACTCTTCCGCAACTTTCTCAACTTTCATTGTTCTATTCACTCGTAAAGGTCATTGGTCGGCTTTACATATATGCATTGTATTAGGCTCTGTGGTTAGCATTCAGTTTTTTGTTGAACAATTACCGACGTAACCAGGGTAGAGATTATATTCACAACTTCGCGCATCACCTTCAAGTTTTTTGCTTCGTCGCGTCACAACACAATGTTTTAACTAAAGACATCCAATTACCTAGTACCTACCTATATCCCTTAGGCAACATTTAATTACAATAAAATAACTATCATTTAGCGTCCAAACTGCACTTCATTTAAAGTAAATGACAGCCATTAGCTGATTAGTACATTGCGCGTACTTAATTTGTAGACATGGAACATGTTCGTGCTACGTCACTATTTAAGTTAGGTGACTCGTGCGCATTCAGCGATCAGCGGTCGTGCCTGCCTGGATCACTATCGTCACTTGTTCGCGGGCCGTACTCCGCGTATACTCGCCTTCCTTCCCCCTGCGTCACACACTAAGGACATTTATGGTTACGTCACTCTTTCAGGCTTCATTTTCACGATTTAAGAGGGCCCTTCCCGCGGGGCGGGGAGGGCGCGTTTATCGTCAACGCGAGCATGGTCGAAAAGCGTGTTGTTTCATCCAGAGCCATCGCGGTGATATTTTTTCAACTGCCCTGTTTTACCTAGCCCCGACCCCGCACTACTCGTCAACCGCGCACCTCATACCGACTAACGCGAGGACATTGAACGAAAAATAGTGTTCGAAAAATTAAAAAACTTGTTCCAGCAAATACGTGTTTCTGAATAAGTATTACAAGTTTGTGAAATAAAATTTGTTATCTAGAATCTCCACTACATTTGCAAAGCTTCTATGAGGATATTTTCTTTACTTTTACAATTTATGAGTACATTATGAACGGCCAAAGTTGAGGTAAAATTTGTGCAAAACAGCAATTTTTGGAAGCTAATACTGAATTTGTTCCTACAATTTTTTATTTTTTGCTTTGATAGAAGCCTAGATATAGTGCACAAGATACCTATCAGTTAAAAAATCAAATATATATGTCTAATAACGGCATAATCACGCACGAGCGTTTGTCAAAATTCTCGCGAAAACTATGGCGTCTGTTTTTAAGCATAAGAAATGTGCCTTCATGACAAACAAGATTTGGTTCTCACGGCATGTTTATGTATCAATAGGAAGCTGATAAAAACGTTTGAATAATTTGAACGAGAATTTTGACATTTTCAGTTTGTGTGAACCGTGTAATTTGAAACGAAGAAAACGTCAATCGAAACCTGATACCCAATTACTAATGCAGTAGTAGTATTTTGTACAGTTACAAGTTTCACAATAACGGTTAGGTAACAATATTTTTCACACAGAAAACCTAGTACCAATCTTTATTAGTCAATCAACCGAAAGTTTTCTCTAGTACGATATATAAAAAGCTGTAGACTTCGTATATGTGTTTTTCTTGTCGATAAGAATTATATATTAATGGCCTGAATATATTATATATGTTACGGTAAATGTGATTAATTAAAAAAATATTAATAATTACCACATGATTTGGTAAATGTCAGAAATTTATCACTTTTAGCAGTTATTATTATTCACTACGCTCATTGGTAAAAGTAATAAATGAACCGCAAAATAAACATAGTACTAATAAAAAATCTTACTTCTGAATTATTTTTAAAACATTAAACACGAAGGGTATGGCGGGGTATATTCGCTCGTTCATTCGACCCCACCATACCCTTCTAACCTAGTCCGAGTCCGAGTCGCGGTGCCCCAAGTCGGGATAAAAAAGTCAATATGAAACAAACACAAAATAAAATTGCATTAGCACTTAGAATATTGCAACAAACACGTATTTTTCTGCATTTACAGCGTTTATTTATTACATTTATCGGTACTAAGGTTAAATTATTAATAATCACCGATAAAAGTGATTAATTTCCTACTTTTACCTCGACATTCGGTAATTATTAATAATTTTCAATGAATCACATTTACCGTGACATATACACAAGCTGTGGGAACACATAAAATTAAATAAAAATGCGCTGAATGAGGGAACATGCGCGAAATATAAATAAATATAAGAAATACATAATTTATGTCAGTTTTCTGGAAGTCTAAGTAGCTAGGTGTAGGAGTTGTGGCGCCGTAACATTTTTCATAGGTTTACATAGATTTTCCCGCAATTCTGCTCACAAGTGAGCTGAAAATCTGGGAATAGAAACAGTTTTCACATAGTACTAATATTCATGCAGATAAATATTATCTAATTCCTACAACGCAAAAAGATCAACGTAGAGAGCAAACCACATCAAAGGCGATCAGATAGCTACACATCCTAGACTACATTCGGTTGAATCTAAGCAATCTTACAATACGTAGACAATGCACTGGTCAAAAAGTTACTTAGGTTCACTACAGGGACTAAAATTTGTAAGTTGTATTTAATAGTAGAGTAAGATATATAAATTGTAGTCATTTGAAAACGGTTCTGAGGTACTAAAGGACAGCGGTCCTTTTTTGTTATTTATATTTATTGAACAGCGTCACTTGAAAGATCTAGAATATTTTTCCCAGTTTGTCTTCGATTCTTCAGGAACTTTTTTTGCAGTTAAATATTTTGTCATTTCTTAAACCGAAGGATACGTAACAAAATATAGTGCGTAAATTGATGCGTGATTGCATTGATTCATTAAGGACAAAAGCTCTCGTATTTGCATTATATGTTATTAATTTATACCTTAATGAACACACGCCCTTGACATGAATATTTTAGTTGATACGGTCTATTTTAGTATTCGTAACAATACGCCTAATTAAGTGAATAATAGGTACCTAGTACAATTTCTTAAATACGTAGGTAATGCACCGTGTAAGGTATAAAAAAAATCATTAAAACTCTCTACATGACATGCATCTTTCTCACAGTCCGATACATCAATGCAGTTCAGTTTTAGTGAAAAACAGAGGCGCTAGGAAAACTCGGGGGCAGTGCGGGGCGAGCGCGGAGCGGCGCGGGGCAGCGAGCGGGCCGCGGCGTCTACGTCACGAGAAAGCCGAGGTCTCTATAAAACCGCCGTCGTCCCTCCCACTGACATCACACGCTGGCTAGCAGCACTCGCTTGCTCACGCTCGTTCGCTCGCTACCCGCGCTCCAATTGTTTTATCGCTCACTCGTGTTCGCGCATTCTACGCACACACTCGTACGCCATGACCGTCACCAGCAAGATGAACAGTGTATCCCGCCAGTCCGTGCTGAGTCGTCTCGGCCCTGGCGGGCTACTCTACGCTGCCAATAAGATTTTAGCGGTACGTCATCGAAATGTGCTCAGTGTTCGAAAATTTGTGTGAAAGTGAATATTTCCTAAGTGTTCCATGGAGTGTGACAAGGTGTTTAAACGTGTGTTTTTGGTTGTCCTCAGGTCGCAGTACCTGGCAAAGAGGAGGAACGCTGGCGCAGCAAGGATGAAGGTGTGCTTTTCAAACGTTGGCGGCGCACTCCGTCCACTGTTGAAGCCCCCACCTCCACGCCGGCGCCCACTGCGCCCACCGCTCAACCCTCCGAGCTACTCAAGTTCTTAGCTATTGTAAGTATTGCTACAACTGCAATCAATTACAATTATTTCCTTTATAATTTCAAAATAAAAAAAATATTTATGAAATGTTGAAGTTGTAGAATGAAAAAAAAAAACAACGAAAAAAAAAAACTAATGATCACGGATGTCGAACTCGATACTAATAGTTATTTCTTTTGTTACAGAATGCATTGGAATTATCAGCACCCGCATCTGATGCGTTGCTGAAATCGCGCTCATCGGAATGGTTCCAACTGGCTGGCCACCCCGGCTCGCTGGCGCCCGCTGGGCCCGGCACCGTGTGGAAGCGCCGCGCCGCCGGCGACCACCCCGCGCACAACCCTGAGCGCGACGCCTACGAGGCGCTGGCCGCCTGCCCGCACATGCGCTCGGCCATCCCACGGTACTACCGCGAGTTGGAATACGGCGGGGAACGTTTTATCGAACTGCAAGACTTATTGCACGGCTTCAGAGATCCCCACGTCATGGACGTGAAGATGGGCACTCGTACTTTTTTGGAAGATGAAGTTAGCAATGCTCGTGCTCGTTCGGACCTGTACGAGAAGATGGTGCGTCTGGACCCGAAAGCTCCCACCGAAGCCGAGCATAAAGCTCGTGCTGTAACAAAACTACGCTACATGCAATTCCGTGAACAGCGGTCTTCTTCAGCTGAGCAAGGCTTTCGCATTGAAGCAGTAAAGGTCCCGGGAGAACCACCCCTCACCGATCTGCAAAAAATTCGTGAACCTCAACAAATTGCAAACACAGTAGCAAGGTTCCTGGGCAACAATGAAAAGGCGCGTCGTGCTATCCTCACGCGACTACATGAAATCAGAAAACTGTTTGAAAATTCAGATTTCTTCAAAACTCATGAAATCGTCGGCAGCAGTATATTCATCATTTACGATAATGAACGTGTTGGAGCCTGGCTTATCGATTTTGCTAAAACCAGAAATGTACCGGAAGGTGTTCAGGTAGATCACCGTGCTGAGTGGCAACAAGGCAATCACGAAGAAGGTTTTCTTTACGGCTTGGATAGACTTATACATACTATAGAAACAGCAAAACTTCCAACACCGGGTGACGAAGCAGCGACAGAACCGGACGTATCGCGTTGAACACAATCTGGCGAGAGACCCTGGACTCGCCCTTCAGTCGTTGTCACCGTCTGCCTGGCCTTGTGCCCCAGTACCGCTTCCTAGCGCTCGAATCGACGCACGGAGAGATGTATCATAAAATGTATATTTTTGCATATGAAGAGAATTGCGATTTATCGCTTAATGTTTGGATCTAGTCCTTAATTATATAAATAAACTCGTCATAATTTTATTAAACTTGTTTCTTTTTTACTCCGTGCAATCAAACTAGAAAATCCACTTAGGTTACTAACATAACTAGCATACAATTTACCTACAAGGAGCAATTAAATATCCTATCGAAATCTACTAATATAGCCTAACGATATAGGTAAATAAACCTGAAGTCTCCTATATCCGTAAACTCAGAAAGAAAATGAGACCTTAGTCAAGAAAGAAGGCCACTGCCCTTATTTACAATGTCTGAATAATTGAGTTGAGCCTGAAAGTGAGATTAGCCTGACAGTTCGAAGACTCAACATAAAACTGTCTTCAGCGCTAAGTTGGTGTTTCTTTCTACATAAAAAGCTTGTTAGAGATAGGTAGTATAGTAGGTATATCGTGAGCGAAGTCCTGAGTTCGATTCCCAAGTCTAACTCATACATTACTTCAAGGCGTGCCTTGTGTAAGCGCTCAACTGTGACAGGGAACTAATCATAGCTACACCTCAATCTGTATGATGGTTGTACAACTAACGCCATCTATCGTTTAACCAGTATGCTTATAAATGGTTAGATCTTAGCATCACTGTGCAGATTACAAAAACAATGCAATTTCTTGCAGGGTATTAAACCCAGCCGGACTACCAAAAACGGGATTGGGGTAGTACGCATAGTATGGTCAGCAACAAAGTCATTCATTCTTAATAAAGTGATAGCTTTTATTTTCGGTTCTTCCTCACTGCTCAACAGTTACGTAGGTTTTTAACAACAATATTGCTATCATAATAGATTTGATACCACAAGTAGCTGTCAGTAAATATTCTTTATTTAGGTACTTCTGTTACCGATATAAATAAACATTTTCCTCACTAGTTAGGATTAAAAAACTTAACTGTTAATCGTCTTTTGTTGGTGTAGGTAAGTACCTACTTACCTGATAGATAAAGACTGGTCGTAATCATAGCAGTGGAGGTGGTTTTACTATTTTATCCTTTTTTAATCAAATGTTTACTTATCGATTGAGTAGCTAGACGCTTGTTTCCCTCAATTCTGTCATTTTAAAACCATGGCTACAATAATTAGCAAAGTTCTTACAGGAAAACATTGTTAGGTACCTATCAATAGTCGTTTTAAGCGCTGTATGTGACCAGATAGATAATGGTGCCGATTCCCTTGTTTACAAACTAAACCAAATTTAAGTTCAGTGCATCTTTTTCTTTCTATTTCATTAAGAAAAGGACAGAAGATAAATTTTAGTTACGTTCTGTCAAATTAATCAGCGCCATACATACAACTTTTAGACGCGATTAAAAAGTTGACTACTAAAATTACATCAAATTACGTCAGGTGCTGACTAATTTGACAGGATTAAACTAATTTTATCTTCTGTCCTTTTCATAATGAAATAGAAAGAAAAAGATGCATTCAACTTAAATTTAGTTTAGTTTGTGAACAAGGGAATCGGCACCATTACCTACCTAGTTGCTAAGGTTACTGCAACACGGTAAAGATATCCGGAATCCTGCTGTAACCTAATCCTGTAGGTACCTAACTACTTCTGGCATCACTAGTTATACAAAATAGCAATCTGAAGAGAAGTGAAACCACTTTTCATTGAGGCCCGGCGCAAACGGGCCACCAACCACAGCAGTGGCGTGCAGTAGTATTCCACGAAGGGTAGGCCACGAAATACGGATAGCAAAACAAATTTTGTCTGCGCCATTTTGGATTTTCATTTTGACCTCATTTTCATTAGCGACCGCAAAAACCTCGAAAACGACACCCATGAAGAAAAAACTGAAAATTTTCGGCGTCGCCATCTTGGATTTTCATTTTGACCTCATTTTCATTATCACCAACCCCAATAACCACTAAAACGACACCCATGTAGAAAAAACCGGAAATTTTCATTGGCGCCATCTTGGATTTTCATTATCACCAATCCCAAAAACCACGAAAACGACACCCATGAAGAAAAATATAATAACAATAATATAAATAAATAATATAAATAAATAATATAAATATTATAATAATAATACGCGCCAATAACCCTCAGGAATCATTATTTTAATCAACATATACCCTAGCACTGGCCTGCAAATTGCAAAAAAAGTAAGGAAATTTGAATTTCGCGGGCTAAAGAACATCCACCTTGAATCCTGGCCATGTGTTGTAGCAGCCAATCACAGCCCAGCAGCCCAGCTACCGCCCTAAAATTACTGCAATCTATACATGTGTACAGTTCATACACACGAAAATATGCACCTATGTGCCAATGTGTGCGTAAAATTATCAATGGGTTTTAGGCAAGTCCAGTGCTTGCCTGTCCGGCGGAGCTCCAACCTTTGTAGTAACTTCCAGTAAATGTTAGTTGCGTGACACGGGAGCGACAAATTGCTATAAGTATTCTAACAGGAGTTTGAACTTTTTTTTTATATAGGAGCAAATGTTTGTGTGATGAGCATGGACATTTGTTTCTTAGTCATGGATGTTTATATGTATAATAAGTATGTATTTACAAACAAAAAGTATCTATGTAGTATATCAACTATCTGGTGTCCACGACACAAGCCTCGTTGCTTAGTGTGGCACTGGATGGCGCTGTGTGTAATGTCCAGCGATATTTATATTTTATATTTATAATGTGATATTTTATTACATAGTTAGTTCGTTATAACGAATGCCCAGTTGGTAGGGTAGGCTTTACCTAATTGCCTCTTAGGGGCGCACGCCCATGAACCACAGCCACCGGTGGTGGCCAGCGACAAGCAGTTCAGACGCTTTTTCATATATTTTGTTGAAAAACGCCGCGCCGCCCACGTGTGGCCGGTGGCGGCCACTCGCTACAGCAGTGTCGGCGACTCGCGGTAGCGCGCGACAGCCACCGGTGGCTGTTTGGTGGCCCGTTTGCGCCGAGATTAACGGCGGTATTGAGTTCTTATGGAGGGCGATCCTGAGAACGTCCGAATTTGAGGAAGCCGCAGTATCTACATAGAAGGTAAGACTAGTAAAGTAAAATAGGTGGGTACCTACATAAAGTAGGTAGGTAACACTTGAATGAGATGCACACAGATTCACAGAACCGGGAAGCGTGGCAGAAGAAAGGCCGCCTATACTCAGCAGTGGGCGATTCGGTTGCTGATAAATTAATGATGATGAAGTAAATTTTATAGAAAGTTTAAACTAAAAACAATTAATAGAAAGTAATAGTACCTACCTAGACCAAATCTTTGAAAAGCGCTTTTCCTGGTGCTGAAAGCTTGCTGTATGGTACAATGAGTGTACGAAACTGCGAGAACTAAGCTTCCAGTAAAAATTAACCCAGAGTCAACTAACCCGAGTCTTGTCATGTTCATTCATTCTTTTTACATCTGGCAAAATATGGTAATCGAATGCTGAATGAATTAAGTACACTGCTCTCTCTCGCGGTATTTATCTATGGGCCAAAGTAGCCTGAAAATAAAGGTTTTATTTATTTATCTATTCCTGGGGTTTACTACTCTTAGCCGATTAAGTCGAAATTGCTTTAAAAAACTCTGTAGAAATAGCAATCGTATGAAGAATCGCAAACTTGCAGCTACCTACTTAGTAGTAGGTACCTAGGTATGTACTTTGGACCGATTCGAATAACGTCTCCAAACTGCTGGAATTTAGGCTTCTCGCAACAAGGGAATAAGAGGGAGCGGACTCCTACTTTGGCTACGCCTAGCCTTTTCCCAACTATGTTGGGGTCAGCTTCCAGTTTTACCGGATGCAGCTGAATACCAGTATTTTACATGGAGCGACTACCTATCTGACCTCCACAACCCAGTTAGTACCGGGTAATCCGATACCCCTTGGTAAGTTTTTTGTCAGACTTTTTTTTTTGGGCCTCCGACTACCTAACGACTGTCAAAGATCTATAAATGGCAGCCGGGACCAACGACTTAACGTGCTTTCCGAGGCACGGAGGAAACTCGGTATGTAATGGTCGGTCACCCATCCACAGACCAACCTAGGCAAACACGGCTTAACCTAACGATCGACCCGAGCGGCTGTAATTATTTAGCCACGAGCTACACGCAAGGCATAAGCTAGTATCGTACTTTTCGTATAACTAGCGCCATCTTGTCTGAATATAATACATTATATAAAAGCGCCTACATACCTATGTAGACATACTGTTGTTGGACTAACACCGCGAAGGCGCAGGACAAAGTGGATGAACGGTAAGTTCGTTACGACCATCTTTTGGAAGATGAAGAGTGGATGACTTACATCAGCTGGGTATGAGCGAAGAAACTTAACAATAAAAAGAAGTTATCTAATTATCGGGTACATTATATTTAAAATAAACAATACAATTACACATGAAAACTAATAATAACATACCTGATTGTTTGACATAAAATTATTGAAAATTAAATAAAACAAGCACTATTAGTTAGTAAAATTACTGATTAAAGCGGTGTACACACACCTTTAAAAGATAAAAGCTATAGCAATAAGTTCCAGACAAAAGACGAAAAATACATGAAATAGTAACGTCATTGTATGTACATGAGCATCTCAATGTCTACGGAAATTATTAATTAAGTTTAAAGCATTTAGATCTTGGATTCCAAGACATTAAGATTAAAATACCAATATTAGAATAAAATTTTTGTGTATCTGAAATTCTGGGCACAAGGCAGACAAGTATTTATCAAATACAAGCCTGACTGGCAAATGCTCACAATCAAGTAGTATCGATAACAATACCATAGTTAATTTCAATTTATTTACGAAAATTCTGTCCTAAATTGTTAAGAAAGCAGACTTCTTCTATTCTATTTTAATAGTAACAATAATAAATGTTACACAATATTATAATGTCAACATTAACAATAGTTATTATGAGTCAAACATAGTTATATTTTTCTTGGCCTTAACAACCCTGCAATTGTTGACTTGTGTGGCAAAGCGTAGGGAGTTTAGAGTCTCATTGAAGCATTCATCAAATTGGTTGATATTTACCAACATAAGTGTTTTTGAATTACCTCCAAGACTGGGCATCAACAAGTGGGTCAGCTTAGAATTTCTGTAAGGTATATGAGACTGATTAGTCTGTAGGGATAAGATCACTTTAGATAACTCTGATAAAGACCTATTAATATGTTTTGTCTCATCCATTCGTTGTGTAGTTTTGCCACTCTCTGATCCCGCCAGATCCACCAAATTCAAGTTGCTAGTATATTTTTCTTTACGTTTCTCGTGTATCGCCGATATTTTAATTTGGGCGACTGAGTGAGACCGGGAACTGCGTTCATTGTTCAGGGTCGCAGCTGTTTGTCTGTTACGTTGTGCAAATATCATCAGCCTGATGAAGTCATGGGAGTTCTGAACTTCCTCTTCCTTCAAGTTAGAAACGTACACATCAGTTCCTTTAGAATTCGACATTTTAATCTCATGAGATACTTGGTCCTTGCTAGAATTCAGCAAATCATAGATTATTTCATTGTATATTTCCAAAAATGATGCTCTAATTGTTAACTCCCATCCCATGCGTTTTAAATCGTCCATACATGTGAATATCATGTTGAATGCTCTGGGTATGATTCCATACTCCTCAGTTCCGCAGCCACCTTCCATAGTGTATGTCTTACCAGAACCAGTCTGACCATATGCGAAAATACACACATTGTACCCATCTAGAGCAGACTGGACCATAGTAGAAACTTCAGCAAACACATCTTCTTGGGATGCATGTGGTGTAAATATACCATCAAAGGAGAACCCATGCTGTGGCTTTCCTTTTCTGACTGAATTTAAAAGTTCTACCTTTTCAACCTCAATAGAACAAGCATCAAGAACATTGAGATTAAATCTTGGCTTTGTTTGCTCAGACTCCAGAGGTGGTCGTATTCTACAGTATACTCGAATATTACCTTTCAAATCTTGAATAGTATTTCTTAAGTCTCTTTGCTCTTTATGCATTGCAGCTAAAATATTCTGCAATATTTCTGATTCTGACTTATACTTAGCAATAGTCTCTTGTCCTTCTTTATAGTCAAGTTGTAATTTATCAAATTGAATAGATATTTTCTTTAGATGATCTGTTAGGACTCTCAATGCCTCTGTTTCTTCTTTCAGACTTTTGTGTTGCCTGGACAGTTCGGTAAACTCTGACTGTACTTTGTCAAGTTCAGCTGTCTTCTGCTTCAGACTGTTGGTTATTTCATCCAATAATACAGTCTTACGCTGGAGGTTTTCATTTTCCAATTTCTGAATTTCAAAATCAACTTTAATTTTATCAAATTCTGCAGTTTTTTCTCTCAATTCAGATAGAGATTTCAATAAGTTTTCCTTTAGTCTGTCTCTTTCATTAATGCAACTCTGTACTGAATCTTTAGTCTTCTCGAAACTGTCAGAAACTTCAATGTGTTTTTCTTTCAAGTCGTCAAATTCACTTTTCATATTTTTATGCTTTCCCAGCAAGTCATTGAATCTGGCCTTATAATCATATGGTGCTATTTTAGGAGCTACAGTAACTTTCTTTTCAACTTTAGTTACTTTTGGTGGTGGTACATAGACAGATGACGGTGCAGTAGCTGATCTCTTGAGGCGCTGGGCTGGAACTGTAGTGGAAGGCCCACCGCGACCAGCAGGCTTGGTGTGATTCAATATCAAATCCTTCTTATCAGCATCACTAAGAGCACTAACCAGTGTTCTTGCCATTGGACGACGATTTATCATACTCGGTTTGTTTTCTTTACTGGCGGTCACAGGCATTTTGGGTATCCGCGACATCTGAAATATTTAAAAAGTAGTTAAGACTACTTGTAGGACCTAATAAGTAAATATTATTATAATAAATTATTAAAGTGAAATTAAGTATTAAGCTTACACTGTTCATTACACTTCGATTTCCATGAATAACTTCACATAAAAATAAAATGTGTTGCAAACACATTCAATTATAAGGGTTAACTATAGGTACATTCTTCGCAGTCCATTCTGTACAGAATCTAACAACTAGGTTTAAAAATCGGTTTCATATTCTTACCTTATTCATCACAATGTACAAGTCAGTTTATTCGTAGAAAACCAAAATATTCACGATTCTGAAACACGAAAATGCTAATATTACTTGAAATTCTTTGCACTTTTCGGACGTTTCCGAATACTGACCGACTGTACCTAAATAAATTAAAAAACCAGAAATGTTTTCTTAACATATTTTGAAGTAATTATTACCTATGTATCATTAATTACTTGCCTTCCGTTGAATAAAACAATCGTTTGTCAACACGAACCGCAACGGATATTTTCTATTCAAAATTCAAACATTACATGACATTATGACAGGACGCTCAACCCACTCAATGTTGCTTGGATGAATAAAAAAACAAGTGGTTTTTCTTTGGACTATAGTATTTTGAGCCGTTTTTCTCTTGAAAGACACAAGGCTCCCAGCGAAAGAAAGAAAGATGATTATATTCAAATAATTCAGTTATTACCATTGTTATTAGTTAGATTTATCAAAAACAGCTATCTCATTGTCTAGTCAAGAGTGAGAGAGAGAAGAGTCAATTACCGTAATGTTTCCCAATGGGGCAGGCTGGTCAACGCTGATTGTAGATGGCGCGTCCATAGCTTAGTCCCAACCTATTATAACTATTTTGATATATTATAAAATGACATGTCAGACTTTCAACCAATGGCGATGTTTGGTACAAGCAATGCTAGCGCCATTTGTTATACAGTTGCATACCCCATTATGTTGAGATCAGTTTAGTCAGAAGCACTTTTACTTACTTGAGTACTTTTAAACATAATAAATAGGGTCAGAAGCAAGTAGGTAGGTTATCGCGCATGAATTTGCCGCTAGAGGCATTCGTGTAGAGTAAGGTCTTCCGAAATGTCAGATGTCATACAGTGTTCGCACGTGACGTGCTTTTCTATCACGTATTTATACTAATACTCACGATTGTGTTCTAGATTGAGCAATGGGGTGGGCAACTGATGGAACTAATGGCGCTAGCAGCGCATGAACCAAACATCGTCATTAGTTGAAAATCTGTCAATGTCATTTTAAATTTCAAAATAGATTGACCTCATTGGTCAGATTGGGTCTAAGCTATAGACGCGCCATCTACAATCAGCTTTGACCAGCCTTCCCCATTCCTGATTAAGACTTGAAGATTTTAAGTAGCAACCTATGATCTTTTTTGTTAGTACTTGGAGGTAGAATGATTTTTTAAATGTTTCATGCTTGCTAATTTTAGGAAGAATATTGTAAATATCTAACTAGAGCTTACACTAGGTTATTAAACGTAATAAAATAAACTTTTTTATGAAGCTAATGGTACTATAGAGTATTAAATAGAATTATTGACAGGACTTTACGCTACAGTGCGCCACCTGGTGAGCTCAAAAACGATAGCCGAAAGCCCTTGGAAAAAAAAGGTGGTCATACTTCTGACTAAGTTCTGTCTACCAAAAACAACTGTCAAAGAATAATATAATATATATATATTTAAAGATATTTAAATAGATTAAACAATCTAAAATGCTATAACAGCCCACTTGACACGGGAACACCCAATAATTCCGAAAAACTTTATTCCGAACTTCGATATTCTGATTATCAGAAGTTCGGATTTCGAAGTCCGAAGAATTCTAATGTCTATTAATTAAAATCCCGAACGACGACATTTGTGACAGAAAGTGGGTGTGTATTTAATGTAAAGCTGTGCTTGTGCGCTTCATGGAGTCGTAGCAGGTTCTAAATTTGCTTTTATCTCGAAAACGGCGAGTCCTATTACAAAAATAATGAAAATTTTGCCCCCTTATTAATCCTTCCTGCCGCGTAATTCTCAATGCTCAACATGTAGGTAAAAAAAAGGGAAAAGAAAAATGGATTCGTATTTTTAATGTTTTGTAATAACAATACGTCGGACTATTGAAATTCGGTATTTTGAGAATAGTAATTATGAACGTTCGTAATATTGAAATTTATGAAATAAGAAAATAAAGTTTGTAAAATAGGAGTATGTTCGGAATTTTGAACCATTCGGAATTATGGAAATCGGTATTTTGAAATTCGGATTTGTGACTTTCGGGTTTTTCGTGCGCCGCCGCCACCCGCGCCGCCTTATTTATTTTTAACGTAAAGGAAGCATTGCGAGAATATTAGTTTCAATTTTTTTTATTAATTGAGTTGCTAGTTAAATAAATAGACACAGCAATTTTTGATTTATTTAGACTGCCAACTCTTTTTCGTTCTTTTGAACTTCATGTAAGAGGAAAAGTAAGTTTCCGTCTGGCTATTCCTTGTTCCTATTGGCTCTTTGTTTAAAAGTGTAAATATCAACCAATAAGAAAATTAGGTTATGGACAGCACGCAGTCGAACAGTAGTCTGTGAAAACTAAAACAAATGAAATCAAATTGCCATTGCTATCGTATCAAAGTATTGCACGAAGTGCTGTGTTTAATTTTGAAAAGTGGATAGTTATCTTTATTGTGTGTAAGTGTAAAGTGAAATATTTTCTTATAATCGTTTCATAGTTTTCTAATATCGTGGAAGTATGCATTTCAGTAGCAAGTAATAATAAAAACAAACCGCATTGTTAAACTGTTTATCACCATTGACGGATGTCCTTGTAGGTTTTGCAAGAAGTGAAGTGGCGGCAAATTTGACTTTTTAAATGTTTTATTATTTTATAATGTAGTTATAGTTGTGGTAAGCATACGTAATGGGTAGCCCGGAAGAAAATGTAATTGCTTGTGAAAGCAACGCTGTAGACAATGCTGACAATGAAACAGCTGGCGATGTATCTGAAAACGAAGTGGGCGACTCCACAGAAACGTCTCTAAATGTTAGTGAGTCCAATGCAGTAAATTCTTGTGATGCCAATACTTCCAAGGAAGGTGATGCAGCTGGAGTCGGGAATTCAAAAAAGACCAAAAAGAAATTTCGCCATGGCAAGAAGGGTCACACACCTGCCAAGGATAATCCTAACGATAGGAGACCTTACATTGGCACTAAGTACAAGCAAGGAAGAAAAAGGGCTCAGAGCTTTCCATCAATCTCAAAGTTTTTCCTACCCCACAAAAGACCACGCAAAGAAGTTTTTATACCACCTACAAAATTTTTGCTTGGGGGAAATATATCAGATCCACTCAATTTAAATAGCTTACAGGATGAGGACATCAATAGAGCCATGAATGCAGTCACTCCAGAATCTTCACCGTTACCTACACCACCACGTCACAAGGCTAAGATTGATGTTATAATTCCTCCAAACATAAGGGACCCATTGAACTTAATGGAACCATTGGACAATGAAGAGTATGAGAAGAGACTTGAGCTGCAGCAACGGAAGCCACGCAAAAAGGCCAGGCTAAGGAGGCGCACCACAGATAATACATCTCCTGTGACAGAGGAACCTCCTGTAGTTGTAGTTGAAGGTATCAAGGAGCCACCACCACCAGAACCCTCGACATCAGCGTGTAAATCGCGCAAAAGATCTTGTAGTGATAGTGATAATGTATCACAGAAAGGAAAAGATCCCAAAAAGTTACGTCGGATGGATTCATTAGATAAAATAGTAAGTCCCGTTGTGCCTCAGCCTGGAGCATGGATGCGGGCGCGGCCGCAACAGCGCACAGCGCCGCCCGAGCGCCCTGCCTCGCCACATCGCCCGAAACTCAAGAGCAGCACCAATGAAGATCGAAAGCTGCCTACGTTCCACCCCAAAAATTCAAGATACCAGTATGGAAATTACGACAGGTAACGTTTTTTAAACCATTGACAGTTAAACCCTAGGGGACTGTATTGAACTATTCAAACGTAAATTTTTCAGTTGCATTTTTGTTACTAACTTATTTTGCCAGTTGGTAATATTTGCATGAGAACTGCTTGACCTCTAAATAAATCTTTTGTCATTCATTATTATTGTGTACAGTATGAATAAACAGTTGGAAATCATATAAAATTAATGTTAAATTTCAAGGAAAGCATAATAATGATGTATTGTGGGTACAATTTTATAATTCTAGTTTGTATATTTCAGGTATTATGGATACCGAAACTTGAATGCTATGATGGACATCCGGCTACAAGTATTTGAGATGCATCGGCATCTTTTCCAGAACAAAGATGTGTTGGACATTGGGTGCAACGTGGGACATATTTCAATAGCAGTGGCTCGCACACTTGGTGCTCGATCAGTGGTTGGCATGGACATTGACCAGGTGTTGATAGGTATGTAACTAGTTTAGTGTGATATTAGTTGGTTAGATATAAAACTGCACTAAAATTTTAGTAATGTAGGTCACTGACTTAATCTGATTATGTGGTATTCACTTTTGGCTAGCAGCCAATTACATCAATATTGCGTGATTTTGATACTTTTCAGGGAATTTAAAATTGTTATTAACTTTTTATGAAGACACTTTTATGAAAATATTATTATATTATTATTTTTAATTTCCCAGAAATTAAGAATTATTGTTATAAAAGTGTGAACCAGTCAATGTAAAACATAAGTAACAGAAATAAGAAATTCATTTTCCTATGAGTTTTGTAACAGGTAGATAGCACAATATTGGATGTTATCTTCCTGAGTGAAATCCAAGTTTGCTAAGGTTTACAGCTATCTTTTAATATTGATGAAATAAAATAACTCATGTTCAAGTCTTTATGAGTAAGTTTATGAGGGAGAATGCATGTTCTCCCTCATAAACTTTCTCATAAAGACTTGAACAAAAATAAAAATTTCATAAAAACATTTTCTTATTTCAGGTCGAGCAAGGAAGAATCTGACTTCCTTCATTCCAGTTCCAATTGAACCTAAGAGGGATGATGATAAGAAACCAGATTTGGAAGATGATAAGAAAGGAGAGTGCAATAAGTGTAAGCAAGATAAATGTGACGACTGTAACATTGATCACAAGCTCGACAAACATGAGGATTTGAAGAAGGTACTCCCTCTGCCGGGAAGGAAACTACGGAGGCCAAGGAAGAACAGAAAGGCAGTGCATAAACAAGAACATGGTCAATGTTTCTTCCCCATGTCCATGAGCATGTTGTATGGACCACTGGGAGACTCGACCGCGGAGGTGATACCGCCGGCGTTCCCCTACAATGTTACATTCAAACAGGTACGCTTTAATTTCATCTGATGTTGTAATTAATTCAATACTATTCCTTAATGCACCCACCTATAGTATATTTCATCATGTCTGTTCATATTGTGACATAAATGACAATCTTCACTATAGTATGATATATAATGCGAGTTTTTTACTCCTAGTCATGGTGTATTCTGTGACTTAATCAAATCAAGTACAAAATCTAATTCTAAAATTTTCGTTTTCCAGGGCAACTATGTCCCTCGCGAGGAGGTCCCGGTTGGCAGTGGGCCTGACTGTCCTCAGTTCGATCTGATCCTATGCTTGTCCACCACCAAGTGGATGCATTTAAACTGGGGCGACGCGGGACTCAAGCGTGCCTTCCGGCGAATGTTCGCTGATCTACGTCCCGGCGGGAAATTGGTGCTAGAAGCTCAAAACTGGGCTAGCTATAAGAAAAAGAAGCGTCTAACGGTATGTATTGTTTAATACTTTTTTTTATTCCATTTCAAAAGGATTTACTGAAATTACTAGATTTGCCTATGAATATGAATATGCATGTATGCGTGCAAGTAATTAATATTTTACTTTTTTGTTGTTTTCAGCCGACAATATACGAGAACTTCAACTCGATTGAGTTATTCCCGAACAAATTCCGTGATTATTTGCTGTCACCCGAAGTTGGATTCAGCAAGTGCTGTATACTGGGCGTCCCTCAACACGCGAGTAAAGGTTTCCGGCGACCGATACAGCTCTACATAAAGGGAGACTTCACGCCGAGTAAGGCCAGCTGGTCGGACGCGTACGCGCCGTCGTCGCACCACCGGCCCGAGGCGGAGCCCCCGCGCCGCACGGTGTACGCGCCCGTCGCGCCTGCCTACCGGCCCAGCGACGACGCGCCCTCCTGCGGGGCCGCCACGCCCTACTCGCCCAACCTAGACTGCAGCGCCGACGACTCGCCCTTCTACAACCCGCGCAGCGACTCGTACGCGCCGTCGTACCAGCCGCCGCGGCCCACGGTGTACGCGACGCTGCCGTCGCCGTTGGGCACGGCGTCGCCGGCCGCGTCGCCCGCCGCGTCGCCCGCGCCGCACGCGTCTCCGGCGCCAGACCCGCTGTCGGCGCGCGGCTTCCCGGAGCCGCGCCCGCACGACGATTAGACGCCGCAGAGCGGTGCGCTTGTTTTAAGTTTAGAAGTGACCGGAACTTATACATTGTGATATTAATCACTAAATTTGAGGTTAGGAATGTCTGTGAACTCTAAAGAGTATTTAAATCATGCACCAGCTCGGGACCTGGTTGGCATGAATCTTAACCTGAGCACGCCAGCCTTTACTGACTGTTTCCACGATCATGCATAATAAGTAACCGGTATAAACCGAGTGCCGGCAGACACGGGATATTGTCGGTACTCATTTCTAGATTTACTGTCCTCCCGCCTTTCATATTTCTATGTAAATATCGATTAGAACCCATAGGATTATGTTTCAATAGGCTGAAAGTATTTTATAATATTATAACCGCACATTAATCTATTTTGGTGTTTTTATTTAACCCTACGCAATGACTTGTATTTTTTCTCGAATAGGCCGGTATACATAATGGCTTCCTGTAATTTTCTTGAAATCTTAGATTTCTCATAACAGTGTCTCTACAGTATACATTTTATCATGTAAGCAAAAGTAGCTGTAACCAAAAACGAGTGGACAATAAAGAACAATCTATACCAATCTTGGAATAATTGTATTGTTTACATACAGTTTGTGTTTTATTTGTGTAACATTGTCACTTTAGAGGTTGCAAAAATTCGATGTTTTGATTTTCGAATATTTTCCTAAAATAGGAAAGCACTTAAAATATCAACTTTTATTGCTTGCTTTTATTGTCCGAAGACAAAGCTGCTCAACCCCAGGCCCGCGGGCCACAATATGGCCCGCCAACGCATTAGAATTGGCCCGCTAACAGTTGTCAAACTGACGAGTCTTTTGAAAACAGATTCCAACCAGATCGAAAAAAAAATTGTTTCTCCCTATGAACCCATCCTAGCTAGAAATTACAAAAATCACATTTTGTTTTACTGAAAGCCACAGTCATCAGAAATTAGTCCAAAAAAGGTTCTTTATGCAAGTTTTATTTACTAAATGGCCCGCCGGTTGACACGGGAACAAAATATTGGCCTACCTTCAAAATAAGATGAGTGGCCTTGCTCTAAGAACTATATTTCTAAGTAGATAAGTAAGCTTACAGCACTAGCTACATATCAAAATTTAAAACCATTATAAAATTCCTAAACAAATTTAGAAGTACTTAAAAAACTTATTTGTATAAGAATTTTATAATTACATTAGATAAAATAAAATTCGATTTCGATTAGATCGAAAAATTCGATCGATTCAATTTTTTCTTTTTTTTTTTCGATTCGTATTTGAATTGGATTTGGATTTTATAATTGTATTAAGACACAAGGTTC
Source organism: Xestia sexstrigata (assembly GCA_941918905.2). Lineage (NCBI taxonomy): Eukaryota > Metazoa > Arthropoda > Insecta > Lepidoptera > Noctuidae > Xestia > Xestia sexstrigata. The sequence goes on along the minus strand of OW799207.2, from coordinate 12,931,396 downwards.
CCTAAGGTCCTCTATTATAAAACAAATTACTGATATTAAAAATAAACAAGAAATTGACAATGAAATTGATAAGTATCTAGGTAACTCAAACATTTTTAATGAACAAATGCGATGCATTCTTATTTATACATTGCACAGAATGTTACATAACAACACGAATACAGTCATCGTTTATCTATAAACAATATAAACTCGTGTTTATAAATTAAAAAATAATATCAAATTCTTAAACATACATAGGAAACTTAATTTAGTTCTTTGAAATCGTGTGGCTGTCACTGGCAGAGCCACCATCAGGGATTTTAATTTTGATAACACAAAAATTTAATCGCTAATTAGTCGAAATTAGTCGCCAAATATCAGATTTGGTCGGTCACTGGTTCAAAAGATATAAGGGTTTATAGGTGGCCCTTCTGGAGAGAGCCTACTCCAGCAGAGCCACATTAATATCTCAAAAACTAGGGCACCTAGCGAAGACCTGTTTTCTCCCATATTTACTCGCTAATTAGTCGAAATTAGTCGCCAAATATCAGAATTGGTCGGTCACTGGTTCAAAAGATATAAGGGTTTATAGGTGGCCCTGCTGGAGAGAGCTTACCCCAGCAGGGCCACATTTATATCTCAAAAACTAGGGCACCTAGCGAAGATCTGTTTTCTCCCATATTTACTCACTAATTAGTCGAAATTAGTCGCCAAGTTACAGATTTAATCGGGTCCTAGTTCAGAAGATATAATGAGTTCAATTATTAAGGTATAGTCCAAGAGCTAGATCGAAGAGTTAACGAAAAATTGCCAAGAAAAAATATTTCTATTAATATGTGTAATAAACTTTTAGTTTTATAGGTCTAAAGTCCTTAGAAATGACCGAGAGAGATAAATTCTCTATTTTAAATACATGTTTAATGTTTTTAATTATTAAGTTGGAGTGGCTTAAACTTCTTTGAAACCATTAAACCTTGCTCTTGGTCTATTTAGTTTAGTGTCAAGATGTACAGTCGCATGCAACTGTTGTACTAATTTACAATGTTGAGCTCTAATTTACGTTAGAATAATAAATACGTTAAAATTATCGTATCTTTAGTAAAATGTAATACTTAAACGTTGAAAACGTATTGTAAGTATGTAGGTAATTATCAACCCATTGCTTGAAATACACTACAAAAAAATACATAATAATATTAATAACTTACATAATAATATTAATCTGCACTCATACGGCGTCCTCTTTTCAAAACACTCTCAAATTGTCCACCACCATGGGACACGTCCAATGCACTTAAAAGCCCGTATTCGTAATTGTTCTTTTAATATTTTACACAAACAAACCTCGCTGTACTCCCGGTGGATGACTAAAGAAAAAATCCTTTAGAGCAAGTTTGTTAATTTACCTATTTTTTTTTTTTACTTTGAGCGGCGCGATCACCGCCGACGCGCCGGTGCTCGCTCTGTTCCCCGTTTTTGTATTTGCGGAATACCTAAAGATAACAACATTCAAGTTCCTAACTATTCTTTAAGTTCCACTTTAAACTGGCCGATTTAACTTAGGTACGTCACGGGCAACTCGTTCTAAGTAGCTCGTCTGTACACGCGCATCTATCTCTTTCTTACTTACCGTGTAAATGTAACGGAGCGCAGCGATCTATCTGCCAGCGACTAAATGCACACATTTTGTTCCATACCTAAATAATTACATATATTTATTGTAGATCTTGTTTTTAGGTAATGAATACTGCTTTCCTTTGGTGGGTTAAAGTTATAGAATTCCTCCAGACGTCGTAGATACACCTGTCTAAAAACTACTTTAAGTATTTCGTACTTGGTTGTACCACTGTATGGGGAAATTGAATTCTTTAATATCTTTTTAATAATAATAATATAATGCGAGTAAATATGGGAGAAAACAGATCTTCGCTAGGTGCCCTAGTTTTTGAGATATAAATGTGGCCCTGCTGGGGTAAGCTCTCTCCAGTAGGGCCACCTATAAACCTTTATATCTTTTGAACCAGTGACCGACCAATTCTGATATTTGGCGACTAATTTCGACTTATTAGCGAGTAAATATGGGAGAAAACAGATCTTCGCTAGGTGCCCTAGTTTTTGAGATATTAATGTGGCTCTGCTGGGGTAGGCTCTCTCCAGAAGGGCCACCTATAAACCCTTATATCTTTTGAACCAGTGACCGACCAAATCTGATATTTGGCGAATAATTTCGACTAATTAGCGACTAAATTTTTGTGTTATCAAAATTAAAATCCCTGATGGTGGCTCTGCCAGTGTCAGCCACACTTAGAAATCTCATGATTATTCATGAACATGTTAATCAAAACAATTATTAAATTCTCAAACAAATTAAAAAGTATTAATCTCGTTGTGGTATTTCCCTCCATATTATCGGCTCTCAGACGCGCGCACGTCCGTTCACTACCGCAGCTCAAAGCTAACTGCCGCCCTACCATCGTACGCGCACTAGAGACGACATAATGCTTCCCTCTCTTTTACTCACAGACACTACATCCCTTCCTAATTTTATTAATTTTGTTTGACGAGATAATTTTCTCTTCATCCATCCAATCCTCACCCAAAGCAGGAATCACATTCGTGGCCTACGGCCAACATTTAGGCCCTCCAATAAACCCCTGTTTGTTTTACTACTTTCCTTAAGAACGCCGAATCCCACCTGACTCCATAGTCTCTACCAGACCCGTCCTCCGCCAGAGCCACCTGCGCACCGCGCTTCCTTCACACTGCTACAAGCAGACACCGACTTCTACCGGACTATGGCTACTGGTACGGTCCTACCAACTGAACTAAGTTTTCCCACTATCTCCGACTCTAAATTTCTCTACTTCAAACGGTACTTGGCCCTCGGGCATTCTCCTTTGCCTGTCATTCGCGTACTTGTAAGTACGCTTAGAACTTAATGCTCAATGTGTAGCGATTCCCCTCTAACACTTTAACAACTCTGAAAGGTCCTTTATATTTGCGGTCCAATTTAGTCTTTTACAGTCGTGCCTTAGTGCTCTCCACCCTTTTTTTTTTATACAGCACCGACTTTCCGATTAACCAAGCTGAGTTTTTCCTAACTTGTTCGAGATCTGCGTCAGTATCATCGTCGTAAGCTATTAGACTAAGAGGGCGCGCGACTTTACCGACTAGTAATTTGAGCAGGCTTACTTTTGCCACCCTATTGACCGTGCAGTTTAGTGCCCTCTGCACATCTAACGCACACGACACGACCCATCTTCGTTTACTTCAACTGCGGTAAGCATAGATTTTAACGTGCTCATTGTGCGCTCAACTTGACCGTTAACTCGCAATGACCCCGTAGCTATTAAATAAAGCCTAATGCTTTACTCTCACATAATTCCCTAACTCGTGACTTGTGAAACAACGACCTTGATCGGCAATAATCCGTACCGGTGCTCCAAACAATGATACGCTCCTTGTCACAGCTTTTAAACTACGGGCGGTGGCAATACGCATCGTATGATGTAAAAGGACAAACTGTAAACGTATCAATGAGTACGAACACATACTCCTTGTTAGCTCGTCTTCCGCTGAGCTCACTTGTCGCATCGATGAGTGCCGTTTGTCAAGGCAACGCAACCTTAGTAATAGGCTGCAACTCTGCCTGTACCTTGCATGAATGACACATTGTTTCTTTACATGTAACGCAATCTTGTTACGAGAAGACTTAAAAGAGTTGCAGTCGCTTACAACAATAAACTTCCTTCCATGTAATTATAAACAAAATTGTTTTACACCATTAACTACGCCCAATGTCTCCAGCTCATATGAGTGATGCCTCGATACCAACCGAATTAAAGGATGGCGAACGGATGCGCGCCAGCATGTTATCCTTCAACATAAACAAATCACTTTCCACAATTACACCCGAACCTTTTCTCTGAAAACAATGGACACGATGTTCACCAAAATTCGAAGGGCCGTGATCAGCATCTGGGACAAAACATGTCATCAGACACTACCCAAAGGCCATCGACACAAATCACAACTAAAACCAGCGTAACCTTTGCAAACTGTAACACCGTTAATGCATGGACACGTTAAAACTTTAAATTCAAATGTAAATATTCCGAAAACTGGACGTCCCATTCCCACTCTGACCTCAGAATCAAATTTAAGTATCAAATCTTCTATCCAAACACATGGCCTTCATCTCGAGAACAAAACGCTGTAAACTAGTGTAATTAGTAGTAATCTCCTTTATTTATTACTTCACTTTACTTTACTTCACTTTCCTTTTTTTCCCTTTACTTCGCTTTACTTCACTTTACTTGACTTTACTTTACTTAACTTTACTTCACTTCCTTTTACTTCACTTCGCTTTACTTTACTTCCCTTTACTTCACTTTACTTCCACTTACACTTTGACATACCTACGTCAGTATGTATTTACAGGCATTACCTGGTAACATCATGAACAGGCATCATCTGTTAACATAATTTACTTACAGGTGTCATCTGTTAACATCATGTAGGTACTTACAGGCATCACCTGTACTAAATTACATTACTAAGTCCTTACAGGCGCCACCTGTTCCCGGACTACCAGGCATCATCTGGTATCATCATGTACTAACAGGCATCATCTGTTAACATCATGTACTTAAAGGCATCACCAGTAGTAAATTAAATTACGATGTCCTAACAGGCGTCACCTATTTCCGGACTACCAGGTAACATCAGGCACTAACAGGTATCATCTGTGAACATCATGTACTTACAGACATCACCTGTAGTAAATTGAATTACGACGTCCGTCCTTACAGGCGTCACCTGTTTCCGGACTACCAGGTATCACCTGGTAACATCATGTACTAACAGGCATCTGTTATTTAGTCCATACAGAAGAAGATTCATGTTCTCTATTATACGAACATCATTACTTGAAACTCGAATCGGCTTCCAATCCAACCGGATGCAGCCTAGTACCAGCACTTCACATGAAGCGGCCGCCTATCTGCCCTCCAAAACCCAGTAACTGGCCAATACTATACCCATTGGTAAGACTGGATGTCAGACCCCCCCTTGGCTTCTGACGACATATAATCTAATACTTATTGATGAAAGCGACGCAAACAGGCAGTTTGTCTTATTACTCATTTCCACACCGCTTTCTCCCGTCGGCATTTTGGTTTTCTTGCTAACTATTTGTACAACAAATTAATTGAAGTTTGACAATTTCTTCATTACCAAATAATCATTGCATGATTAAAGTCATCATAATTTAGCATATTATAACAATATGCCTAACGAATTAAAATATAGTGAACTTACAACTGGGTAGCCATCAACAACTGAGAGAAATAATCAACTTCTACTCTAGTACTGTAACTTAACAAACTTAACTACTTAGTGCATCTTAGTGGAACGTGTTTCTCTAAACTTACAAACCTTCACGACAAATCGGTATACGGAGTTAACTACTACATTTAATAGTTTATGACTGTGTCACCCGACACATCCACCATCATTTTATTTTATTATTTATTTTGGTCAGTGGGTAGTCTTATTTATTTATTTAAAATAGGTGCACCAACAGTAGGTACAATACATATTACATTTATCGATAAGAGTGCACATGTTACAAAAAAAATAAATTAAAACTTTTTATTTAAAAAACATTACATTAATTTTGGTTAAACACACATCGCTTAATCTTAATTTGCACACATTAACTACTCACCTCACCTGCACATTTCACTGGACATTTTACTTCACATCCTCCACATCATTACACTAACCCTTTTTAATTTTTTTCTTTTTTTTGGCAATAAATAATTTATCTAAGTTTTCGAATTAGCCAATCTAGTTATGCTACATTTAATTCTAGGTAAGAGTTATTCTTACAATTATGTTTATTATAACTATGTGAAGCTTTGTGAAGAGAGAAAATAAAGATATTGTATTATTGTACTTCACGGGGCTTCACCGTAATTTGTACTGTGAGTTTAATTATTTTGAGCAATCATAGCTTGAAATCTTAAAACACCGTACACCGAAGTTCTGTTAATCCTCGTCGCCAAAATGTGGTATTTCCCTCCATATTATCGGCTCTCAGACGCGCACGTCCGTTCACTACTGCAGCTCAAAGCTAATTGCCACCCTACCATCGTACGCGCATTAGAGACGACATAATGCTTCCCTCTCTTTCACTCACAGACACTACACTCGTTAATAATAAAATCAAAAAGTATCACAAATGTAAAGGTGTCGTAAAAACATTGCAGTATCATTTTCTTATGCAATATTACACCAATAAATCAGGTTCATCAATAATATTTACCTATTTTAATACATCCAGCTATTACTACTACGTATAGAGAAGACACCGCGAACAAAATCTGAGGTCCGCTCAACTGCTGTCAGCTGGCTGCAATTCACTCAGTCGCTTGCTCGCCACAGCATTATTTAAACGGGGTTAGCCGCCCCCCGCGCGCCCGCTCTGCGCACAGATTTTGTTCGCGCTGTCTTCTCTATACGTAGTAGTAAAAGCTCAATGTTATAATATCGAAAATCACCACAGCGCATAATAATTCTTATTATTTACGTATTCTTTGAAAGTGAGACCGAAACTTAAGGCGACTATGGAATCGTTAATTTTTTGGTAGTATTCGAATATTCGAACACATATATATTTATTTACTATTCGAATATAAATTTGGAAAGAAAATTCGAATATTCGATTGTAACCTCTCACTATGTAGGTACCTAATATTCGTCTTACTTGTAGATCTTAGGTTAAAATAACATTATATAATAGATAAATGCGTAATAATGGGAATTGCGGCATTGATAACAAGCCGGGCCTGATAAGCGGTTAGGCCCCTCACAAACAATTCTTAACTTGATTGCGGTCTGTTATACGAACAAAGCGGTTATTCTGCAAACTGCTGTTTTTAAAATGTACTTACTCGTAATACGCCGCCGTGTTTCCGCTTTGCTTCAAACAATTTTACTTCATTATCTCAAGAGGTGATTCAGGTCATCAAACTGCACTGCTTTTCAAAGGTGGGTCAACAAAAAATGTAATAATGGGTTTGGAAAGTTAAAGCTGATCTCAGGTGGCGCCACCACTGTACAGACCCTTCTCAAAGTTGTTTGACAACCACATTGGGTGAGATAAACTTTGGATTTTGTACTTACGTTGATATCTTGGCAATTTGTGATTTAAAAAATGTATTCTTCTTGGAAACTTATGAGTTAAGGAAAAAGAGGCGCTTCTTTACGTGGAAGGAAAGCAGACCTAATTGTAAGGTAAGTTGTGTTTCCTAATTTCATTATATTTTTACAATTTGATGGTCTTAAAACTTTAAATTTGTATTAAATGTATCTTTTTATATTACAGATTGTAGTCTTATGACCAAAACTTAAATTTTGGGCAGACGTTGTGGACGATGAACCTTCAACGGAGGTTCCACGCATTGAGTCTTACAGAGACTTAAACGGCAACTTAGAGCTTCCTCCACTGAACAAAACTCAAAATTAGTCACACTAAAAATGATAACTTTAAGGTCCTGGCCACAGACCGCGCGTCGGCGGCGGCGTCGGTGGCGGCGACCGGCGGCGGTGGCGGTGCGAGTTGCGGTGGTATGCCACAGTTCGACTATAGTCTGCGCCATTTAAGTTGGGAATAAAGGTCATTAACCCCCGTCTACCAATGTATTCCAATATTTCAGAACGATACGAAAAAAATATAAAGGCAGTGTCGCTACACGATCAAATAAAAAGTATCGCGGCATCCTTGGCGCGTTCACTGGGCATGAGTTACATGTAAACCTTTTGATCAAACTATATTCAGTCGTATTTATTATTTCCGTCATTGGTGTCGTTTTCATGATTTTAGGGGTCGCTGATTACGAAAATGAGGTCAAAATGAAAATGAAAATGGAGCCGAGGAAAATTTTCGGTGTTTTCATCATAGGTGTCGTTTTCATGGTGTTTGGAGTCATTCATTGCAAAAATGAGGTCAAAATTGTTGTGGATTGTCTATGTTTAATTATGATTAAAACAGTTGTCATTCAGACTTATCTTTCATTACACAACATGGTGACAGCGGCGGGATATTTATTCGATTTAAATGGCTTAAGTCGGTAATAAAGGTACGTTTTAGACTTTAAAATCGTCAGGGACGGTTATAGAACGCTATGGAACACGCGCGACCACCAACTGAATTGTGTTTAAAGGGCAGCTCCGTCAGTCGGGCTGACGCATGGCGGCGTTGGAGGTCGCAATTTATGTTATTTTTAAAAGCATCGGGGGTGCAAAAAGAGTATACTAAAGGAGGATATTCAAGCCAGCTTAATGATAAATTTAGTCGGACCTGAGGGGTTTGAAGTGTTTGAGACATTTTCATTTGACAAGGAGAGCGATAAGGATGATGTCAATCTATTTCTTAAGAAATTTGATAAATATTTTGGAGTCAAACAGAATATAACATTAGCAAGATACAATTTTTTTACAAGGGGTCAGGAAGTAGGAGAATCAATTGATCAGTATGTTACGTCATTGCGATTATTGAGCAAATATTGTAACTTCAAAAATTTTGAAGAAGAGTTGATTCGCGACCGTATTGTTTGTGGGATACAGAGTACTGGAGCAAGAGATCGTTTATTGAGAGCAGAAGATCCGACGTTGGGAAAAGCTATTCAAATTGTCCAGGTTGATCAAATGTCATCAGATAATCGACGTTTATTGGAGACTCGTGCTGATAATTCAGGATTGGTGCAGGTCGATGCAGTTGGTTTGCGCGGTGTAGGCGGCCGTGGTAGGCGCGGTGGTTGGCGCGGCAGTGGACGTCGACAAGGGCGCGGTGTGGCCAGTGTTGCTGCTAGTTCCAATACAGTGAGAAGATTTGATCATTCAAGCGAGACCGAACATTGTCTTAGGTGCGGAGGCCAATGCAATGAACACAATCTATGTCCGGCTATTTCTGTGCAATGTTATTTGTGCGAAAATCATGGACATTTTGCTAGAATGTGCAAGTTAAAAAAAGGGAATAAGAAAATGTACGATATAAGTTTAACTGAAGCAAAAAGCAATGAAGAAGATGATTGTGAGTAATTTTTTGTATCAGTTTTGTATACTGTCTCAGAGATTAACTCTTCGTCGGAGGATTGGTATGAATCACTCCAAGGGGAGTGTGGTTCAGAAAAATTTAAATAAGATACGGGAGCAGATATTAATGTTTTATCGTATAAGCGATTTTTATTGTTAGGCTATGACAGTAAGCTAATTAGTGGCAAGTTGGTTAGGTTAGGTTGCAATCTTATAGTGGTGATTTTATACCTATTAAAGGTATTTGCAAATTAAAATGGTGGTATAAGGGTGTATCGTATGAATAACGATTTGCAATTGCGGTTAGTGATTGTCAGAGTGTGCTTGGGTCATTTTCACAAAAAGTGTACACTGTTTTAAATGTGTCGAAATTTTATATTTTGTTATAATTCGTTTATTTTCATTAAATTTACAATCGTTATTCTTTCCTCTATGAAAATAATGATAAAACCTCTTATTCTTTATTAATTAATGAAATATAGGTAATTTATTGTCCTTGGGGAACAAAATTTCGTCCATTCCGCAACTATAAACTTTCAGTTATAGAAATTAAATAAAACACACACGGATTTAATCAACTAGTATTATTTATTAATAATGTTTTGTACTTCAATACAAATTAAATAAAAAATGGATCAATACTAAAAAACATACATTTTAATCAAATTAGTATCTATTACGTTACTCTTTGGACGAAATTAGTTTAATACTTTTTGGTATGTTACTCAATTGGGACACAACATAGGAACTCTTTTTTAATTTAAATGCATCAAATTATTAGCCTCTAAATTATCAAAATCTGATTACAATCCGGTGGCATTTCGCCCTAAAAATAATATTTAAATCAAAATATAAAATAGGACAGTCACGGAATTGACTGTTCCAGTAACGGAATAGAATTCTTAGGACTATTGTACATTAATAAGAAAACTTTAAAATATTATATAGAATGTATCTATTCATACACCAAATCTCTTAAGGGGTCATTGTACTCATCATTATGAACAACTTTTACTATTTGACCAAACCCTGAATCGCGAAAAAAAAATCTGCTGTTCCATACATTTCGACGAGTTTGCGAACATATTGTAGGGAACAGCTGATTTTTTTTCGCGATTTCGTGTATGAATAGATACCTTATATACTCAAAATATTGCAAATTGTACACTTCTAATACAGTATGAACAAATTATACTACGTAAATCAATATTATTATTAAAACAATATACAAAAAAAAAACATTATTGTTACCTATTATAAAGCTATAACTGCACATTGTCAAGAAAATGAGATCAAAAATTACAATAAGTATAAAAAAATAAATATGATTATTACTTAAACAAAATTATTGTTATCTATTCCAAAGCTATAATTAGTATCTATAGTTTTATATACTGTCAATCTTTACTTAAAATTTACGTTGCCCACGGTGCCATTTCTTATATCTACATATGTTTTTTCTATGCCACTCATAATTTTTCGTTTTCATTGCACTCTGTTTATGTACCACAACAATTATGTTTTCATGCATGTTTTATCAATATTTGTGTTCTTTTACTTAGTATTTATTTTCTGTGATTTTTAATTTATCATTTGTAAATTTTATACGAAATGATAACTACCAAATACCTTAAGGTTGGTTTTTGGAACGCGGGTTCTTTGGGCACGAAACATGATGAATTTATAGCAGCTTTACTGAGTTTGGACGTAGATATTATGGCTATTAATGAGACGTGGTTGCGAACAGGCGAAGAAGGGCGCGCGCCATCTGTGCCAGGATATAGGCTGCAGTATATACCGCGCTCCTTGTCTGTTAAGAAGGGACGGTTTGGCGGGGTTGGTTTTTATATCAAACACGGTATAAATATACGAAATCATGCTAGTACATCCCCACACCACGGTCGAACAGATGTGAGTCACAATTAGTGTTCGCGGAATCAAGCTGGCAATAGGTACTGCCTACCGCCCTCCCTGGCAGGATGTTGATACATTCCTAGACGCTGTATCTGATTCAGTAAACTCCCTAACCCAATGTGAGTTCACGATATTGATGGATGATTTTAACATAAACATGCTCAATGACTCGGACTCAAAGACGGACAAGTTAGTCTCATTCTTGAACTGCCTCGGTCTCAAGCAATTTACACGCATTTTACAGTACACAGCAACTCTCTGATAGACATCATCTGTACAAATGTTAAACCACGCTCTGTATCAGTTGATATAATATCAGATCTAGGGGCGCACGCGTTGGTTTCTTGCGAATTTAGTTTTCAACGGCCGAAAATTCATGTACATCAGAACGTTCGGCCAGTCGAGATAGGGAGCTGGGTGCTACTCCAGTTTTTAGTGACGATTATGTGACGCACAAAGATGCCAGCCAAAGAATTTATGACAGAACAGTTAGAAGCATTTATTAATGGCCGAACGACCTGATATCAGAACGTTCGGCCAACCTGCATCTCCATAACTGAGGACCTTAAAGAAACTGTTCCTGAATAAAGAGTTAGTGACGATTTGGTGACAAACAACCAACGCTTTACTTTTACTCGTAATGCCACCGGTTAAAAGTAAAATGAATTTTAGTTCCTGGAACATCAGGACGTTCGGCCAACGTAATCTCCATAACCTGAGAGAAACCGTTAATGAATAAAGATTTAGTGACGAGACTGAAACGATTTTTTATTGCTATATTTTTTTATCGAGTACTTAATTACCTAAGCAATGAAGCAAAACACGTCGTAATATTAGATTATATAGGTATAAGCAACGTTGAGCTGATGCCTGCATACAAGTGTAACGATAATGACCATAGACAAATTAAATTATCCCCAAAATAAATAAACAGAAAGTAAGGCATTTTGTGCAACATTTTTGTTTGATACACGGTTAATTTTACATCGTTCTGGAGCCGAAACACTCAGTTGATTCTCAATCGAGGGCAATTTTTTTCTTTCATTTAATTTTTTTATGGATGTCCTGTTATTTCCCATCATAACTGAGTTTGTCTTATCGTGATAGATTGCTTAGTTTAAAAAGTTATACAGTTTTATTTAGACAGCGGTCACAACAGCGAACAAGAATTTTAAAAAGCTATAATTTATTTATTTATTACATACATACTCGTACATACATACATTACATATTTTCCCTCATTTTAATATGTGCACATTATGAAGACGCTGTATAGGTATAGATCCAGTAACATGGAGTAACAAGGTATAGAATAAAGCGTAAGTTTCACACATATCTTATTAAATTACTTACCTCTCTAGATAGTATCTCTGCACATGTACTACCCACTTTATTTTATTTATGCACTCGCACTTTACGCCCGGCCACACCGTTATAATAATAGTAAACACGGAAAACAAATATTTCGGCTCTGTGTTTCAAAACATACACTCACTAACTGACATTCCACACAAAAATGAACCTTGTTACGTAGGTGTGACGTATCGAAAATGGTAAGCGCGTTCCTTCCATTGCACGCCATCTATCGTAACGGGATCAGATTGACAAACTCTGCCGTTGCTTTGTTACAGACAAGGATCGGGATGGGATTGAGATTTATAGAAAGCGCGTAACAGAATGAAGTAAAACTAATGGTGGCCTATTGGTCGAAATTAGATTTTATTCATGTGACAGTGACAGACACAGAAAAATAATAAAAAGTGGAACCAAAGAGACATCATGACGCATGGTGGTGTGTGTAATGTTTTTTTTATAACAATTTATTTCTAATGCATATTATATAAAATATTAGTTATCTGCACTCCTTCTCATATTCCTTCGTCCGCGTATCTATTTATTTTGTTGCAATACTTACATCGTCACATTATTTCAACTATTTCGACGTGTTTCTCTTCATCAGTAGATAAATAGGTACTTACTCGATAAATACTTTGTTTCGTTAGAATACATGGTCACCCTATTTCAGTCGCCATCCGCCATAGTGCATTTTTAAAGCGCATATTAATCTTGCTTTGGCATCTTTATTAATAAAATATTTCTTTAAATTTGCATCATCTTCCAAAACAGAATCCAGCTCCCTTGCCGTCAAAAATAACATTAATTTTTGTTTCCATAAAATATATTCTGACTCGCTTGTCAGTTCTGACAATTTTAGATCGTCAGTCATTTTCAACAAAATTTTATTTCCAATAATTTTAACTTGTACTCCAAAATATTTTTCAGGCTCATCCTTCCTCGACCTTCTCACAACATGAGGTGCAGTTCAATTTGCCCGGGGGCACCTTTTATAATTTGATTTGATTTCTTACCATCATATTGTGAGAGTGGGATCTCCTTCAATAAAATAAATCAATCTCCTTAAAGTACTTCACATTTAATTTAATTAAATCTCATCAAAATATTTAAAACTCATCCATTAAAATAAATTGCTCCAAATTAAAACTCTTCACAATATCAAATTTTCTTTTTCACTTGACCACATTCTGTCTTCTCTGTCATTTTTATTCTAAAAACCTTCTTAACATCAATGAACTTTTTCAAAGACTGAAGACTTTAAAAGCTGCCAGTAATTCTTAGATATAAAATTCTATTAAATTAATATTACAACAACCTACCGGATGCCCTCCTAATTTTCAAGATTCTCGACACACTACCCGAGGATTACTTCCGACTTCTGACCGTTGAACTAAACCAAAACAAAAAGTTTTCCAAAATAAAATGTGGTTATTGTGGCAAACCAGGCCATAAAGTCAAGAGATGTCAAAAGTGGATCTCAGATGGAAGACCACCGAAAGCTTCTACTACAAGCAAATCAAACCTGACAATTATAACAGCAGAAAGTCACCAAGCGTTAAAGAAAGCCGCTGTTTCCAAGACAATTACCGAGAGTTGGTATGTTGACAATGGTGCGACAGTCCATGTCACAGGTCGTAGAGTACTTCACAACTTTTGAAAGTTTTGAAGATTCTACAACGGATTGTACTGTTATAAATAATTTCCGAATCCACTACTTTAAATTTGCTGATTTGAGAATCTATGTATTATATAAAACTGCTCGCCATGCACGCAGTGCAGTCTACCTACAAAATTCCTTCAATTAACATATTTTTCGACTCATGTAATTTTGGTGTGCAAGTTTAAATAAATTCAGTGTAGCAGAAGTAAAGTGTTTGAATTAAAAGGGGACCCACGGAGCACCATCCTAACAAACTGGTGTCAGAAGTGGGATGTTTCTCAGGAAAATCGAGTACTGGGATCCATAGGTGTAGGCGTCGTCAATTCGTTGTCACTCGTCTGCAACCTAACAATTGTTGGCTCCGTGGCCTAGTAGTCCTTTCGGTAAGTGGTCGACGATAAGCCTTAGGTTCCTCAAAAGCCTAAGCCCGCGCTACTGCATTCCACGTGATCGACGATCAGCCTCCGCTATTGAGCGTGAGCCCGCATCACCCCGGAACACCTCCTGCTGCCCGTGATCGACGATCAGCCTCCGCTATAGAGCGTGAGCCCGCATCACCCCGGAAAATCTCCTGCTGCCTTGTCAGTCTCCACTTCCGAGTGCGAGCTCGCATCACAAGAGGACCCTCCGTTGAGGTCTCGCTGAAGACCTCTAACTGCACATCATCCGTCATCACCTACGTGGTCGCACCACGTGCAAGCAGACCGCAACGTGTCGTGTCGACGACCCGTAATACGATTCGCTGAATCGCCAGGTCGCCACGTCGTGCGCCGTGTCTCGCCACACTACGTGTGTGTGACGTCATCGTTCCAGAATGTTCGCGTGCACTGCTGCCATATCACTATTACTGTGAGTTTTCCTATCTATTTATCTAGTGAAAGTGATCTCAAGTCTATTTTTGTGAAGTGAATTTTCCCAAATTTTCAAGATAACTTTACTTTCCTAGAACCCTCTTTAAATTAGATTTACCCTATTTTACACCTTTTAAGTTCAAGTTTTGTACACAATTTTGTATTTATAATTTTTGCATATTTATGTGTGTCTGATGTTCTGTAGTGCTTAATACGATAATTTTATCATCAGCATTTTAATGCCTCTAAAAAAGGAGAATTCCGAAGAAATTGCACCTTCATATCATTCAGATTCTTCAGAGGACAGTCCAGCACCAAAACCAAAAGCAACTAAAATGGCAGACAAAATTACCCTCTCTGTCCTCACAAAATTCATCAAACCCTATAATGGGGACCGTGAGTCGTTGCCCGCATTTTTAACAAATTGCGAAAATGCGATTGGTCTAGCAACTACAGAACAGCAGAAATTCTTATGTAAATATATTATCTCGCAGTTGGAAGGCAAAGCCCAATTAGCTTGTTGTTTAAAACAATTTAATTGTTGGTCAGAGATCAAACAATTCCTAAGAACCACTTTTGGAGAAAAAAAGCACTCCACTCACTTATTAGTCGATTTACAACAATGCAAACAGTTGCCTTCCGAAGACGTGATGCAATTTTCTATCCGCATTGAATCATGTTTAACACGACTACAAGCTGACATCCATTATAGCTGCGAAAATGATAAAGAACTTGTAGGTCGTATAGCCGCAATGGAAGATTTGGCTCTTAATACGTTCTTGTTAGGGTTGAACTCTAATTTTTCCCATATTGTGCGGTGCAGGAATCCTAAAACTTTATCAGAAGCGATAACAAATGCCACTGAAGAAGAAAAAATATTTAATTTGTTAAAACTTTCAACTCGTTCAAATAAACAATGTGCAACATGTAATATGAGCGGCCATGTTGCTTCAGAGTGTTATAAAAATAAAAATAAGCGCTCTCCACCTAATTTCTATCATGTAAACACAGCAAATAATAACGAACAAAATAATTCTAACACAAATTCTAATAAATATTTTAATCCTAATTTTGATCCATATAAATTTTGTGCTTATTGTAAAAAACGTGGTCATTTAATAAGCGAATGTCGTAAACTTAAAGCGAAAAACAATAACAATTTGCGGACCGATCCACGTAACTCTACTCTATCAAGTGCAACTGCACCGAGTTCAAATAACGTGTCGAGCAATAATCGCTCTAATGTGCATCATGTCGACACTTCTAATGAAACTGAGACTTTAAACTAAACAGGGCTTCGGTTCCGTGTCTGCCGAAACCTAATGTTAACAATTTAAATGACACAAAAGACGTTTTTATGCAATCCTGTGTTCCTAAATTTTCTCAAACACAGGTTAATGCTACTAAAGGTATTAAAAGTCCTTCAAACTGTGTTCTTAAATTTTCTCAAACACAGGTTAATGCTACTAAAGGTATTAAAAGTCCTTCAAACTGTGTTCTTAAATTTTCTCAAACACAGGTTAATGCTACTAAAGGTATTAAAAGTCCTTCAAACTGTGTTCTTAAATTTTCTCAAACACAGGTTAATGCTACTAAAGGTATTAAAAGTCCTTCAAACTGTGTTCTTAAATTTTCTCAAACACAGGTTAATGCTACTAAAGGTATTAAAAGTCCTTCAAACTGTGTTCTTAAATTTTCTCAAACACAGGTTAATGCTACTAAAGGTATTAAAAGTCCTTCAAACTGTGTTCTTAAATTTTCTCAAACACAGGTTAATGCTACTAAAGGTATTAAAAGTCCTTCAAACTGTGTTCTTAAATTTTCTCAAACACAGGTTAATGCTACTAAAGGTATTAAAAGTCCTTCAAACTGTGTTCTTAAATTTTCTCAAACACAGGTTAATGCTACTAAAGGTATTAAAAGTCCTTCAAACTGTGTTCTTAAATTTTCTCAAACACAGGTTAATGCTACTAAAGGTATTAAAAGTCCTTCAAACTGTGTTCTTAAATTTTCTCAAACACAGGTTAATGCTACTAAAGGTATTAAAAGTCCTTCAAACTGTGTTCTTAAATTTTCTCAAACACAGGTTAATGCTACTAAAGGTATTAAAAGTCCTTCAAACTGTGTTCTTAAATTTTCTCAAACACAGGTTAATGCTACTAAAGGTATTAAAAGTCCTTCAAACTGTGTTCTTAAATTTTCTCAAACACAGGTTAATGCTACTAAAGGTATTAAAAGTCCTTCAAACTGTGTTCTTAAATTTTCTCAAACACAGGTTAATGCTACTAAAGGTATTAAAAGTCCTTCAAACTGTGTTCTTAAATTTTCTCAAACACAGGTTAATGCTACTAAAGGTATTAAAAGTCCTTCAAACTGTGTTCTTAAATTTTCTCAAACACAGGTTAGTGCTACTAAAGGTATTAAAAGTCCTTCAAACTGTGTTCCTAAATTTTCTCAGACACAGGTTAGTGCACATAAAAAGACTTCCAAGTCTTCTAATTCAGATTTTAAAAACAGTCCCTCATCTCTCGAAAAATCGAATCTTTCTTCTAGGGATTGTTTGCGTCAGGAAACTTTTACTATAAACTACATTAAAGACAGAGTTTTTTTACCTCACGTTTATTTAAAAACAAACTATAATGATAAGCCGTTGTGCTTTTTGATCGACACTGGTTCTACAATTTCTATTGTCAAACATTCTAGTTTGCATAATAAACCAGTTCTTGATCCTGAAATTATAAAACTTAAAGGCCTAAGTGATAACGATTCCTATTGCGAATCTTTGGGGTCTATTAAAGTCCATTTTGATTATCGCGTTTCGTCAAAAAGTAAAATAATATTTGACTATTTGTTTTACGCGATTGACGATACGATCAACTTACACTACGATGGTATTATTGGTAGTGATTTTATACAACATTTTAAAATAGATATTCAATATTCAACCAACACCCTTAGGTTAGAGGGTTACGAAATACCTATTTGTTGTAGTAAGCCATCATATGTCATACCTCCGCGGTCAGAAATGGTCATTGAGTGTCCGGTTTCCAATTTATCAGAGATTAGCGATCTAAAAGAAGCTTTGATACTAGATCATAAAATAAGTGAAGGTGTATTCTTAGCAAACTGTATAGTTAACGTAAAGTCGAATAACAGAGTTAACGTTTCTGTTCTTAACACCACCGAAACTGAAGTCCAAATTGATAATTTTCAAGTCCAAATAACTCCTTTTAAATTCCCACCTTCCAAATTACATGATTCTCAACAGGAATTCATTCATCAATTAGATTCCTTAGTTATTGACCGGCCTCAAAAAGTTGTTGAGCAGATTAGGTGCTCCCATTTAAATCCGCAAGAAAAGAAAGATATGATGAACTGTCTTTATAAATATACAGACATATTTCATCTCGATGGTGAATTTTTAACATATACGAATGTGATCAAACATTCTATTAATACTAAGCATTAATAGTAATACAGCCCCTATTCACGTTAAGTCGTATCGTTTCCCTGAAGTACATAAAGACGAAGTTGAGAAGCAAATCAAGAAAATGCTTGATCAGGATATTATTCGCCCTTCAACCTCCCCTTGGAATGCACCTGTATGGGTAGTCCCGAAAAAACTCGATGCTTCTGGTAAACAAAAATGGCGAATTGTCATTGACTATAGACGTCTGAATATTGCTTGTAATGCAGAGTGGAGTGATAAACACAGTTGGAAAGAAGTGAAATATTTAATATATATTATTATAAAATTACACATGACATGTTTTCATAGGAAAAATAGTTGCCGAGTGACAAACAGAACGAACACCAGCTTTCACATTTGAATCTGAAGTAAATTCTATAGATGGCCGGCGTTATACTTCCAACACCCCCCCATAACGTGGGCATCATGATGGCTTCATGCCACACCAAGCTGACGAGTGAACACCTCGTGCTTGACACAGCCCAGGGGCTTAGTGAACACTTCTGCTAACATCTCATCCGTAGGGATGTATACAATTTCTACGTTAAACCTATCTATCATATCTCTAACGTAATGAAATCTTATTTCTATATGCTTGCTCCGTCTGTGATGAGTGTGATTGATAGCAAGCTGTATAGCAGATTGATTGTCACAATACATTACTATTTTACAACTAGTCTTCATTAGCAATTCCTTAATTAAAGCTTGTAGGAACACCGCTTCTCTACTCGCTTCGCTCAAGCTACAATACTCCGCCTCGGTGGACGAAAGCGATATGCAGGACTGTTTGTAGCTACCCCAAGATACCGTATTACCGCCGTATTTAAACACATACCCCGTGTACGACTTACGATCAGGATCTGCCGCCCAATCTGCGTCAGAATAACCCTCAAGAACGGGATCTACATTCGACTTCTTTAATACCAAAGCCTTTTGCTTAGTACCTTTAAGATATCGCAGTACACGCTTAGCTTGATTCCAATGGAATTCCGTATAACAACTGTTAAATTTACTTAAATATGACACGGCAAACGAAATGTCAGGTCGCGTAGTTACACATAAATACATAAGACTACCAATCAACTCTTGATACGGAAACTTCGTTACAACGTTATTTGTAGCATTATTAGAACTCTCAATTACCGAACTAACATTA
The DNA here is from genome assembly GCA_941918905.2 of Xestia sexstrigata. Lineage (NCBI taxonomy): Eukaryota > Metazoa > Arthropoda > Insecta > Lepidoptera > Noctuidae > Xestia > Xestia sexstrigata. Next base: position 12,911,909 of record OW799207.2, on the reverse strand, counting down.
GTTATCATGGGAGACTTTACAGGCTTACAGTCTGTCATGCCAAAACGATCTAACATATTTTCAATCCGCTTTTCCTGACTAAGTTTTATGGAAGTTGCATCACGTTCTACCTTTATACCTAACATGTTTTGTACCGGGCCTAAGTCTTTGAGTTTAAAAACATTTAACAAAGAACTTTTTAACGTTTCAGCCAGACGTTTGTCATTATAGAACACGAAAAAATCGTCAACATACAGAGCGATAAAAACAATCGACTCACCTGATCTCTTAGTAAAGATACAGTCTTCTTGTTTACACTGTCTGTATCCCAAAGAAAATAAGACATCTTTTACCTTTCGGTACCAGGATCGCGATGCTTGCTTCAACCCATAAACAGCCTTTCGTAATCTATAGACTTTGTTCTCACTCCCAGGGCATATGAAACCTTCCGGTTGTTGCTTAAAGATCTCCTCTTGCAAATTTCCATTCAGGAATGCTGTCTGCACGTCTAAATGATCAATCTTAAGGTTCATTTCTACTGCCAGAGATAGCAACAATCGTATAGAACAATGACGAACGACCGGTGAAAAAGTTTCTTGGAAATCTTCACCATATCTTTGAGTATAGCCTTTAGCTACCAACCTTGCCTTATAACGTATAATGTTCCCATCCGAGTCTCGTTTAAGGGTAAAAATCCACTTATTTTTAACAACGTTCTTGTCAACCGGTTTATCAGTAAGCTCCCAAGCTCCGTGTAAGACAAAAGAATCGATTTCCTCTTTCATGGCCTTCTGCCATAACTCTTTATCTTCACATTTCAAAGCTTCTTTGACAGTACGTGGCTCTATGGGCTCTGTCACATTACACACGTTAGTTATGTTACAGGTTGTCTTAGGCATACGTGGACGTAGGTTATATCGTGTACTAGTAGAGTCTGGTGCCAATTCAGGCGACGTTACCGAATCTTTACTAGCCTCGCGTTCACACTCCAACTCAACAGGATGATTTGGTAATTCTGCAAGAACTGTATCTGGCTCCGCCTCAAGTGGATGATCTGACGACTCAGGCAACAGGTACTCTGACTCCACCTCAACCGACGTAGTCTCCAGCATCTCCCTCTCATCATCACCTCCTGTAAGATAAATAGGTTCAAACACACGTTTTGGCCCTATTTTAAAATTTCTCCCTGGAAACACAGATTCGTTGAACACCACATCACGTGATATAACGATCTTATTGTCATCAGGGTTGAACAAACGATATCCTTTGACGTTATCACAGTAACCTAAAAAGATTAGCCTTCTACTTTTGGGGTCTAACTTTTTACGTTTACAGTCATCTACATGAGCAAAAGCCTCGCAACCAAAAACACGCAGATTTTTAAGACTTACTTTCTTATCACTCCACACTTCCTCTGGTAATCTACCAGAAAGTCTCGAGCTTGGCGATCTATTGATCAGAAACGCCGCAGTGTTTACAGCCTCTGCCCACATCTTGTCATCAAGGTTTGCGTTATACAGTAGACATCTGACCTTGTCAAGTAAAAAACGATTTAGGCGCTCCGCGGATCCATTCTGCTGACTAGAATAGGGTACCGTCAGCTGATGTACAATGCCTTTCTTTTTAAGAAAATCCGTCAACTCAGCATTAACGTATTCAGAGCCATTATCTGTTCTCATTACCTTGACTTTAGCACTACACTGATTCTCTACCAGTCTAATAAAATCTTTAGTGTACTTACACACTTCACTCTTCTTTGCAATGGGATAGACGAACACCTTCCTGGAGTAGTCGTCTAGAAACGTGAGGACGTAGCGCTTGCCTCCGAGAGAACTAGTCGGCATCGGCCCCATGACGTCACTATGAATGAGCGCCAGCCGCGCCTCGGCCACCTGTTTGTTATGATTGGTCACAAAGGGAGCGCGGGATTGCTTACCCTTAAGACACACATCACAAACTTTCTTCTGATTATCAACCTCCTTAGTCGACGACTCATCAAGAGCTTGAAACCATTCCTGGCGTCCTGACATATGATCTGTCGCTCCAGAATCAATAATCCACGAACTGTCAGTGTTAAGTGCAGACAACACCATGGAAGTCGACGTCGCTCCATTGCGGTCCAATTGATGACAATCCTTCTTGCCATGTCCTTTAGAACGAAACTTCCAACACCACAACTTGTTCGTACTTGACGAGGTACTAGCGTGTTTTGATGTACTTGAGGCATTTTCCTTCTCGCCTCGAGAGCTAGCCTTTTCATTACTACGATTCCGTGTAAATAAGCAGCCATCGCCATTATCAGCGGCACTCCCTTTCCATCTCTTATCTTGAAGTAGTTTTGTTTTAACCATATCTGTAGTTATGTCTATCCTAGAATGCTCCAGAGCCATTATCATTGGGTCATAATCTTGAGGCAACCCTTGGAGCATAATAGTAGCCAGAAATTCATCATCAAGTGGTTTCTTCATGCTACTGAGTTGTTCAGCAAGTGACAAGATCTCATTGACATAAATTTCCATGCTATCGAACTGTTCTAGCTTAATCGAGCACAAAGTTCGCAGACAGGACAATCTCCTTTGAAACCCGGTGTCATCATAAGCCTTCTGCAAGGCATCCCAAACATCCTTTGCAGTTTTCGCCTGCACAATGTGAGAATAGCACGATTTTTCAACACTCAAACATAGCCTCGCTCGAGCTTTCTCCTCTCTACGAGCTAATTTGTTAGCGTTCTCACCTGAGGTTTCGTATTTTCCAGTAATACATTGCCACAAATTCTCGAATACTAGTATATTTTGCATTTGAAATGCCCAATCGCGATAGTTGATGGTACCTTTTAGCTTTTCCATCGTAACTTTCGAATTAGTATACTCATCCATATTTCGAGTAAAATAATAATATTTTCACAAAATATTTACACTTCACACATGTAGCACATAACCTATA